>JASPKZ010007809.1:1270000-1822634 GCA_030220185.1 Diploptera punctata | reverse complement strand
CCCACCACCACCATGACCCACCACCACCACAGCCACCCCTCACCACCACCCACCCAGCACCACGACCCACCCACCACCACGACCCCCCACCCACCACCACTCACTCACCTACCCAAACCCATGCCCACCCACCTCCACCACCACTGCCCACCCCCACCACATCACCACCCTACCACCACCACTACTGCAGACCATCCATCACCACCCACCCACCACCACCACTGCAGACCATCCATTACCACCCACCCCACTACCACCCACCCACCACCACCCAACCACCACCATCACCACACCCACCCAACCACCACCATCACCCACCTCCACCACCAAACCACCACCCAAAGACAACCACCCTCACCACTGCACCCATCCATCACCACCACCACCACCACCATCATCAGCATTACCACCACAACTATTGCCACCAACAAAACCATTACAACAACCGATACCATTGCCACCAAAATAGCACGACCATCACTATTACCGTAACCACCAACAGGATTGCCAATACCACCACCATTAGCACATTACCACCACCACCACTAACACCATTACTGCTACCACCACCGTCACTACCACTATTACTACTACTACTACTACTACTATGATTATGATCATCATCACCATCATTGTTGTTATCATTATCGTTGTCACATCATCATCATCATCATTTTCATCATCATTATTATTACATTATTATTTTTATCCTCTCCATGTGTCCTGTAATGAGATACAGCCCTTGTTATTAAAGGTGTGTGGTATGCAAAGTTTCCAACTAAAAAGGTCTTTTGTAACATCACAAGGCAGATGAAATGAAACCAAATGAATGATCGAATATGAGGAAGGGTGGAATGATGTTTTTGGCTGGAAAAAAACTGGTTAAACCTAGAAAGAAAAGAAATCCCTATCTCCAATTCTTCTCCCATAAACCCCACATGTTCCTGCATTTTTATTACTTACAGATCCAAAAATAAGTTCAAGTTTTCATCAATGGTAAAGAGAAAAATGTTTAATATTTAATTTTAGGAAGTTATGTTTTGAGGTTATTTTAATTAAATTATTTTCAGTCTGATCATCTTACCTCAATATTAATGTTGATTCATTCTTGGACATGTTTTATCATCAGCCTGTCCAGACTGGTTAGATCTATGTTGCACACCCTAGATGTCGATGTCAGCTCCATCCTGTGGTTGGCCAAAAAACCTCCAAACAAGGTCACATTGAACCGGGAATTGAACCCCGGACCTTTAGCTTTCCAGTTCAGGCAAAAATTTTTCTCTTTACCATTGATTACAATAATTTAACTGTGTTCATTAATGTACTTATTACTATCATAGTAATAGCTTCAGCATTAATTTAATCAAGTTTTCATGTTTGTATTAATACAGGTAACTGGAGAAGTGACACAGAGATTTGACAGGAGTGGTGAGAGAATAGAGGAAATCCCTGTAACTCCTTTAGATCGACAGATGGAGAGAATTACTGCCATGATAGAAGCTTCCACTATGGATCTGAGTAATGAAGCTCTTGACATTAGAGACGATGTTGAACACAAAAAACACCACATTGGGTGAGTCAAGGTATCAAGTTATCTAGAAACACTGAAGTCATAATGTATAAAGCTCTTGTGAGACCAATAATAACATGCCTCTGAAACCTGGACCATGTTGAAGTCTGATGAACAATCCTTGAGCTTATTCAAAAGGAGAGTACTTAGATCTATACCCTGTTCGCTCTTAAAGCGATCCTCATCAAAATAAAACCATGTGACCTACTCACTTTTAGACTTTTGACTGTATTTTGTCTTGGTTTCACACAGAAACAATTGAATAATATGTGCTGTGTTGCAATCTTAACTTTTAGTGCATTAAATCCTTGCCCTAATTATGAGGTAAGATGAAGGCAGACCAAACTTATTAAATTAAATTTAAATTAATGTTGGGAAGTAAACATTATGAGGTTATTTCATTAATAGTGAGTGGAGAACATATTTTTAACGAATCTTCTCATGTATTTTCAAATTTCTTTGATACCAGCATTTTCAGACAAGTTTCTGAAGAGGGACAAGATATTGTCTGAAACTGTCGGTATCAAAGAAATTTGAAAATGTATGAGGTGAGTCGTTAAAAATATGTTCTCCACTCACTATTATTAAATTAATTTTAAAAATTAAAAAAAAAGTTACTCTTTACCATTGATTACAGACCAAACTTATTTATTTATATATGTGTTTGTATATGTCTAACTCTCTAGTGGCCACAGTTTTTATTTTTTTGGAACCAAACTCAGTATTTAGCAAACAATTAAGAATAGTAAAGTTGATTTTGTAACTAGCAAAATTGGTCAATTAAGGGGTTCACAAGTCAAAATTTAAAAAATCACTCTTTACTTCTGGATATAGATATTCTCAATTCTTTTGTATTTTATACTAGACTCCGGATGTTAGGCACCTAAAAAGTTAAAAATAGGCAGGCAAAAAGACGCTAAAATCATTAATATAGGCACTCCTATTCCGATTGAGGGTCTTTCCACTTTTCAGCGGTTGCCCTTTTACCAGCCGGCTGCTGGCCCTTCACATCCACATGTGTCAATCACAGAGGTAGATGATCAACAGCCAGTGTAGGGGTGACATGTGGTTAGCATGTCGAGTAATATAAGCACTCAAAAAATCAAAATAGGCTCTTAAAAAAATGGACTACTACATAAAATTTTACAGCCTTTCGTAAAGATTATAAACATATGCTATCAATAGCATATGAAGATATTAGAGATGATTTTAGAATTTGTTTTGCCTTTTTACAAAGAGCATACTTATGTTTTGCAGTTGCAGTGTGTACGTGCTGCGAAACACGGCATTTCTTCGCGCAATTCACTGAAATTGTACACACTTTGCAAAACAATGTTACTTGAGAATATTTCCGCACGAAATTGGTCAGTTTGTCTTTTACTGTTTTACTGATGTCCGTTCTTTAGGCATCATGAAACAACTGTTCTAAAGGTAAAAAAAAGTTCCATACTTGTCACACAACTTCATCTTTGAAGCACCTGTCTGTGAACGAGGACTACAGACTGAATTCAGTGTTATCAACATAAAAAATAATAGATATGTGTCATGAAGTTTGTCCATTTCAATTAATTTAATTGAAATACTAAGTTAATTTCGAGAAAAAATGGCAAATAAGCATTTATAGGCATTATAAGCTGAAATAGGCATTTATAGGCAAAATTAACTTAATGGAAAACAACACTAGGGTCGTCGGTATGAACTTATATGAAGTCACTTTTATAATATCTATAATAAATAACTGTAGGCATTTTCCCTAACATCCGGTCCCTATTTATAACTATTTCAGTAATTTTGTGTTCACTTCATTTTTTATATTTTTCTGACCAAACATTGAGCAGTTTCTGCAGATTTATCTACCTCTCAATTTTTCACATTTCTAAGATGTTCCTTCGTTCTAATGTTGAGAAACTTGAGTACAGAGATAGGATCATGAATTTTGAAATTCCCGGGAAAAAGGATTTGATTTGTAAGTTCTTTGGGCAATCAAAAGATGGAGGGGAAGTCGGCATCAAGGACAACCAAAAATTCAATGATCTGAACAAGCTGAGGATAATATGCAAGCATATTGAATTTTTTTTTACAAATTAATTATGGGAAATTACATTATGAGGTTTTCAAGTTAATAACTAATAAATTGTGAGTCGCAAAATTCAACAGTCATAAAGATGACTGAAGATGAGGGGGATGCCTCTCAAAACTGCGGTTCTGTGCTTGCAGATCACGGAGTATGAGGTGAGATTTCACGAGTCACTGTTTATTAGTTATTAATATTGAAACATGTTCTCAAGATTACAGCAATTTATGAAGTAAGATGTTAATTATTAAGAACCTCAATATTACTACATATTGTATATAAATAAAAGAAATATATATCCCATAAACAAGTAAAATCAGACCACAAATTCAACTTCCTGAAGAATTAGCTTAATTTTTGCAGTATTCCTGCTTGACAGATTTAAATAAATCACTCTAAGTGTCCATAAAGTTTGATTTTTTTGCAACAAAACTCAATATATGGTGTTTTGTTATTCATTTCATTCATCTCAATGATGGATAAATCATATTTGAAGAAAAAAATTATACGCTCAGACTGTCAAATATGTTTTGTCCATCATTGAGATGCATGAAATGAATAATAAAAACATCAAAAGAAGCCATGCTGGCTTTATAATGTAACGTAAAATTCCCAAATAAATGTGTTCTTAATAAAGAAGCCGCCATATGCAAAGATGGGTTTCATAGCATTTGGTGCTCGGGAATTAACAGCATATATAAGAGGAAAATTTGCATTTAGATTGGAACTTACTCAGGTAGCTAACTTGGATAGAGCATTCGCCTAGAATGTGAAAGGTCCTGGGTTCAAGCCCCAGTCTGAGTGTATAATTTTTCTCTTCAAATATGATTTATCCATCATTGAGATGTATTAAATAAATAATAAAAACATCGTAAGAAGCGGTACTGGCTTTATAATGTAATGTTGCTCAGGTAGCTCACTCGGTTAGAGCATTTGCCTAGAGTGCAAAAGATCCTGGGTTCAAGTCCCAGTCTGAGCGCATAATTTTTCTCTTCAAATATCAATATATGGTATTAAAATAAAACGAGAAAGGTATTCTCCAAAAAATCAGCAAAATCTAACCGATTTGAATGGGAGTTTACCTGAAAGCCCCATTTAAAAATTGCTCTAACAACTGATATGTTTGTTTTTTCACAACATAGCTGCTTACATACAATATAATTAAAAAAATAAAAATACATTCCATAAACCAGTAAAATTGGACCACAAATTCAACTTTCTGAAGAATTCACTTAGTTTTTGCAATATACCTGCTTGATGGACTTTTCTTTCTTTAAATAGACTACAGCAGATTTTTTTGCTGGTGACAACTAGGAAATCTAGGAATTGACTGACACAAGCCAATGTTTTGTTTTAATTCTATTCTAATAACCTAATATTCTTTCGCCCCTATTTTGTGTTTGTTTGTTTGTTTGTATCATAATCTGCATTTTATCATAGTTGTGTAATCTAATTTGATGTTGGTATTAATATATTTTTGTTGTGTTTTTGACTGTGCTCTATTTTTCTTTATTAATATAAATCAATAAGAATTAACACTATGAGATAATGGGTTGTATGAATAAAACTGAAGAATTTGCATGTGAGCATAAGGTAGAGATAAGAGCAGATTTAAATTAAAATGCTTTTATACCTCACCTCATATCCAGTCTTCTAATTATACCGGTTTCAAAGCTTAGGCAGCTTCATCTTCAGTAATTTCTCATTAACTGATGTTATGTCGATCAGGAGAACTGCTTCTTCTCCTGAGTATGGATATTTTTGTAAATTAAGTAAAGATGTGAGTCCTGCGCCGGTACATTTACGACATATAATATACCTCAAGCCTGAAATGAAATGCCTCCGAGCAAAATTTGTTGCCCATTCACTCCCAGATTTGAATTACGACACTATATGACTTGGATTGTTAAAAAAAAATAATTTAAATTAAATATTAAGATTAAGGCTAAACATTCTGACATCTCCCTCTCATGTATATATGATGATCCATCCATAGTAATTCTGCCCGAAGGCAGGTCCTTCACTGCAATCATAGCATTTTCATGCTATGCTTGCAGCTTTACTAGGGAATTGTGTAGGTGTGGTAGCTTCCCGTTCCTTTCCACACCTGTGAAGGATGATGATGATGATGATGATAATGATAAGGGTGTTGATGATGATGATGGCCATATAATTTCGGGGACCGTTTGGGCCTTAAAGTTTTCCTGACATTTGTCTTACAGGTGAGGAAAAACCCCAATAAAAACCTCACCCAGAAAAACTGCCCCGACCGGGGATCGAACCCGGGCCCGCTGCATGACAAGGCAGCATGCTACCTCGAGACCACAGCGGTGGACACTATATGGTGATACTAACGGCAAATTTTGAACCCCAGCTGCTGGTAAGATTTTTTTTTTTTTCCATTTGTCTCTGTCCAAAGCTCTTCTTCTCCAATCTTCTAAAATCCAGCTTCTTAAGATCCTGTTTTACTCCACTCATCTCAATCGTAGTCTGTCCACTCTTCTACTATCTTCATGTTTAGGAAAGGTAAGTTTTTTGTAGGATCTTTTTCATAACTCTTTAAATTTTTGGTCCCACGCCGTAGCCGAGTGGTTAAGGCAGGAAGCCTTGGCACAGAGCTACGGGACTTGCACTGGTTCGAGTCTCCATGGGGGAAGAAATTTTCTCATGGTGTTTCGGCCAGTATGGGACCAGTGCCCACCCAGCATCGTGATGCATTTGGGTAGCTACAATAAGTAGCGGCTCCAGGTTGAGAAAACCAGCTATAACGGCTGGGGGACTCGACATGCTGACCACATGTCACCCCTACACTGGCTGATTATCATCTACCTCTGTGATTGACACATGTGGATGTGAGGCCAGCAGCCGGCTGGTAGGCTAAGGGCCTTGTAGGCCTGTTGCGCCAGGAGTTTTAGTTTAAATTTTTGTGATTATTCTGTATAGGGTATCGGTATGAGATTATTAGCTATTGTTATATATAGTGACTTCCATATCCCAATAATAGAGTCCTTTTAAATCCACCTAACACATAATTAACATTTTAATTTGTCCATATTCAATATAACCATTCAAGCCACCTATACAAACTTAAATTTTTCTTTCCTCATATACAATTCTCTAATTGTCGAAGGTAGATATCCAGCACTACCATAACCATCTGATGGCTTCTATTCAGGAAGTATTTTTAATGAGAATTTTTACACTACCTTTCTAACCAATAAAGCTTAATATTTTAATGTTATATTTAAATTTTAATACCCTCCAATACTGGACAATTTTATTTTGAAAAAAACAAAATCATGCTTGAACTGGGACTCAAATTCCAGAACTCTAACTCTGCATGCTAGTATGCAGTTTGTTACACCATTCAGTACACCAATAAGAACATAAGTTTTTCTTTTCTCAAATACAAATAAAATTGTCCAGTAAAGGAAAGTATTAAAATTTAAATATAACATCAAAATATTAAACTGCACTGGTTGAAAAGTGGAAAAAATTCTCATTAACAATACTTCTTGAATGGAAGCCATCAGATGGCTATGGCTATCTGCCTTCGGATGATTAGAGCATAGTATATGAGGAAAGAAAAATTGATGTTGTGGCTTGAATGGTGTAATGGACTACAAACTGGCATACAGAGCTAGAGGTCCTGGGTTTTAGTCCTGGTTCAAATGTTCTTTCAAAATAAATTTGTCCAGTATTGGAGAGTGTTAAAATGTAAATATAACATTGAAATATTAAGCTTTATTGCTTAAAAGGTAGTGTACTCATTAAATATACTTCTTGAATGGAAACCATCAGATGGTATTGTATGCTATCTGTTTTTGGACAATTTTGTAGAAAAGAAAGTTGATGTTTGTATTGGTGGCTTGAATGGTGTAATGGACTGCATACTGATACATGGAGCTAGAGGCCTGGGGTTCGAGTTCTGGTTCAAGCAATAATTTTTTTTTTCAAAATAAGAAATCATTTTTATTTCATGTCTTTTTTTAAATTTTGATTATATTTTAATGAAAGATAATTAAAAAAATATCAAAATCAGAACCATTAACGAACATTAATCTTCTTCCTTCTTCTGCTTCATGAAATTAGGCCTTTTGACCTGTTTTCACAATGTTCATAAGAATTAAGTATGTGATAACTTATGCACATTTGGCTGCTTAACAATAATATTTTTATTCTTTGATTCAAGGGATTTACATCTAAATATTGACTTTTCCTTGTGTCAAATCATGTAGTGAGAAATATACTTTTAGGCAATGAAAACAAGTGACAGACAATAAGATGTAGAAAATGTTAATCACATACTTAAATCTCATCCACTATAGAATTATTGATCAAATAAATTATCACCATTAAACATAAATACCTTTATTAAGTTATGTAGATAGGAAATAACACTATGAGGTTTTTTAATATTGTTTATTTTTTATTATTTCACTCACCTCATACTTCATAATTCATAGCAGACCCTGGGTTTCTTCACATCTTTTGTGACATTCTCAATGCTGCGTCACGTTCACAACTGACGTCCAATGGCCTTCTATCCTGCAGACTGACCTCCGCGCCATCTGGTGGCCGACTGAAGAATTTCCAAATCAGTCCTCTTTCTTTATAACCGGGTATTTCAAAATTCATAGTTGTATTTTCATTCTTGCATATGTAAATTTTTTCCCAAATTGTGAGTTCCTTCGGTTTTTCCAATTGTTTAAGTAATTTTGTTTTGGTTTCTATTCTATGTTTTTCTGACCAGGCATGTGCAGCTATTGCAGATTTTTCGGTTTCTCCATTTTTAACATTTCTGAGGTGTTCTTTTAATCTTGACAGATAAAAATATAGGCAAAAAAAAAAAATTCAAGAAGTTCACATACCATCCTTTGGTATTTGACAAGTTTCAAAAAATTTTCAACAAATTCAACATTAAATTAGCACCTAAAAATGATTACAGCTTAGGTAATTTAATAAAAACCAACAAAAATGAAAAGATTGAAGACTGCAAAAAAATCGGGAATTTATCAAATTAATTGTAAAGATTGTGAAAAGATATACATAGGAAAAACAAAAAGGAATCTAAATACAAGATTAAAAGAACACCTCAAAAATGTTAAAAATGGAGAAACCGAAAAATCTGCAATAGCTGCACATGCCTGGTCAGAAAAACATAGAATAGAAACCAAAACAAAATTACTTAAACAATTGGAAAAACTGAAGGAACTCACAATTTGGGAAAAAATTTACATATGCAAGAATGAAAATACAACTATGAATTTTGAAATACCCAGTTATAAAGAAAGAGGACTGATTTGGAAATTCTTCGGTCGGCCACCAGATGGCGCGGAGGTCAGTCTGCAGGATAGAAGGCCATTGGACGTCAGTTGTGAACGTGACGCAGCATTGAGAATGTCACAAAAGATGTGAAGAAACCCAGGGTCTGCTATGAATTATGAAGTATGAGGTGAGTGAAATAATAAAAAATAAACAATATAAATACCTTTCTTTAAGATTTTTATCAACTTATATTGTAAATGATGATCTTGAAGATTTTCGGACTGTAGGCCGTGGTTGTGAGGCTTGTAGTTCCCCGACGTTTCGCCAGAGACTGCGTCTGGCATCCTCAAGGGTTGTCTTGAGACTGGCAATTATGTCCACTGTCTGTCGTATTTGTACGTTCACCGCGATGTGTTCTGATTGGTCCGCGTTAGGGACTTGCTGTTTGATGGTCTAGTTGACAGTACATTAGATCTGCCTTCTGATTGGTCAGCAGTAGGAACTTCCATTGTTCCAATGAGATTGCTGTTTGATGGTCTAGTCGACTGTACTTGTAGAGGTTTACAAATAAGACAGACAGTGGACAGAATTGTCAGTCTCAAGACAACCCTTAAGGATGCCAGACGCAGTCTCTGGCGAAACGTCGGGGAACTATCAGCCTCACGACCATGGCCTACAGCCCAAAAATCTTCAAGATCATCATAGCAACTCCGGCCGTGAAAGTCTACGTGAATACATTGTTATAATTTTTTTTGTGAATTTATTATTCAATATATGATTACATTTTATTAATATAATACCTTGGTCTTATTCTCTTTCTTGTTATTTTTCTGTGATGTATGTAAATGCATTAGCTTTCTGTGTAGTTGTATTGCTTTTCTTTCTGCTGCAGGATGTTTATTTCCAGCTTGCAGAATAACTTGACTATGTGCATCAGGAGGCATGATGATGGTTGAACTTGCTTGATGGCATGCTTGTGGTGTTGGTCTTACTAACTTTATTTACTAGCTTGCTCTTGTAAAATTGAAAAGACATTGGGATAAGATTGCTAAGAGAGTAGAGGTCTAGTTTTATCTTATATTGCAATATTCGTGAATATGCCAGTACATATTTGTTTTGTTACTATCCTATCCCAACTATTGATATTGGATCTCCCTGGCAAACAGGTGTTAGTCGAATGGTTAAAGCACGATGCCTTGATGCAGAGCTACGAGACTTTTGTTGGTTCAAATCTTAATGGGGAAAGAAATTTTCTCATGGAATTACGGTGCCCACTCAGCATCATGAAGAATTTGGGCACCTACAATGAGTCGTGGCTCCAGGTTGAGAAAATCGGCTATAATGACTTAGGACCCGACATGCTGACCAGATATCATCCCAATACTGGCTAGATGATCATCCATCTCTGTGATTATAACATGTTGATGTGATGCCAGCAACCATCTGGTAGACCAAGAGCCTTCTAGGGCAGCCGCACCATGGAGTTCATGGATAAATATCTAAGGGTTGTGTTGGTTGGCTTTAAAGTGACATAATTTAAATCTGTAACTTGTTTCAAATTAATATTTTGAATCAAGTTTAAGTCTATCTACTTTAATATTACATATTTAGAGGTTTTTTGTTACGTACTTCTGTAAATATTTTGGGGATAATATTAAATAAAATCTAGTCTCTAGTTATTACGATACATTTATTATAGATTTAGTATTTTTTGTTTTAAAAATATTATTTTATGTATTCATAGTTAAATATGGGAAATACTATTATGAGGTTCTAAATTCATAAATTAATGAGTCATTTTTTAACATCTTACTGCATATTTTATGTTTCTTCAAACATGTGAACTAGTTTTCGAGAGAAGGGTCTCTCTCATTTTCAACCGACATAATGTCGATCCTTCTCTTGAAAACTCATTCCCGTGTTTGAAGAAACATAAAATATGAGGTAAGATGTTAAAAAATGACTCATTAATTTACGAATGATTTTATTTATCTTATGAGAACTTTATTACTGATAATATAGTGTTGAATTTTATATTAAAATAGAAGGATTAAAAAATGCCATGATATTATCTCAAATCAGACACACTTCATCTTCATTTTTTCTTTTCAAAAAAGAATTTTGTCCAGGACTGGAATGTTTTAAAATAAATATAACATCAAAATATTAAGCTTTACCGCTTAAAAGTACTGTAAAATTCTTGTTAAAAAGTACTTTGAATAGAAATCGTCTGATAGCATTGTTTAATAGCTCTGGCTGTCTGTCTCTGGATGTTAGAGATTTATATAAGTGGAAAGAAATGTTAGCATTTGTGCCATGTTTGGTATGGTGTAGTGGGCTGCATAACGATGTACAGAGTCAGAAGTTTGCGGTTCGATACTAAGTTCAAATGTTAATTTTTGTTTTTAAAAAAATTAATGTGTCCAGGACTGGAACATGTTAAACTAAACATAGCATCAAAACTCTTCATCTTCTAATTTATTCTACTGAATTGCCAGAAAATATAGCATCCAAAATTTAAAATATGCATCAGTTTACATAAAAGTATCCTGTACTCTGGCCAAGCAGATTAAAACTTCCTGCATTGGAACAGATCTACGGGTAGGTTGATTTTCAGCTTCAATGGGGGTAGACATTTCCTCAAGGAATTTTGGTCAGTGTATAGGACCAGTGCCCATCCAGCATCCTAAGGGATTTTGATAGCCGCAATAAGTACCAGCTCCATATATTGAAAACCAACAAACATGGATGGTGAAAGATGTGCTGGCCACATTACAACACTATACTGACTGGTTGTGAGGCCAACAGCAATCTGGTCTTTAAGTCAGTAATGCCAAATTTAGTTTTGATTTAAAGAACAGTTGTATCTTGAATTGGCTGTAGATTGAAGAAATCTTGGTAATAGCTAACTGAAAGCTATATGAAATGTCATAAGTTTATTTTCTACGAGGGTGAATCAAATATAAACCGGAATTATTGTTTACAATTTTATTGAATTAACAAAAAAATATAAAACCACCACCTTATTTTTCTACATAGTTTCCTGCAATTCCAACACACTTTTGCCATTGAGTTGGGAACTTTTTGATGCCGTCCTTGAAGAATGAGGGATGACGTGTAGTCAGCCAGTTGTGCACGAACTCCTCTACCGCTGCATTGTCACCAAACCGCCTTCCTCCCAGGTCTTCTTTCGGTGGCCCAAACAAATTGTAGTCACAGGGTGACAAATATGGACTGTAAGGAGGATGTTCCAGAGGTGTCCAATGCATTTTTTTTGTTCCTGGCTGAGGAGCCAAGGAACCCACCTGGCAGACAATTTTCGGAATTTGAGTTCATCACTGATGATGGCTTGAACACTTCCGAAGCTTATTCCAACGTGTGAAGCAATTTCAGAAATTGTTACATACCAATCCTCCTCAATAAGGTCCCATACAGCACAAATGTTGTCTGCAGTGATGCTTGTTCATTGCCGTCTTTGGTGGGGCTCATTTTCCACTGAATCCCGGCCCGCTAAAATTTTTTTTGCGCCAATCATACACCTGCATCTTCAAAAGGGTTGCTTCCCCGAACTGTGCATGGAGTCTTCTCAAAATTTCAGAAGGTTTAGTGCCTTCTTTCGCCAAAAACTTAATAATAATCCGTTGCGCAAACAGACGTGTGTGCCTCTTGCTCGCTCATAGCATACTGAAGCAAGTGGCCGCTCTTCAGAGTGCGACACATCAAGATCCCTACTCCAGACACCCCCACTAACTTCCCCTCCAAACTGCAACCTTTGCAGTTTGCTACCAGAGCCTCCAGATACAAGTTCCGGTTTATATTTGATCCACCCTTGTAATAACATGAAATGAACAAATTTATGAAATTTGTGATAATTCTATTTGTAAGCTACAGCAGTTTTTATAATGTTAACACATTCCTTGCAAATGGCCTTCAATTAACATTGATTATCTCTAAGATGATATGCTTGATTTAATGAATTAGAGAACCTATCCAATATATTCTTATGTGTAAAAAATTGTAAATATTAATATTTCATATTATAAACCTATGTGTGTCATTAAATACTACTTTCTTTGTAAAAAAAAAGAAAAAAATATGTATATTACGATTATTGTACACTATTGCTGAGATACAAGTCAAAGACATGAAGAGATACTACTAACAAGCCTTCAGCTCTGATTGAAATAGCAAAAAATTTTTAATAAAAATTCATTCATTCATTCATTCATAGTGTTCTGCCCAAGAGCAGGTCTTTCACTGCACACTCAGCATTCTTCACTCTTTCCTTTTTGTATCTGCATACAAACCATTTATTTTAATATTGTTTATCTTACTTACTTACTCTCTGGCACTATCAAACCCGTAGGATCATGGCCGCGCGGACATAAGCTCTCCATACATCCCTATCCTGAGCTAATGCTTTCCAATCATTCCCTGTATAATCTACTTCCCTCAAATCATACTTAATGTTGTTCTCCCACCTCATTCTTGGTCTACCAACTGGGCGTTTTCCTTCTGGCTTTCCTACAAGAAGTTTCCATGCACGTCTTTCATTCCCCATACGTGCAACATGTCCTGCCCATCGCAGTCTACGAGACTTAACTGTTCTTATTATATCTGGCTTCCTATAAAGACCATGTAGTTCATTGTTATGAGTCTTCTCCATTCACCTGTCTGTTCATCTCTCTTTGGTCCAAAAATTTTCCTAAGTACTTTATTCTCAAATACTTGTAATCTCCTTTCCTCCCTTAAAGTAAGAGTCCATGTTTCGCACCCATATAATATAACTGGTAGAATAATAGTTTTATATATTTTCAGTTTAACGTTTTTTTGAAAGGAATTGGGACATCAAGAGTCTCTGCAATGCATAATAGCATGCATTTCCAGAATTGAGCCTATGTTTAATTTCTTTGTGCATCTCATTCCTATTTGTGATTATTGTTCCTAGGTATTTGAATTCAGCCACTTCCTGAAAATTTCCCTCATTTGTCATTAGCTGTCCATTTCCATTATATAATGAATTTCTACGTGTGACCATATATTTAGTTTTATTGATATTTACTTCCAGTCCTAATTTCTTAGTGTTACTCAATAGTGTGTGCGTGTTGTCCTTTAGTGTCTTCTCGCTATCGGCCAATCCAAATACTACATCATCAGCATAAACTAACAGCTTATTAACACCATTGAGTTGTAAGCCTTCCTCATTCTCTAAAGATTTAATGGCATGCTCTAGTACAAAATTAAATAGTAGAGGAGATAGTGCATCTCCCTGCTTCAACCCATTCTGGATTTCAAAAGTGTCTGAAAACTGTTTGCCTACACGCACCCTACTCTTTGAGCCATTTACACACATTTGTATAAGTCTAACTAACTTTTTAGGAATTCCGAACTCCAGCAGGATACTATATAACTTCTCCCTCTTAATTGAATCATATGCTTTTTTGAAGTCTACATATAGTTGATGTACAGTACCATTATATTCCCATTTCTTTTCTAAAATCTGTCTTATACTAAAAATCTGATCTGTTGTAGACCTGTTTCTTCTAAATGCACATTTATCATCTGATGTTTTTCTCTGCCTCTTTCTTTCCATTGTTCATTCCTTCTAAGGCATCTGTCAGCAGACAGTTTCTTCTTAGCCAGTGGCCAATTCAATTTATTTTCTTCTTCTTTATGAGTTCCAACATTGTTCTTGCTTCACCCACTCTGTCTAGAACATCTTTATTTTTTATTTTGTCCATTTTATAAAAAATTAATTGAATATTGATAAAAAATCTGAAAAGTATATTTAAAATGAAAAATATACGCCTAGACTGGGATTTGAACCCAAGATTGGAGGCCTAGGTAGCTCACTTGGATAGAGCATATACATAGAGAGTCAAAGGTTCTGGGTTCAAACCCCAGTCTAGGCAGATATTTTTCTTTTCAAATATAATTTGTCCATCATTAAGATGTTTAAAAATGAATAATAAAAAAATCTGACAATAATAAATTAATAACATTATAGCTCCAACTTAACATAATATGTTTAAATGGAAACTAAACTTTCAATATGGTGACAGTAGCACACTTCCACTTTTGTTTCACCCTCACTGTATCCTATATAGGACATTGCTAGTCTCTCTTTTTGTCTATGGCTCAAGTAGACATATACAGAGTGATTCTGTAAGAGCGTGCAAAGATTAAACATGACATGGGGGATGCTCCACCTAACAATTTGAGATAGCGAACCAAGGGTCCCAGAAGCCAGCTTAAGGAGATATGGGAGTAAACTTTTCATTCACATTACTATGTAGTCTCTTTTATTTATATTATTTTTCAGTTAATTGCAAGTACCATCATTGACATAATTAACGTACAATTTTGTATCTTACAACAGTTGCTCAAACTGATGGCCACCAACCTCAAATCAAGTATAACATCAGCATAAAAGATTCTGCTGCACTCTGGTGTGTTTTGAATCACATTACAAGTAGCTACAATTCTGGAAACTAATTCCATGTCCATTTTCACTGGAGTCTCAAACACAAGTGATTCAGATATCCCCATAGGAAATAATCAAGGGAAGTCAGGTCAAATCCTGCATCATGACTCCCTAATCATCAGTTTCTTCCTTGCAGAAATTAAAGGATGTAGTGCATGTAAATAAACAGCACAGTACACGTAAACTTGTATGCAAGTTGGTTGTAAATCAGCTGGAAAACAATAATGCTAGACAAATGTACTACTCCACTAAGTAATCTGTGCAGGCAGAAAATATGTTAACTAACATGCTGTCCTTCTCTTTCTCTTCCTTACCATGTTGCCACTTCCTGTCTTCTGTATATGTTCTTTGTCTGCAGGTAGAGAGCTGATTTTAATGGTCTGTCCTTCTATGTGGTCATTGGCAAAATTACTAATTTGACAACCCTGTTACTATTGGGGTTGCATGTAGGAATGGGCTGTCCCTTCTCATTACATGTTTCCACTTGTGATTTATTGTGAGGCTGGTAATAGAGAGACGACAAATACCATGATTTTAAATGATCCAACCACTTGAGCGTTCCGTGCTTAAATGACTATTTGACAACCATGTTAAGATCTTTCACACGTGTTTAGAGATTCTCCACCCACACTTAAAATTGAACCATTTCACTACGTGATCGGATGTATAGTCTTTTCCTACATCCCTTCCATAGGTTCAGTAGTTCGGCGACACTAGCACTAAAACTCTTCCCCTCTGCCCATGCAGAGTTCACTTGGTGGTATATCTCCATAGGCTAGTATTGCAGAATCCTGGGTTCCTTACCTCAAATTGTTCAGTGGAGCATCCTCTATATCCTGTTTCATTTTGCACGCTCTTACAGAATCACACTATATAATAGCATGCAATTAGATTTCATGTTGTATTATGCTATAAGAAATCAAAGAAGTCAACAAAAATCTGTGATTCATAGTTTCAAATCCGTCCTCTAAGCTTTTATTTTAATTGTCTTGTCAATAAATACTTACTTTGTTGTGTTTATGTAACAACGGAACAGTTAAGCTACACATACAAAGTAATTCTATTTTACATCTATGCTAAAGAAAAATTCTTAGAATAGTAAGAACATCATTTGAAAATTAAGATAACCTTAAATTGACAAAACTCAGTTTCTAGTTTCTGTAATCGGATTGCAGTAAAACAACTAATACATTACTATATTACCCATCCAAGTGTTTTGTGCAGGTGGAAAATATGTTATATTTGAAGAGAAAAATTTTCGCTTAGACCGGGACCTTTGGCTTGCTGGGCCAAATGCTCTACCAACTGAGCTACCGAGACGAGTTACGATCTAGACGCAAATTTTTCTCTTGTATACGTTGTAATTCCCTTTTGCCAAATGCAATGGTTTCAAAAGCATTTGGCAAAAGGGAATTACAACGTATATAAGAGAAAAATTTGCATCTAGATCGTAACTCGCTTCGGTAACTCAGTTGGTAGAGCATTTGGCCCGTCAAGCCAAAGGTCCCGGGTTCGAGTCCTGGTCTAGGCGAAAATTTTTCTCTTCAAATATAATTTATCTTTCAGTGAGAAATGTTAAATCAATAATAAAAACATCGGAAAATTTGTTATCTAACAAACTGTCTTTCTCTTTCTATTCCTTACTATGTTGCCACTTCCTGTCCTTTGTATTATGTTGTTCGATTGGCAGGTAGAGAGCTGACAAATACTATGTCAGTGGCAGAATGGCTAACTTGACAACCCTGTTACTTTTGGGGTTACGTCTAGGAATGAGCTGTCCCTTCCCTGCCCTTCTCATTACATGTTGCCACTTGTGATTTATTGTGAGGCTGGTAACAGAGAGACGACAAATACTGTGATTTTAAATGATCCGACCGCTTGAGCGTTCCGTGCTTAAATGACTAATTTTACAACCATGTTAAGAACTTTCACACATGTTTAGAGATTCTCCCCCCACATTTGAAAATTTTCAATACGTGATCGGATGTATATTTTTCTCCTACATCCCTTCCACAGTTTCAGTAGATCGGCGACACTAGCGCTAAAACTCTTCCCCTCCGCCCGTGAACAGTTAACTTGGATGTGTAATACTATTGTGTATTCTTCTGTAATTTGACATAAATTTGTCATTTCTCCCATTCTTTTTCAATTGTTTATTAAATATTAAATAAAACCTATGTGTCTTACAGAATACATTGTCAATTTAGGGGCTAATTATACTGAAATAGGAATTTTCCTCTATTTTTCTTGAATTATCATAAGTTACTTTATTTAAGGCATTTAATGTTAATAAGTTACTAATTTTTAGCTTTGAATATTTATAATGACTTTCAACTACATTTCCATTGGTAATGTGATCATCAGGGGTATACATTTAATGCACTCTGAATTTTATTATATTTCTTGTCATATGACATAGTTCGCAGGTCACCTCCAATCAGAAGTCTGCATGGTGTTGTATAATTACAAACTATCTCTATTTATTTTTTCCTCTTGAAGTTTGTGCTTACAATTTGTAAATACATTGCATACTGGTTATTATCATATAACATTTATTAAATAATATTTAATTAAATTGGAGGTCACCTATAAACAAAGTCGTATGACATTATTGTAAATCAATGGTAAAGAGAATTTTTTTTTCCAGAACCAGGAATCGAACCCCGAACCTTTAGCTTAGAGCATTAGCACGGAAAGCTAAAGGTTCGGTGTTCAATTTCCGGTTCAGGCAAACATTTTTCTCTTTACCATTGATTTACAATAATTATTGTGTTCATTAATTTACTTATTTTATCTATAGTAACAGCTTTAGCTTCTCAATATTAATTTAATACATAATGCTATAGCTGTGTGGAGTCCCTTCATGTCTTCTTCAGGTAGAAGCCATTCATTGTGTATTTGTGAATGATGATTCATTGCAATTGAATGTGGGACCAGTAGAGTAAGGTAAAGGGAGGATTTCTGCTTGGATGGGAATGAAGCCTGAATTAGCTCAGTGGACGGAGCGTTAGCACAGAAAGCTAAAGGTTCGGGGTTCGATTCCCGGTTCAGGCAAAAATGTTTCTCTTTACCATTGATTTACAATAATTTAATTGTGTTCATTAATTTACTTATTTCTATCATAGTAATAGCTTTAGCTTCTCAATATTAATTTAATAAGTCGTATGACATTTAAAATCCACTCATTGATTGGGAGTCAGAGATATAAGAACGGAATACCAAAGAAAAGGTGGAAAGATGGATGAAAGGGAGAAATTTAAAACAGGGATCAAATGCATGAATTGGAGATGAAAGATAACAGAGTTGGTTTGAGAAAGACCTTGTAAAATGGAAAAAAAAAAAAAGTATAATAAAAATAAGAAAAATTTAATGACCTTGACTATTGAGTTAATTGATCTTATTGCTAATAAGTTATCCAAATTGACATTAAGAAATTTGTGTCTGTTTTAGATTCAATAAATGCCTGATCCTTCAGTTCCTTTCAAATAAGAGATTATTAAGAAATATGAGAGCGATTTTTCCCAAAATGTTTCACATATTGAAGACCATCTGTCATTTCTACTTCAATCCCATATTTTCCAAACATTGGTAAAATTACAATATCCCTGCACCCTATGTGGTAGCCCTTCATGTAATAAAAACTACATTACTTTGAATTATGATTTATTTAATCAGATGGATAATGATTTTTACAGCAAACACGGTACTACATATGTAAATACAGTAGCTTTTTGAATGTGTGCATAATTCAAAACCAGTTATCTCCTTGCTAAATTTACCCAATACTTTTGTAGTTAAAAACAAAATCATGTAAGATTTATTCATGAAACTATATCATGTCATTCTTTTTCTGTCCTATAAACATTTTGTTAAAGAGATGTCTGGTTTTGAAAATAAACTCGGTGCATTTTTTCCAGCCAATAAAAATCTTAGCTCTCAAGCTAAAATGATGGTTATTTAGAGGTGAAAGGCGATGTCCCATTTTACTTAATAGTAATATAATATTCCTGAATTTCTTTAATATAGAATAATATATATCTATATATATATATAATATATGAGCAAATATTCAGATTCAACTTGGGTCAGGATTTTTTAAAAATAAAAACAATTTTGAAAACAATATTCGTACATGTGTAAGTAGCATTCCCCATTTATTTCTCACAAGGTGAGTCTGATGGTTCAGTGTCCCCTTTTGAAGGCATATGTTATAAGCATACAAAAAAAAAAGTAAATCATATTTGAAGAGAAAAATTATATGCTCAGACCAGGACTTGAACCCGGAACCCTTAGTTCTCTAGACCAAGTGCTCTACCACCTGTGCTACCTGAGCAAACACCGATCTAAACGCAAATTTTTATCTATATAAGTTGTAATTCCCGCCCACCAAATGCTATGAAGCCTTTGCTTCTATCTTTGCAAATGACAGCTCCTTTATTAAGAAGACACAGATCTCGAAATCAACTGAAACATACTAAGAGGTGCATGCAATGTGTGTGCAAAAGTAAGGCCAAAGTGATGACCCATTACCCTTATGTCTCGACGCAGAAGTGCATATTACTATAAGTAAAGTGTTTCACAATGCATCCACACTTGAAAAAAAAAAGTAAAAAGCTTTACTAGAAAATTTTAAAGCCAATACTTACATTATTCTCTTTTGGGACTAATGGCAGCTATGGGCATTAACTATAAAAGTGATGATTGGAGGTTGTTCATTGACTTCTCCAAAATAAGTCTCAAGTGTGTCCTACTGCATTATGGCAACGTTTCACCATTGATTCCGATTGGGTATGAACTTTACATGAAAGAAACATATGTTAACATGAAACAATTGTTATTGCAATTGAACTATGACAAATTTCTGGGGATCTGAAAATCATAAGCATACTACTTGGGGCTACAACAGGGCTATACCAAGTTCTGTTGCTTCCAGTGCCTCTGGGATAGCCGCACTATAGCATTTCATAAAAAAAGAAAGATTGGCCTAAGTATTAATCACTTGAACCAGACCTCACAATGTTATGCAAGAAGCACTTGTCGAATCCAAGAACGTAATTCCTCCTGCTCTTCATGTAAAATTGGGCCTAATGAAAAACTTTGTTAAGGCCAAGGACAAAACTGGGGTAGCATTTATCTATTTGCACCAGAAATTTCTACGGCTTAGTGAAACGAAAAAAAAAGAGGGGATTTTCGTGGATCCCCAGATGCAGAAAATGTACAAAGATGAGCTATATGAACACCATCCTGACAGGTAATGAAAAGTTAGCTTGGGATGCCTTTGTTCAAGTGTCAACAAACTTTCTAGGAAATAAGAGGGCAGAAAACTATAAGGATCTTGTTGCAAATCTTCTGCACTGCTATGATAGACTTGGGTGTAACATGTCCTTAAAGTTACATTTGTTAGATTCCCACTTGGACATTTTTTCCTGACAACTGTGGTGCTGTAAGCAACAAGCACGGGGAACACTTCCACCAACAAATTTCAAACATGAGAATGAGATGCCAGGGAAAGTAGAGTACATCAATGTTAGCCGATTACTGCTAGATACTAATTAGAAATCACCGGCAGAAAATTACAAATGCCAGGCAAAGTGGTTGTGCCTTCAGTGAACTTCCTCCAAGGGATAACAAGGTAAATACATGCATAAGCTCATATAGGCAATAACGTAAAATTAGCATACCTTCAAAACGAGAACTAATCTTGCATTTTCATTATCAGCACACCCAAAAACATAGATTAGCTGTTTCCAGTTACGGAAAAAAAGTAAAATTTTATTGGCTAGTGTAATCTTATATTGGAACAAATGTAGCATATACTCTTACTCAAAGAGTTTAAGCTCTTTTATTGTAAAGTAAAAGCTCCTTATTCGCGGGTTAAAAAATCGCGACAGTTCCTGTATTCGCAGCTAAAAATGTATTTATTTTCAGATTCAGTCGGTATATTAGAAGGGTTAGTGTATTAACAATCAGCAGTGATTTTTTTTTTTACTGCAGGCAGTTGCCAAAGGCTTTTACAAATAGTGATTCAAACCAAATGAACAAATAAATAGCAAAACAAAGCAAACCTTATTGTCACTAACCCAAAAGTTCATTGTTAAAAGCTGTTGTTGTATTTCATGTGCTATGTATTTTGATAAATACCTCCATCGCACGATCAGTATATTATTGTTTCAACATGTCATTCGTTGCAATAATTTTGATTGAATAACACATGTCTCTTGTGCTTTGTTCCCAGTTTATAATGTCGAGTAAAAGGAAGGAAAAATATTAGTACCTAAGAGAACAAAAATTAGTGTTACCACTTAAAGTAAAAATAGAAATGCTTGATCGTTTATACGCATTGGTGAGTCGTTTGCATCTATATCATGCTGCTTCAATGTTAATGAATCAAGAAATCTGAAGACAAGAAGGAATTCTATCTTAGAATTCACAGCTAAATATCAAATATAATTGAAAGACCTTTTAAAAGCGACAAAACAGGAAAAAGTTACTAAGTTCTTTAAGTCCTTACCTAAACCTAACAGTAATAATTAATAGAAATTGTTCAAAATCTCTCATTAATTGATTTTATTTTGATAATATGTATTTTATTCTGTAACCTTGGAGCGTATCCCCTATATACCCATACAAATTACCATTCCATATTCACAGTTTCTGTATCTGTAGCATATTTGCAGAACATATCCCCCATGAATAAGGAGCTTTTACTGTAATATCTTTTTTAACATTTATTTATCCAAATGCTTCTCATTTTATTTTCTCTTCTTGTAATTAAAAAAACTGCTGTTATTGCAAGATATTTCCTTGATTGGAGCAATTTTAAAAACTATATTCATAAACAAATTAAGCAAACACTTTACATCATGTGACACGAAAAAATGTCCCAAGTTGCAATCATACACCATACGCATGCGCCAACAAACGCGAAGCAGTTTACACTATGGAATCATGTGATGCAGACAACATACACAACATTTAATGAACCTAAAAGCTAACCTAATGCAATTTAAGCACTCTAACCTGTGAAAGAATGCAATGCCTAAAAATAAATAGTAAGTTCTGAAATTTTGAAGTATATGTGTACAGTTAATTAGTACATACTTTTATGTTGGCTGCACTGGAACAGTCCTTGTTGCATAGAATATTCATTATCATCAATATGGCTGCAACGTCTTCATGCTACGTATGTAGTTAAATACCATTATATTGAAATAATCGTTAGAAAAAATGTAAAAATCATTGTAAATGGTGGGAAAAATTTGAAAATTGAAATCCTAAGAATCAAATTTGACAGGAGTTTATGAAGGATTAAAAAAGTTGTATCACAGGTTGTAATGTTTAGCCCAAATTGCTAGCATTAGCATTGAAAAATAATCTGCTCATATACAAGCTTGACATCTGAAATATCTTATAAATCCTATGAATGCCAATTTATTAATGACAAAAGATTCATTTCCTTCTAGCTTTTGATAAAAAGTCACAATTTTAGATACAGCAAAATAAAAACTATACACTTTTGTACTTATGTAAATTTGTATTATATTTTGTGATTTGTGCTCTTATGAAAATGAAATGTACAAAATACAAAGTAGTTGTGACAACAAATATAAATAACAGAACATTAACTTAAGTTAACAAAGGAGAACATAGTTCTAGGACTGTTGTGCACAAGACATAATTTAAAGAAACAAACAGCACACTTACTTATTTTATAAATTAACACTATGAGGTATTTTAAAATACAATAGGAAGCAACATTACGAGGTTTAATAATTAAGACATTAGCAATTGTCTGTAATTGCTGACGATGGGGCTCAGAAGCCTTGAAACATATGTTCGACAAAAACAACCATAATAGACAAATGACTATGAGGTATATTCATTTAGGTAAAATTTTATCACTCACCTCATATTTTTCTTCTTTTTTTAAATTTAAACTAGTTTCGGAACTTTACACTTCAGTTCCATCATAAAGAAGCAGTTTTCAATAGTTTGGCACATAGATTAGTGAACATACCCATGAACAAAGAAAAATATGAGAAAGAAAATAAACAAGTTCAAAAGGCAAAAATTTATTAATGAAAGCACTCTTCTAAAAGAAAAAGGAGGAGATGTAAAATTCAGGAAATTCACATATCATCCATTGAAGCATCACAAGTTTCAAAAATTTCCATATAAGTTGAGTGATTCTGGGCTTTATGGCCATGGTCCATTACTAGTGTTCCTACCAGACATTTCTCCCTGAGCTGCGGAAGGCATCTTCAGTGGCGAGTACTTCTGGGTGTTGTTTCCTGGTCGGAGGCTCGACTGTGAATGACCAGTGGACTGCTGGAAGCCATAATTTATACTAGTAGATGATTACCGGCCATGAAAGCCTGCATTCAACTATTTCCATATAAGGTTGACACCCAAAAATTACTATAGCATCAGTAGATTGATTAGATTTAACAAATATGTGAAAAATAGAAAACAAATCAGGGATTTATCAGATTAAATGTGAAGAATGTGATATAGTCTACATAGGAAAAACTAAGAGAAATTTGAAAACCAAAGTGAAAGAACATATCAAGAACATCAAGAAGGGGGAAGTAGAAAAATCTGCAGTGGCTACCCATGCATGGCCCGAAAAAACATCTTATTGAAAAGAAAGCTAAATTATTAAAACAAATAGAAAAACCAAAAGAACTACATTTTAAAACAATGAAAAAGGAGAAATTGATGAACTTTTAAATTCCTGGGGAGAATGACCTGATTTTGAGTTTCCAGTCTACCAACAGAGGGAGCAAAAGACGGCTCTTTAAGACTATAGAATAATGGTCACGGAGATACTGATGTTGGAACTAAAGTGTAAAGTTCCGAAACTAGTTTAAATTAAAAAAAGAAAGAAAAATATGAGGTGAGTAAAAAAATTTTACCTAAAAAAACCAGTACACTCCTCCAATCCCCTTTGATAATGTCTCTGTCACAACATGGCAGTTTTACTTCCCGTACTTCCATTATAATTACAAAGAAAGTTAACAAAACTGTGTACAGAATTAAACACTTATAATTGAAATAAATAAGAATGATACAGAGATCACACTTACAAGATACAGTGAACCTTATGATGCATAGTTCATATTTTCGCTAAGTGATAACATTCGTAACTGTTGTGACTTCACTAGGGAATCTTGAGTTTTTAAGGATACTGATAAACAAAACCTATTGTTTGAAGGAAAAATATTAAAAAGGATTTATGAACCAACAAGAGAAACTGATGTGACTTGGAGGGTTAAAAGTAATATTAAACTTAATAAAATTATAAAGTACTAAAATATAATTAATTAAGTTTTTGAGAATAGGATGGATTAGGCAAATATTATTGTATTTTTTTCTGAATGGCTAACTGCTGGGTTTAATCCATTAGTTCTTGGCTTCCCAAGTTGTTCATGTCCTTAGCAGCTCTAAAGCAATAATAAATAAATATCCTCAACTTGTTTCCATCTCAGGGTCGGGTTGGGGAATGAGATGAGATGAAGCCCCTATATTTATAGAGGTCTGTGAACTACAGGGGTGCCGGTCAACCATCCCTGACACACCATCACAGGGGCAGTTGAATGAAATAAAACAATATGGATGAGATAAGTATGGAGAAATGGTGGAATGAAATTTGGGGCAGGGAAAAATGGGAGAAACCTGGAGAAAAACCTGCCCAAGCTCCGTATTGTCCACCATGAAACCCACATGGAGTGACCGGGACCGATCTCAGGACCCCAGCGGTGAGAGGCAAGCGTCTAACCGCCTCTAAAGGAATAAGTGACCCCTAAATGGTGCTAAATGAATAAAAATTTAATTCCTAATATGAAGAATAAGCATATATATATATGGAATGAAAAATGATGGCTTAACTAAGAATATCCCTAAATAGGAACCAAGCCAAACTTAGGTAGAACAAGAGGTGATGGTATTTTATTTAAAGAAGCTCTTCAATAACTTGGATCATTAGTTTCATATTTCAAATCTGGGTGTGAAAAGGTAGAGATGTTTTGTTCAGGGACCTCAAATTTCAAGCTTCAGGTTATTTTACATGTCGTAAGTCCATTTCCTTTCCAAAGGAAGTCATAGACAGGATTTTTACACCCTTAAAAATCCATCAAAACCAACTAGGTTTGAACCTGCAAACCTCAATAAGAGATCTTGGCAACTGGACTATTCTTACACAATATTTTATTTTAGGAAGTAATATTTTGAGGTTATTTTAATTAAATTATTTTCAGTCTGTTTTTCAACTTACCCCAATATTAATGTTGATTTGTTCTTGAACATGTTTTGATTATATCATAACCATCTTAAGCATCTTGATGTAATCAAAACATGTTCAAGAACAAATCAACATTAATATTGAGGTAAGATGAAAAACAGACTGAAAATAATTTACACAAGATAGGACAAAATGGAAGGCTTTAGTTGAAAAGGTGAAAACAATCAGAAAAAGATGCTGTAGTGCCTCAAGAAGAAATAGATAGTATTTGTAACAATAATCTATTTTAACATTCTCTCATATCTGTCCAAATCTTTGCTTTCCAATGGAATTGTGTACATTTTTTTATGAATTATCTAATGGCTGCTCATGAATAATATATCAGAAGCTGAGGATGAGAGGGATGTCTCTCAAAAACTGCAGTTCCCATGTTAGAAAAACAGATGTATGAAGTAAGATAATTATTTAATAAATTAATGAGTCATTTTAACATCTTACCTCATATTTCATGTTTTTCAAACACGGTAACTATAGTTTTCAAATGATCTTGTCATTCATTTTCAACCGCCATTATGACCCAATTTTAACTTTGAAGATAATTATTTACTCATTTTATTAATATGTGATCCCTTGTCCAGTACTAAAAATACTTATTGCATCAGAACATATCTCAGCTAATATTAATAAGCATATTTTCTAGTAAATATTTGCTAAATGATTATTTAAAATTAATTTTTTTCATATTTGAAGAGAAAAATTTTCGCCTAGACTGAGACTCGAACCCGGGACCTTTGGCTTGCCGTGCCAAATGCTCTACCAACAGAGCTACCGAGGCGAGTTACGATATAGATGCAAATTTTTCTCTTATATACGTTGTAATTCCCTCTCGCCAAATGCTTTTGAAACCATTGCTTCTATCTTTGCAAATGGCGGCTTCTTAGTTAAGAAGACATTTATTGGGAATTTAACATTACTTTATAAAGCTATTATATTTGCAAAGATAGAAGCAATGGTTTCAAAAGCATTTGGCGAGAGGGAATTACAACGTATATAAGAGAAAAATTTGCGTCTATATCGTAACTCGCCTCGGTAACTCAGTTGGTAGAGCATTTGGCCTGGCAAGCCAAAGGTCCTGGGTTCGAGTCTCAGTCTAGGCAAAAATTTTTCTCTTCAAATATAATTTATCTTTCATTGAGAAATGTTAAATCAATAATAAAAACATAATTTTTATCAGTTTAAAATGTGTCGGTTACATTTCATGGCTATTTTCAATTTATTGCCATTATATATATATCTCAAGATATTTGAGTATGTCTCTTGAAAACGAAAAATTAAAACCAATATGATTTACACCATTAAAAGAGCATTTTTTAAAGAATTTTGTTATACAATGACAAACTTTACAATTCAAATAAGACATTATCTAAAAGACTCATTTACATCTGACAGTCCTGGAAGGAACAATTAACAATAAAGAAAATGGTAATTCATACTTGGCTAGTTTGAATCAATAATTATAATTTGTTGTTGTTTTCAAATGCTGGGCCTTCGCAATGAAGCCATTAGCATTCTTGCTCTCCAATATTTCTCTATGGTGGATCCAACAGATTTCAAAATACAATTGTCATAGTTATAAAAAAAATATCCATGGGGTAAACAAAAGAGATGCCTTGAAAGTGACATAAGAAGTAGTATAATAGTATAAATCATATTTGAAGAGAAAAATTATACGCTCAGACCGGGACTTGAACCCGGGACCCTTGGTTCTCTAGACCAAGTGCTCTACCATCTGAGCTACCTGAGCAAGTACCGATCTAAACGCAAATTTCTCTCTATATACTTTGTAATTCCCGCCCACCAAATGCTATGAAGCCTTTGCTTCTATCTTTGCAAATGGCGGCTCCTTTATTAAGGAGACATATTGGGAATTTTACCTTACATTATAAATGCCAGTATGGCTTTTTTCTATGTTTTTATTATTAATTTCATACATCTCAATGATGGATAAATCATATTTGAAGAGAAAAATTATACGCTCAGTAGAGCACTTGGTCTAGAGAACCAAAGGTCCCGGGTTCAAGTCCCAGTCTGAGTGTATAATTTTCTCTTCAAATATGATTTATCCATCATTGAGATGTATGAAATTAATAATAAAAACATCATTATATTTAAATTATAACATAAATATCATTACTTTCTGCAAGCAGATTTTGCAGCTTTTCTTGCAAAATATCTTTCTAACGATGCATCATAAACAGCTCCTACAGTTCTCTTTTCCCAAAATGAAGGCTCAGGTGTTTCTGGTTCTTTATTAATATTTTCTTTGTCCTCATCTTTCCCATTTGAAACATCTTTATCATCAGTATGTTCATCATCAGTATGTTCACTTTTTGATTTCTTTCCATCTTCACAGTCTTTTTCTTTGCTTTCTTCATTAAGCTTTCTTTTTACTAGTTTGCTATCTTCAGATGTTTCTATTATTTCTCCTTCTTCTGAACCAGATGTAAAAACTTCAGTTTTGACTTCTTTTTCTTCTTTATCTTTAGGTTTCTTTTTCTTTTCATCAGTATCATCATCTTCACTTTCTGAATCACTGCTGCTGCTAGAACTATTACCAGTAAAATCAGAATCAGCATCTAAGTTTTCAGGTTTGTTCTCTTTGCTGTTCTCTTCTTTTTCTGATTCAGATGAAGAGTCTCTCCTCTTACGATACTGTCTCTTTTTCTTCTCCACTTGAGACTCACTGTTCTCAGGCTGCACTGAGCTTGCAATTTCTGAAGTTCCTTTCTCTTCATCAGTTTTCTCTTGTTTTACTGTTACATCTTCTCTAGGCTGCTCCTCACCTACTGTTTGTCGATACAAGTGACGGTAGAACCCACTCAAGTCTTTCTGCTTAGAGACATCGGTCAGTGCTAGAAAAGTATAAAAATACAGTGCATAAATTTCATCTCACAAGCATAATATGCAGTATAAAAGTCTAAATAATATTATGACTATATTAAAGGAAAATGCTTCAAATCATGTATTATACATGAATTTACTCCCAAATATGAATGAAAAAGATATTTCATTTCTAATTGATAAGTCATGAAACAATCATTTCAAAGTTTGGGTAGTGTAACCAATTTATATAAAAACATTCATCTGCATGGAAATCCCAGCTCTACGTTCTCCAGGAGTTAGTCACCCATTACAAATATTTAAATAATGGTAATAAATGTAAATATTTTTTTTATTTATATAGAGCATTTTAATGTTTACACATCTTTCTGTGCCTAAAGTCTTATTTTTCTTCTCCACTCGTCTCTCTCCATCCAATCCATGTCCTCCAGTCCTCTTGCTCTCATTCCAGTTCTTATTTCCTGCATCCACGAGTTTTGAGGTCTTCCTCTCTTCCTTCTTCCAGGTGGACACCATTCCAATGTTTTCCTGGGTAATCTTTCTTCTTGCATTAAATAAAATAATAATAATAATAAATATAAGATTTAAATTAAAATTCTTTATACCAGTTTCATAACCTAGGTGGCTTCATCTTCAGTAATATCTCGTCAACTGATATGTGGTTCAGGAGAACTCACTGAAACCGGTATAATTAGAAGACTGAATATGAGGTGAGGTATAAAGAATTTTAATTTAAATCTTAAATTAAACCTCATAGTGATTTTTCTTATAAAAGTTCAATAGTAAATATGCTGAATTTTCAATAGAAGTAAAATTATAAAAACTATGGGAGTGTTCCAATGCCACCCATTACACTTTTCATGCTTTGGGTTTCTGCACTCAATGGAAAGATGAATTTATTTGGTATATAAATTATATTTGAAGAGAAAATTTTTTGCCTAGACCGAGACTTGAACCCGGGACCTTTGGCTTGCCGGGCCAAATGCTCTACCAACTGAGCTACCGAGGCGAGTTACGATTTAGATGCAAATTTTTCTCTTATATACGTTGTAATTCCCTCTCACCAAATGCTTTTGAAACCATTGTTTCTATCTTTGCAAATGGCGGCTTCTTAGTTAAGAAGACATTTATTGGGAATTTAACATTACTTTATAAAGCTAGTAAGGCTTCTAATGATGTTTTTATTATTAATTTAACATTTCTCAATGAAAGATAAATTATATTTGAAGAGAAAAATTTATCTTTCATTGAGAAATGTTAAATTAATAATAAAAACATCATTAGAACTAAGTCTCGGTCTAGGCGAAAATTTTTCTCTTCAAATATAATTTATCTTTCATTGAGAAATGTTAAATTAATAATAAAAACATCATTAGAAGCCTTACTAGCTTTATAAAGTAATGTTAAATTCCCAATAAATGTCTTCTTAACTAAGAAGCCGCCATTTGCAAAGATAGAAACAATGGTTTCAAAAGCACTTGGTGAGAGGGAATTACAATGTATATAAGAGAAAAATTTGCGTCTAAATCGTAACTCGCCTCGGTAGCTCAGTTGGTAGAGCATTTGGCCCGGCAAGCCAAAGGTCCCGGGTTCAAGTCTCGGTCTAGGCGAAAATTTTTCTCTTCAAATATAATTTATCTTTCATTGAGAAATGTTAAATTAATAATAAAAACATTATTTGGTATATATTCAATCTGGGATGCACCAGTTCAACAAATCAAACCCATATATGAGGCGCTTAGAATAGCAACGGCATATCAACAAAAATCACATTTTTTTTTTATTATTGCAATATAAACTCTGAACCTTCTTCTTTCATCCCTGTGAATAACAACTGTTGATGCACCTTGGAAGAGAATGAAATATCCATTGCAATAATGCATGGTGTTAGACCTGATGCATCGCAGCGTAATAACAGATGAGTTTGAAAATAGCATGCGGTGGCCTAGCTTCCCGGACGCTTACCTCATCCGGGGTATTTATATTACCCTTATATTTCTCGAGTTTGTTTAGGTCCGGATGTATTTTAAGTGCTTATTGTTGTCTTATTATTTCAACGAGAGTGATGTGCAGATGTATAGGTTTTGCGTTCAGTTCTTTCGCTGTACCTGCTAGGTATTACATACATTCTCAGTGTCTTACTTCTAGATAGTCTTGGTTTAGTGACTAAGGTTTTAGTGTAATTATTGGGTGTTCAGAAGGCTATTATTAGTGTAAATAATTATTTTATTATTTCTTCACAAAATAATGAATGACACAGGCAGTGAGTCAAGTTCCGAACACATCAGGTCCTTCACTGCAATCATAGCATTTTCATGCTATGCTTGCAACTTTACTAGGGAATTGTAGGTGTGGTAGCTTCCCGTTGCTTTCCACACCGGTGAAGGATAGTGATGATGATGATGATGGCCATATGATTTCGGGGACCGTTTGGGCCTTAAAGTTTTCCTGACATTTATCTTACAGGTGAGAAAAACCCCGATAAAAACCTCACCCAGAAAAACTGCCCAGGCGGGGATCGAACCAGGGCCCGTTGCGTGACAAGGCAGCATGCTACCTCAAGACCACAGCGGTGGGCCATTAATATATATATATACATATATTTTTTTTTTTCAAATGCCCCAGGTTTGTCTTTCGACATTCCTGGTTTCTCTCCTGGCATGGCGTACTTGTAACCCACTTTTGAGGTTGGGGCACCTGGAAGGCAGGGTTACGTTGCCCCGATGATATGATGGTGATGATGATGATAATGGTGCGCCAGGAGAGTCCCTAATCCTAAGCTTAATCTAAGATGAATATGAATGATGATAATTGCGATGGCCATATGATGTCGGGGACCGTTTGGGCCTTAAAGTTTTCCTGACATTTGTCTTACAGGCGAGGAAAAACCCAGATAAAAACCTCACCCAGAAAAACTGTCCCGACCGGGGATCGAACCCGGGCCTGCTGCGTGACAAGGCTGCATGCTACCCCGAGACCACAGCGGTGGACTGCCATTAATATATACATTTTTAATATATAAATTTGTAATATATCATCATCATCTGCATTCATGGATTAGGTCTGTTGACCCGTTCCGACTTCAGCCCATCTCTTTCTAGGTCTGCCCACATCTCGGGTGCCTTTAGGTTTGTATTTTGTTATTTGTTTTGGATATCTATCTTCATTCATTCTGTCTATGTGTTGCTTCCATTTTTGTCTATATGTTGCACCCTTTAACAGATCTCAAAAATTTCATTTCTGCCGCCGTTATCCCACTTAGATCTTTGTTTTTTATGTATCCAGGCTTCTGAACCATAGAGCAGTACCGGTACTGCCAACATTTTATAAAATTTCAATTGGGTCTCTCTTGTTGTTTTGTTATTTAGTGATCGTTTTATCGTACCACATATTCCCTGGAATTTTGCTTTTTTATTATTTATATCATTATCATAATTAAATGAAATGTCACATCCTAGATAATTGAGATGGTTCACCTGTTCTATGATTTTGTTTCCTATTACTATTTTCTATCTGATTTGATTTTTCCCTTGGAATGCCATTACCTTAGTTTTTTCTATGGATATTTTGAGATTATATTGTTCACATATATTATGTAGTTTAAAAATATTCCTTTGAAGTTCGTCTTCTGTATTTGCTATTATTACCTGGTCATCAGCGTATAATAATGTTTTCAAGTAGTGTGTTTTTATCTAATTTTATTCCTTTATTTGTTTCTTCGTTCCATTTTTTTATTATATCATTGATGTATAGGTTAAATAAAACTGGAGAGATACTGCATCCTTGTTTAACTCCTTGATTAGTATGAATTTTATTTTTATTTACTTCATTTCTAGTTTTTATAACAAAATTTGTGTTCCAGTACAAACTCTTTATAGCTGCTATTAAGTGTTTCGGAATTACTTTTTCTTTTAAAATTGTCCAGAGTTTTCCTCTGTCTACTTTATCAAATGCCTTGACAAAATCAATAAAAGCTATGTGTGTTTCCTTGTTATATTCTCTTCTTTTGTTAATAAATTTTTTATCGTAAATATATTATCCATACATGAACGCCCTGGTCTGAATCCACTTTGTTCTTCTGTTAACATTACCTCTGCTATTTGTTTTAACCTAAATGTTAAGATTCTTGTTAAGATCTGTAATATATCACGTGAATAATTACAGATTGTCTTTTCTGAAGTAGCCTAATAAGTTTAACATGCAATAGACCTAATTTTTACTGGAAAGTCGATAAATAGTTTGATCCTTCTGGGAAATTCTCGTATAAGACTTGAAAGCATAATAATAGTCCCTTCGATTGGTTGCTGGCCAAAGAAAGGCAAGACCAGTGTTGGGGCTGCCATCTTATAGCCTCTGGTCAGGCTTTTCTGGAGAAGAAAAGAAAATAAAGGAAAGAACAAATGGAAGAAAGAAAAGACTCCCAAAATAATGAGTTCAAATCGAATCCCCAAAGCTGTTTATAATTATATACAAAAAGGACGAAGATCACTGGGCCGTCCTATGAAACACTGGAGGGAAAATTTTCTATAGGATCGTAACAGGCCTTGGCCTAATACTTGGAAGGAAGAAGAAGAAGTCAATAAATATTATTACGTTCATATCAGTCCGAATTAAAACCACTATAAAACACAATATTTAATTTCTTCGCATTGACGGATACACTATGTCACGCGATATTGAGAAAAAAGTTTGTGAAACTTTAAATGCGTTTATCTCAAAACTACTCTTTTGTGTATATGCCCGTGCTATTCTAAGCGTCTCATATGTGATTTGTGCTTGTATTGTGTCCCGAGAAGATTGTAAAATTAATGTATGTTGTGTTAGGGAAGATGAAGTAGAGAAGAGGACATCCAGGCTTCATGTCTCCATCTAACAGAAAAACTGCTATTGACAGTACCAAATGCTTTCTCTACATACATGCACTGTGGAGAGGTTTGGAATTTAATCTAGACAGACATTAATTCAATGTAGGACAAATTAATAATAAAAACATTAATTCAATGTACTAATTAGAAATTGTATATCACTCCTGCTAGTACCAAGTGGAGCTAGAAATAATTTTAAATAGTTTTATAATTATCAATAATAAAAGAACATGGTGTACAATGTGCATTTACTCCATCTGCTGGCTATGCAACTCATTCACTATCGGCGTTGTCTTGAATTCCATCAGGGAAGAGGATCTGAATTAAGTTATGTAGGTAGGAAATAACACTATGAGGTTTCATTAATTTATGTTGAGTTGTTTTTGACTCACCTCATACTTCATAACTCCCTTGAGCCCCGGGTTTCTTCACTGCATTTGTGACATTCTCAATGCTGTATCACGTTCACAACTGATGTCCAACGGCCTCCTCTCCTGCAGACTGACCTCCGCGACATCTGATGGCTGACCGACGAACTTCCAAATCAATTCCCTCTCCTTATCACTGGGTATTTCAAAATTCATAGTTATGTTTTTATTCTTGCATATGTAAATTTTTTTCCCAAATTGTGAGTTCCTTCGGTTTTTCCAATTGTTTCAGTAATTTTGTTTTGGTTTCTATTCTGTGTTTTTCTGACCAGGCATGTGCAGCTATTGCAGATTTTTCTGTTTCTCCATTTTTAACATTTCTGAGGTGTTTCTTTAATCTTGTATTTAAATTCCTTTTTGTTTTTCCTATGTATATCCTTTCACAATCTTTACAATTAATTTGATAAATTCCTGAATTTTGGTGGTCTTCAATCTTTTGGAGAAACAGAAAAATCTACAATAGCTACACATGCCTGGTCAGAAAAAACAGAATAGAAACCAAAACAAAATTACTTAAGCAATTGGAAAAACAGAAGGAAAAAAAATTTACATATGCAAGAATAAAAACATAACTATGAATTTTGAAATACCCGGTGATAAGGAGAGGGGATTGATTTGGAAGTTCGTTGGTCAGCCATCAGATGGCACGGAGGTCAGTCTGCAGGAGAGGAGGCCGTTGGACGTCAGTTGTGAACGTGATACAGCATTGAGAATGTCACAAATGCAGTGAAGAAACCCGGGTCTGCAAGGGAGTAAAGAAGTATGAGGTTCGAGTCTAAAACAACTCAACATAAATTAAAAAAAGCAGGATCTGAAACTTAATGTATGTAAGGTTAACGGAATGCATATGTCCTAACGATTTGTAAATAACCTAAGGTAATGTAGGCAATGTGAATATGTGTCGGGAGATGTCGGCAATAGAATAATCAAAATAATTAGTAACCTATGACCCATTAATTAATTAAACTAAACTCCACACTGTAGCCGGGAAGGCTTTTGACCTATTAATCCAGCTGGTGCCCTAACATCCACATGTGTTAATCACAGCAGTGGATGATCATTTAGCCAATATAGGGGTGAGATGTGGTCAGCATGCCAAATCCCAGTCATTTTAGCTAGTTTTATCAACCAGAACCACTACTTATTGTAACTACCAAAATTTTTCACAATGTTGGACACATGTTCCATGCTATCCAAAATTCCATGAGAAAATTTCTTCCCTCAAGAAGATTCAAACCAGTGCAAGTCCCTTAGCTCTATACCAAGGTAGGATACCTTGAACCTCTCAGCTGTCCATGACCCATCGTAACATGCAAATGACATTAGGCTACAATACTTGTTTCTTTTTAATATTTTATTGATAAATTTTATATTAAAATGACAAAAAATTTTCTAAATCAGGACCCTAGACAGCTTAACCCAATGGACTCTTATTTAAATGCCTGCTAACTTTCCCCTCCGCTCAGATTTAAATGGCCACAGAAGACAGGAGGTGTCATGCTCTTTACATGCAAACACAAAAATGCTCATAGAATGGAATTTAATAAATAATTTTCTTTAGAAATTTTAGTGAAGGCTTCTGAATAATTGTACTTGCCTAAAGCGGTATTTTGGTGTGGTAAATCTCAAAACATTCCGGGACATGAAGTGAAACTTCACACTTTTTGCACTGAAATCTAATTTCACTTCTTTTGTTCTGTTTTGAACACATGTTTGTAGGGTTTCTTTTTATTATATTTGAAGAGAAAAATTGTTGCCTAGACCGAGACTCGAACCCGGGACCCTTGGCTTTGCGGGCCAAGTGCTCTACCAACTGAGCTACTGTTTATTGTCTGTGCTGGGGATATACAATGGAAAGTGAGCCCAGTTCCTTGCCTGTAACCTGACAGGGGTTGTACTTGATGATGGGGGGGGCCTCTCACATTTTAGGATGGCAGCTGAATTGTCTCCAATAACTGCTTGGCAACAGCTATTCAGAAGGTCAAATATGCTATCTTACTATCTGTGAAATTATTGTAGACCACAAAAGAGCTAAACATAAATATGTCCAGCAAATAGTAAAATAATTTTCTGTATCCTTTTACAGTGCAATGCATTATAGGGAAAAGGGAAGTGATCTGGTTCTTGCAAGTCAACGCCTTGAATCCTGGTACTCCAGGCAGAGTCTTGGTTTTTTTATTTCTTCCCTAGGTCTTTGCCCTTTTACCCTCCTCTGTTTTCCTGTCGGTGTTCTGTCTAATGTTTTGAGGACAAAACTCTCTAATAAACTCAGAATCCCATCACGATCATCACCACACACCCTCTTAGACGGCATTTCAAAGACTTAGCACTACAAATTTCTTCTATATATTTCCAACAAATAGATAGCTTCTAATTACACAAATTCTTACAAAAAAAAGTGGGTCGTCCAACATGCTTTCTCTCAGGAACCTAGCAAAGCTAACACATTAGACATCTTAGGGGTAGTTTGGAAGTTATTGCAAAATATATGAGCTCGTGCGCTTGACGTGAATGTCACGTCATTCGAAGACTGGGCTTCACTAGAGTGCGCGTGAACGTCACGTCATATGAGTTGAATGGGTAAATGGGTAAAGCACTGGAACAGAGATCCTGGGTTCAAAATCCCAATTTAGGTGACAATTTTTCTCTTAAAATATTAATTTGTCCTTTAATATAAGTGACATCTTTATATAAAAGCTCGAAAATATAATTTACAGACCTTCAATTTTATCTTGATGTTTTTCTTCTTCATCCATTTTTTGAGATTCTTCTATTTTTTTACGGTATGATGATGTCACAAATGCCTCTTTATCTTTGAATTCCTCGCCTTCAGCCTCTCGTTCTTTCTGCACTTCACGATCAACCCGCCGTTCTTGTTCTCTCTTTCTGCGTTCTGCTTGCTTCAGAAGTGACTGAATATATCGAGGCTGAAATTAAAATTAAGTACAAAAAAATTAATTTCTTAATTATTAAGAATAATTATTAATGCATTTTAAATAATGCTTCCTAAGCCAAAGTTTCTGAAACTAAACTAAATTTAATGGTATTATTGGTATAGAAAGCCCTTGGCCTACGGCTGGCTGCTGGTCTCACATTCACATATGATAATCATAGAGTTGGCAATCATCCAAATGACATGTGGTTGTCAGGTCCTGCAGCCATTATAGATGGTTATCTCAACCCAGAGCCACTATTTATTCAGGCTATGTAAATTCCTAACTATGTTGGATGGACACCAGACCCATACTGGTCGAAATTCTATGTGAAAATTTCTTCCTCCACAGATATTCAAATCGTCCACCGCTGTGGTCTCGAGGTAGTGTGCTGCCTTGTCACACAGCAGGCCCGGGTTCGATCCCTGGTCAGGACAGTTTTCTGGGTGACGTTTTTATCGGGTTTTTTCCTCACCTGTAAGACAAATGTCAGGAAACTTTAAGCCCCAAACGGTCCACCGAACATCATATGACCATCGCAATCATCATCATTCATGTTCATCTTAGACTAAGCTTAGGATTAAGGACTATCCTGGTGCACCACTATCATTATCATCACGGCAACGTAACCCTGCCTTCCAGGCGCTCCAACCTCAGAAGTGGGTTACAATTATGCCATTGCCAGGAGAGAACACCAGAAATGTCCAAAAGAACAACTTGGGGCATTAAAAAAAAAGTCCCAAAGCAATATACCATCACATGATGCCTTAATCTGCTCAGCTATGGTGCAGAAGTCAGGTACCGGTATTAAGCTTCTAACAAATCAGATTATTGAGGCTTTATCTATGGCACTCCAATAATCATCTAAAGATATACTAACTTTAGACCTATATTGTTTAGTTTTACCTTTTTCTCCATATCTTTTTTCTGAGAAATTTTATCCAATTTTTGTTCTTCCATCTTGTCATAAACCTCATCATATTGGTAAACAGTAGGATCTTGTGCAACTGCTCTTTCGATTTCTAATTTTGTTTGCTTCTTCATACTTTTCTCTCCATCTCGCTGTAGAAAAAAAAAAGTAATTTTGTGGATGGTAAATTTTAAAACACAGTAGTGCTAAATGTTCGGAAAAAGTCGGTTATTTGGCAGACACAAATTTTTCTAAGTTCCACAGAATCACGGTGCGCATGCACGAGTTGCTGTAATGGTTAATGTAGCCTCCGGTAGATGGCTCTGCAGTCAGCATTACCAACTTTGGGAATAAATTCCAAATGCTAAAAAAAAAATGGACATAAACCAACTTGCCATTTCATAACCAAAGAAAACAATTTACATGCATATTATTTATTCCCAAATGCTAAAAAAAATGGATGTAAACCAACTTCCCATTTCCTAACCTAACAAAACAATTTGCATGCATATTATTTAATAAACTACATGGTCTTTATAGGAAGCCATATATTATAAGAACAGTTAAGTCTCGTAGACTGCGATGGGCAGGGCATGTTGCACGTATGGGGAATGAAAGACTTGCATGGAAGCTTCTTGTAGGAAAGCCAGAGGGAAAATGCCCAGTTGGTAGACCAAGAATGAGGTGGGAGAATAACATTAACTATAATTTGAGAGAAGTAGATTACACAGGCAATGATTGGAAAACATTAGCTCAGGATAGGGATGTATGGAAAGCTTATGTCCGTGCAGCTATGAACCTACGGATTCAATAGTGCCAGTAAGTAAGTATAAACTAATTTTATGTACACTAACACTAAATATGGTTTGAAATTATTTTCAAATGTTGTTTTAGATGCATATTATTTATTCCCAAATACTAAAAAAATGGACGTAAACCAACTTCCCATTTCCTAACCTAACAAAACAATTTACATGCGTATTATTTAAAAAACTATAAACTAATTTTACGTACACTAACACTAAATATGGTTTGAAATTACTTTCATATGTTGATAACTTCGATTTGAGAGCCACCTAGCTGATGTTACATGAAGCATTTCCACGTCTCTAGAACCCGATGCAAAAATTTCGCGTAATTTATAAATATTTAATAATCGTAAGAAACGTTTATAAAATGGTTCCAAAATGTTTAAAATGGTACAAAACCTGTTTACAAGTGCTTAGTGCATCAGTGGCATAAGGATGTAAGTGTAGAATTGTGTCCGCCAAAAAACGTACCACAGCCCAATGTTCATTTGACTATTATAATTTATATTATCAATGAATTTGAAATGGAATGAATGATTTCATTTACTTTGAGTGCCTTCTTAACCCAATCAGTACCGCCTTCATTGTCAGAATCACTGTTATCTCCGAATATCGCCAGACGAGGTTGGAGAGGTCCCTGATTTGCTTTCTTTGGGACTAAAAGACCATATCTGAAAGAAAAACATGATTTAATGAAACATAATATGACAAATACCTTAATTCCTAACCTCAAAATGAAAAACAAGTTGTTAAATATGTGACACAACTTTATATTCTAAATGTCGAGTAAATTAATAGATTTATGAAATGCATTAACACAATATTAATTATTTTAAATTTTCCCAATTAATCGAACTTACTGTTTTTGTCCTGATGCCATTTTATTTACGAAACACAGTTAGGTTAGTTAAATAATACTGAATTCAATAAAGAGCAATCATTTGCTTAAAACAAAATATAATAATGGTTACTTATAATGATGAATTGGTTAAAGTCCACAGCATGTTTTTGTTTATATTATGTGAGATGATATAAATATTAATAAAATAAGTTCTGCAAATTACTCGCTCGATATCATAGAGAACCGAACGCTCGATATTCGGTTCTCTATGCTCGATATTGGACTATAGGTAAATTTTACCTTGCGCTATAATTCGTAGAGAAAAAAAATGTATGTGGTAGCCCTGTATACCATTAAACATGGCAGCATTAAAATTATATTCTCTGAACAAAACTGGTAAAAATTAAAGATATATTAAATTTGTATTTAATTTTCATAGATTTGATTAAACTGGGAACTATTAAGAATATAATTGTGTGGTTTTTTTCAATGTATAATACATTTTATGCATGTTAACTTAGTAGGAACAATTTGTCCTAGTATTTCGATGAAATGTATTATTTTATTTTTACAGCACCACAGATATTGAGGCCTCTGTCTCGCTTTGCAGTTGTAAGCCAATCTCGAAATGCATACAAGTATGTAAATGCTGAAGAACCCAGTATGGAAATGAAGGATATCACAGATAGAGCTGCAGTGACAATGTTCTGGTCAGAACTTTTTAGAGGTATGATATGGTAACCCTGCACTTTACTGCTCTTAACCTATAATTTCGTAAGGTTGAAGTTTCCATTAGGTCACTGGGGGATTTTATGCCAGTATTCCACCTACGTTAGTCACTGTTCTAACAGTTTGGCCAATTTTTCCTTGTGGTGCGCCAAATTCTATAAACGAGTCTACTGTATACTACCTTGCTCTTTTTCTCACGTAACAAAATAAAATGAGGGAAAAACTGCGGATGAGGTAGGTTATATGCCGGTCACAATTCTACACTTACACTCTTATGCCACTGATGCACTAAACACTTGTAAACAGGTTTTGTACTGTTTTAAACATTTTGCAACGATCTTCAAGCTTTCTTTACAATATTTTATATTTATATATTTACGTAAAACATGATTGTGGATACATTACTTACTTGCTACTTTCTATGTTGTTCCAACGTTGCCACCATTTGAAAATAATTTCAAACCATATTTAGTGTTAGTGTACGTAATATTAGTTTATAGTTCATTAAATAGTATGCATGTAAATTTTTTTTATGCATTAGGAAATGGGAAGTTGGTTTACGTCCATTTTTTTAAGCATTTGGGAATAAATAATCATCATCATCATCCGGTATCATGGCAGCTGCCGCTGTCTTCCGGAAACCAAACGCTATTCCTCTCTATCCATCCATTGATCTTCCTCCATTCCTCTGATATTCATAGCTGCTTGTACCCCTTCTATCCAAGTTTTCTTCGGTCTTCCTCCTTTCCATTGGGATCCATTCCATAACAATTTTTGGCAATCTTTGCTCTGGCATTCGTTTAACATGACCATACCACTGCAATCTTTTCTTTTCTATGATGTCTATGATGTCCGGCTCCTCTTGTACACCCATAATTTCCCTTATTTCTTCATTTCGTATTCTATCCATGCTAGATTTTCAGCTGATCTTCTTAAAACATCCATTTCTGTACTTAAAATTCTTTTCATTTCCCTGGTAGGAATTTACCAGACTTCAGCACCATATGTTAAAATGTTCTGAATTATGGTTTGATATATTTGTAATTTTCTATTTTTTGTAATATTTTTGCTCCACCAAACAGAGTTTAAAGCATTTATTGCTTGTTTTGTTTGTGCGATTTTATCTTTAATTTCCACTGTGTTATCGCCTGAATGGTCTAATTTTGTTCCTAAATAAGTGCATTCAATACCAGGTTTTAGTTCTTCTCCATTGTTGAAATTTATATTTTCCATTTCTTCTCCTATGGAATAAATAATATGCATGTAAATTGTTTTCTTTAGTTAGGAAATGGCAAGTTAGTTAACATCCATTTTTTTTTGCGTTTGGAAATTTATTTCCAAAGTTGGTAATGCCGACTGCAGAGCCATCTACCGGAAGCTATATTAACCATTACAGCAACTCCTGCAACTCGCCATGCACACTGCGATTCTGTGGAACTTAGAAGAATTCGTCTGAGACATATAACCGACTTTTACCTGAAATTTAAATGACCAATATTTGCAACAAATCCCCAAATCTATGTTTAAAAAAATATTATAATAATAATAAAATTACCAAATGTTTATTAAAAAAGGGTGTACACTTATCACTCTCTAATGCTGATCCAACCAGCGATAACCCAAAGCAGCGATAGAAAAATCATAGACCAAGTAATATACTCTGTGGAGAAAATAACAGTTGGCATCACAATATTGTCTAACAGTGTCATAATATTGTGATTTGCATATTTAAATAAATACTTCAAAATTGTCTATTAATGTTATAAAACTTGTTTGAAAGAGTTTAAAATATTAAATAATGTTTGTAAATACAGAAGAAGAGCTAAGTTTACAATAATATAACTGAAAAATCAAGCGCTAGTAGAAGTGCAGTTGAGCCAAAATGAGTATAATTGGGACTCCTGGCATAGAATAACTGGTCACTGAATTTTTTGGTTGGGGTGTACAAGACTCAAAATTTACTTACGCGACCTATGCAATTTATATTATTACGACGTGATGTTGATATGATTAATCCGCAAGTAATTACCATCGTGAAAGTATGTTAACATGATGTGAAATGTACTAGCGCAAATATGTTTTTACGTTGTAAGCATCTGCCATGTTGAATTTTCATACAATAATTGTGATGAAGTTTTCTTTTTTTCGTACTAAATCACATTTAAAGTGCAAGGAAACTGAAAGCTAACCTAACCTAATTCAATTACTCTAACCTAGGTGAATCGGCTTAATTGCACTTATACTAGCGCTTGATTTTTCAATTATATTGTTGTAAACTATAGCGCTTCATCTGTATTTATTAACATTATTTAATATTTTAAACTTTTTCAAACAATTTTTATAACATTATTAGACAATTTCGAAGTATTTATTTAAATATGCAAGTCACAATATTATGACACTGCTAGACAATATTCTGATGCTAACTGCTATTTTCTTCACAGAGTGTAATACTTAGTCTATGATTTTTCTATTGCTGTTTTGGGTTATCGCTGGTTGGATCAGCGTTCGGGAGTGATAATAAGTGTACACCCATTTTTAATAAACGTTTGGTAATTTTAATATTATTAATACATTTTTCAACATAAATTTGGGGATTTATTACAAATATTCGTCATTTAAATTTCATAAGCGACGGATAGTAATCGAGGATGATAATCGATATGTGGTTCGATTGTGGGTTATTGCTGGCTCTATAAACTCTGACGCATGCGCACTGTTGTTCTACAGGACTTTAAAAATATTTCACGCTAGTTTAAGTGCAGTTTTTACGGTGAATCCCATGGAACTCCCTTTTATTGTTTTACGTGGTTAAAATATGTAAAAGTTAAATTCAGACAGATATGGTCTAAGTGTGGTAATCAGTTATTTATCGCTTGTTAGAAATGTGGTAATCGATGGTTTGTCATTGGTTACGAAGGCCATTTTGAATAACTGTTGTAACCAGAGTGGTCATTACAGGAAATAGTCCCACTTTTTAATATTTACGGGTAAAATAAATAAAATATAATTACCGCACGCACCTAAAAACCTTTAAAATAACATTTTATGAATATTTAATGCATTTAAGTAGTGTGAAAGTGGGTAAATAAATTTTGAGTCTAGTAAACTGGCACCAATTTTTTAAATACCCTAAACAACTTTTTAAGATTATTGTGTTAAGGTTTCATTTTTACTAACATTTCCTACCATTTTAAACATTTTCTAGCAGTTTTTAAAGCATTGTTTACAATTCTTAAATAAGTATCTATTGGGTTGTTAATATTATTCGTTTTTAAACATCTTAATGATGGACAAATTATATTTGAAAAGAAAAATATACGCCTAGACTGGGGTTTGAACCCAGGACCTTTGACTTTCTATGTCAATGCTCTTCCATCTGAGTCACCTAGGCCTCCAATCTAAACGCGTTCAGATTGGCGGCCTAGGTGGCTCAGATGGAAGAGCATTGACATAGAAAGTCAAAGGTCCTGGGTTCAAACCCCAGTCTAGGCGTATATTTTTCTTTTCAAATATAATCTATTGGGTTACTCAAAAAAATGTTTCTAAGTTCTACAGAATGATAGTGCGCATGTGCAAAGCTTACAAAATGTCTGAAAGGTAGCACATAATATGCGTGAAACAAATTCCCAAATTTTTAGAGAAATCAGAAGTATGCTAAGTTGCCCATTTTAACCTAACTAAATAAATTACATACATTATATTTAAAAATATGCACTCAGACTGGGGTTTAAACCCAGGACTTTTCACTTTTTATGTGAATGCTCTACCAACTGAGCTATCTGAGAAACTCCAATCTAAACGCAAATTTTTCTCTTATATACGCTGTTAATTCCCGAGCACCAAATGCTATGAAACCATTGCTTTGATCTTGCAAATGACTGCTTCTTTATTAACACATTGGTGACGGGCCACGGAGATCTCCGTGTTTAAATGGCCAGCGCTAGACGACGGGCCACGGAGATTTCCGTGTTTACGTTTTCTATGGTTTTCCAGCCTCTTCGCTTTTGAAGGAGCGTGCAATTTTGTTTTTTCTCATTGTGAAATAAATTATAGTTGTTTTTGTACCCCTCTCTTCTCTTTTATGAAATTGCCAACTTTACAGAAAGAGTTGTTTACAATTTTAAGACAGATGGCTGGTGAAATATGGAATTTTAGTGCCGATAGTTAGGCGATTACGGGATACGTATGTAACCTGTAAATATATGTTGCAGAGGGGAAAAATTAGAAGAAACACTATTTTGCGTTCTGGAGTCGAATTTATATCTGTGGCATCATGTGTACCAGGATAATTATTATAAGTGTGGCTAAAGCTAAAAATTTGCTCGAAAGAAAGACGAGAGTTTCTGAAGCAATAAAGATTAACAGAGGGCTTCCAAAATCATTTGTGGAAGCAGGAAATAAACTCAAACCAGGAGAATGTGTGTTTTGAAGTAAGGGGGACCTTTTGCTACAAACATCGAAAGAATGGTTAGCACATTGCATCAGGCAACACGAGAGTGGGAGGGGTAAAGTTGTAAAAATGCCCTATTGAATACTTCAATATAACTTCAAAATAACAAGTATGTGAAGGGTGTAGACAGGGCTGACCAGTACCTATCATATTACTCCATCCTTAGAAAAACAGTGAAATGAAGCAAGAAAGTTGTATTGTGGCCTGTGAATTGTGCACTCTTTAATGCTTTTTGGGTCTATAAATTTCAAAATCCTAACAACAATATGTCAAACAGAAGTTTTTTGCTTGAAACAGCCTCTTGTTTGGCAGTCGTGAAATTAGGAACAAATGACAGGGAAGAGGAGGGAAGATAGAGTGAAAAGGACACCATGTCAAGACCCACCAAGAAGGCTGAGACATATAGAAACATAAATTAACACCAACTGTGTCTGAAAAAAAAACCTTCCAAACCTTGCCACGTTTTTAGTGAACACAAGAAAAGAAACTCGCTACATATGCTCTTTTGTCCTGTGCCTTTATATAAAGGGAAATGTTTATAACGCTATCAAACCCTCAATTTCTACTAGAAGGTCTGATGAGAACACTAATAAAGATTTACTTATGCAATATTGTTATTGACTGTAAATATATTGATGTAAAAATCACACTGTGCTAGCGCGGTTTAAAATTAAAAAGTCCACGCTACTGACAGAAATGTCCGGTCTAGCAGCGGTGGATGGAACGCACAGCAGTCGGTCACCAATGTGTTAAGAAGACCTTTCATTGGGAATTTTACATTACATTATAAAGCCAGTACGGCCTCTTTTGGTGTTTTATTACTCATTTCATACATCTCAATGATGGATAAATTATATTTGAAGAAAAAAATATATTTAATTTTTAAAGGAATTAATCACTACGAAGTAGTAGGGAAATGGTTGAACATGTACAAAATTATCAGATTAAATGGTTCCAACATGTCCAGAGAATGTCAAATTCCCGTTTACCAAAGATGATTTACCACCTCAATCCTAAAGGCAAAAAAGACCTCGGAAGACCCTTCAACCGATGGAAAGATCAGTTTTTGTAGTTGCAGAACGGGCATCATCACCCAATACTGCATTCGGAAGAAGAAGAAGAAGAATCACTATGAGGTTTAATTTATGGTGAAATTAAATATGGTACACAAGAAAATAAATAAATTTAAAAGACAAAAATTAATAAATGAAAGCACACTTATAAAAGAAACAGAAAAAATAAAATTCAAGAAATTCACTTACCATCCATTGAAACACTATAAATTTCAAAAATTTTAATATAAGATTAGCACCAAAGAATGAATACAGCCTTAATAGGATAATTAAAACCAATAAAAATGAAAAAATTGAAAATGAAAACAAATCAGGAATTTATCAGATCAAATGCAGGGATTGTGACAAAATTTATATTGGAAAAACGAAAAGAAATTTGAAAACAAGGGTGAAAGAACATCTTAGAAACATCAAAAAATGGAGAAGTGGAAAAAATCAGCAGTAGCTGCTCATGCTTGGTCCTAAAAACATTTAATTGAATCAAAAGCCAGTCTAATTAAACAAATAGACAAACAAAAGGAACTCACGGTTTGGGAAAAGATCCACATTCAGAAAAACAAAGGAAAACTTATGAACTTCGAAATTCCCGCAAATTTTGACCTGATCCAGAGGTTCATTGGTCCACCAACAGAGGGAAGAAGAAGAGTTTCTTCCGATCGACATAACACCAGTTGCCAACAAAGTTCTGAGGATGAGACAGTTATAGTCTCGAAATCGCAATCAACTTAGAAAATTTATATGAGGAGAGGTAAGAAACATTTAATTTCACCAGAAAAATATATGTTCAGACTGGAGTTTGAACCTAGGACCTCTTGCTTTCTATGTGAATGTTCTACCAACTGAGCTATCTGAGAAACTCCAATCTAAATGCAAATTGTTCTCTTATATACATTGAGTCCACCGCTGTGGTCTCGAGGTAGCATGCTTGCCTTGTCACGCAGCAGGTCCGGGTTTGATCCCTGGTCGGGACAGTTTTTCTGGGTGAGGTTTTTATTGGGGTTTTTCCTCACCTGTAAGACAAATGTCAGGAAAACTTTAAGGCCCAAACGGTCCCCGAAATCATATGGCCATCATCATCATCCTCCTCCTTCACCAGTGTGGAAAGCAACGGGAAGCTACCACACCTACAATTACCTAGTAAGTTGCAAGCATAGCATGAAAATGCTATGATTGCAGTGAAGGACCTGCCTTCAGGCAGAATTACTATGGATGGATATACATTGAAGTCCACTACTGTCGTCTCGAGGTAGTGTGCTGCCTTGTCACGCAGTGGGTCCAGGTTCAATCCTCGGTCAGGACAGTTTTTCTGGGTGAGGTTGTTAATCAGGGTTTTCCTCACCTGTAAGACAAAATGTCAGGAAAACTTTAAGGCCCAAACAGTCCCTGAAATCATATGGCCATCATCATCAATCCTTCACCGGTGTGGAAAGGCACCGGAAAAAGTTCAAATCCCCTAACAATTTCCGCTGATAAAGCTGCAAAGGCAAGCATGAAAATGCTATGATTGCAGTGGAAAGATCCCCCCTCAAGTGCAGAATTACTATGGATGGCTGGATGGATGGATATACATTGAAAGTGAAAGGTCCTGGGTTCAAGAACCGCAATTCGATCATATACCAGTATTTTTTTCTCTTCCAAATGGTAATTTATCCAGCATTGAGATGTTTGAAAAATGAATAATAAAACATCAAATTATTTCACCTAGTATTCAGATAAACTATAAACTAAGGGATGGTGTACTTCTAACTTACCCACCCTAGCTCCTTAGACCTATGAGATAAAAGAGGAGTAGTGGGTACTTATTGCAGAGGTTGTTCAGTTTTCGGTTTTCATAGCTAATGTACTGCTATCTTGCAGCAATTTCGTAAACCTTGTTGCATGTGCACTTCTGTTCTTTAAGAACTTGGAAATACTCTTAGTGTTTAGCCTAATGGATACTATTTTCATTAATTTAAGGCATTTAGAAGTGTTAGAGTATGGCAAATGTTAGTAAAAATGAAACCTATCACCCGACCCCATACTTTGCTATTTATAGCATGTGGTTTATATTCTTTATGTAAGGCTGGGCAAAAATTTATGTGTGTAGTCCATTTTTTTTAGGGTATCTATTATGTGACTTTTTAGTGCATAATGATTTTATGGTGCCTTTTTTTTCCTGCCTAGAGTTTTGAGAATTTTTTAAAAGTTCCTAATATCAGGACAAAAAATCTAGTAATGATATAATATGTATAATTAATATGTAGTGAATTTTTAAAAAAATATGGTTCTTTTTTGGAGAAATTGAAGGTTAGTTACAATGGATGATCTTGAAACATTGTTCAAGACACAGTCTTTTTAATGTGTGTTGTATAGAGAAAATTTGTTGCGTGAGCTTTTAAAGATGAGATGAGAAAGACAAGCAATCTACCTTCAACACCTCAAGAGGTTTTTTTTTAGTTTGTTTCTTGTGACTCACCTCAACTTCTTAACTCCCTCACAGATCCGAGTTATCATCACCTACCTAACTTAACATCCAAGAGTTTTTCCACTTTAAAGAGTAAGCTATTACCCTTTTAAATTTGTAAATTTTTGTATTTGAAAATTGCATTAGCTAGTTACAAAAAAAAGTAGTCTACTTGGACAACAGTATTTCAATACTTCATACCGTGCACCTCTTATCAAATCGTTCTAACTATACTACCTTTTCAAAACAGCGTTGGCAGCTTCATCTTTTATTTATATCTCGTCGACTGATGTTATGTTGATCAGAAGAACTACTATTTCTTCCCTTCCAGACGGAATGATATTATGTCGATCAGAAGGGAAGAAGTAGTAGTTCTTCTGATCAACATAATGTCAGTCGACAAGATATTACTGTAGATGAAGCTGCCAAAGCTTTAAAACTGCAGTATAATTAGGAGACTGGATATGAAGTGAGGTATGAAGTATTTTAATTTAATCTTAAATTAAACCTCATAGTGATTTTTTTTTTTCCCCTATAAAAGTTCAACTTCATACTAAATTTTGTATTGTATTTTTTATTTGTAGGTCTTGGTGTTACCTTAGGTCATATATTCAAAGAGCCAGCGACAATTAATTATCCATTTGAAAAAGGCCCATTAAGTCCACGTTTTAGAGGTGAACATGCATTGAGAAGATATCCTTCTGGAGAGGAAAGATGTATTGCATGCAAATTGTGTGAAGCAATTTGCCCTGCACAGGTAAGATGTTACAGTCAAATCAAACTATAAAATATCCATGAATACCTTTGCTTGTGTATCTTGATTCTCAGTGGAAGTGTCCTGTGTTGCTATTGAAGAGAGATATTTATTTGCAGGCTATCACAATTGAAGCCGAAGAAAGAGCAGATGGTAGCAGACGTACAACTCGCTATGATATTGATATGACTAAATGTATTTATTGTGGATTTTGCCAAGAGGCTTGCCCAGTCGATGCAATTGTAGAAGTAAGTAATCTTTTCCCGCTTAATTTCAAACTCAGTTGTGATATCATTAATGACGATATAGGAAATCTTATATCAAACAATTTAATCACTGTTTCAAGAAATTATTTTCAATTCCTAAAATGAGCAAAAAATTTAAAATCCACAATTTATCAGGTGGGCCAGGCTTGTACCTTAGCATGATTGTACAGTATTAAAACATTATAAAACACCATACAAAATTCTGTTGTTTAATTCAAGGTGACAACTGCATATTTCTAATATTGTACTTACACAGTGGCATTGAAAAAAATTGTTGATACATTGTGTTGGTTTTGGAAAGAGATTTTTTTCTGGCATTATTTGATAAAATGAGATCAAGAACAAAATTATGAATTTTGAAGTTCCCAACAAGTGAGACTTGATCTCAAAATTTAATCAACCACCACCAGGTGGCATAAGAAAATCTGGTATTAACGGCTTAATTTGAACAGAGTTTGGCTGAAGATGAAAATTATGCGTTATTGAGAAAGATCATCATATAAGATGTTCCAAAAGCCTGGGCTACGTACTGAACCCTGTGGGCAACTTCTTGTAATCCTTTTTGTGACCATTGCATCACTTGTAGATAATTGTATTTGTCGGCTTGTAAAATAGTTTCTTATGAGAGCATATAAATTCATGGGACAGTGTTTTGCTTTTAATTGATGAAGTATCTTAGGCCACCAGGCGTGGTCAAAGACACCTGTTATGTCTAACAATTTTAATACTCCTATTTCTTTATTTTTCAACACTTGTATGTACCAATCCACTACTTTACAAACTGCATCTTCTGTCGACCGTTCTTGAACTAATCCAAACAAAATACCATTTCATTCCTCTTTAGAAACCATGACCACTAATCTGCTATAGGTCAAACTATTGGATTCTGGAAATTATTGAACTTCAAAATATGTATCATAACTGGATGTTCCTAAAATTTCTTCAACACTGTGATGAATGATATTTAACTTTATTAAAATATTAAATTTATAGAGACCGTAGAAGGGTATTGCTTTATATTGGTTTTTCATTCTATCAGTGTTCGTTGTACAGAGGTTTGATTGTATATAAACACTGTATTTTCACTTATCAATGCCACAGAACAATCATATTATCCAGTTGAAATTCATCGGAGAACATTTTTTGACAACTCACCTCATAAATTTTGTGTTTTTCACGAAACTGTGGTTTCAAACGTAATCACATCCATCTTCAGTCACAACTCCGACTGATGAAATTCTTCAGCAGTCAACTCTATTATCACCATCTTCAGCGCTGCCATCTATGGTTGAATTTATGAACTTCGAAATCAAATTTTGTTCATTAGGAATATCAAAATCTAATGCGAAATAAAAACATAATAAACCACATCAAAGCTCAAAGACTGCGCTGGTTTGGACATATAAATAGAATGCAGGAAGACAAGCTTGTAAGAAGAATATACAAATGGAAACCAATATGCACCAGAACAGCTGGACACCCAAACAACAGATGGCAGGATGATGTTATAAAAGATATATTAGAAATGAAAGTTGGAAATTGGCCAGTCTGAATCCAGAATAGATCTAGGTGGAGAAAAATTGTTGAGGAGGACAAAAATTCAATGAGGTGTAGTCGCCTACTAAAGAAGAAGGAATATCAAAATTCATTGATCTATATTTATATTTCTGAATGTATATCTTCTTCCAAACTGTCAATTCTAAAGGTTTATCCACTTGATGTTTTTATTATTAATTTAACATTTCTCAATGAAAGATAAATTAAATTTGAAGAGAAAAATTTTCGCCTAGACCGGGACTCGAACCCGGGACCCTTGGCTTTCCGGGCCAAGTGCTCTACCAACTGAGCTATCGAGGCGAGTTACGATCTAGACGCAAATTTTTCTCTTATATACGTTGTAATTCCCTATCGCCAAATGCTTTTTGAAACCATTGTTTCTATCTTTGCAAATGGCGGCCTCTTAGTTAAGAAGACATTTATTGGAAATTTTAACATTACTTTAAAAGCCAGTAAGGCCTCTAATGATGTTTTTATTATTAATTTAACATTTCTCAATGAAAGGGGGGAGGGTAGGGAAGGGTGTGAAATTTGAAGAGAAAACTTTTTCGCCTAGACCGGGACTCGAACCCGGGACCCTTGGCTTTCGGGACAAGGCCAGTGCTGCTACGCTCTACAACGAGATACCGAGGAGAGTTACGATCTAGACGAAACATTTGTCTCTGATGTACGTTGTAATTCCCTGGCGCCAAAGGCTTTTTGAACCCATTGTTTCTATCTTTGCAAATGGCGGCCTCTTAGTTAAGAAGACATTTATTGGAAATTTTAACATTACTTTAAAAGCCAGTAAGGCCTCTAATGATGTTTTGCGATGTTTTTGGCGATAGGGAATTACAACGTATATAAGAGAAAAATTTGCGTCTAGATCGTAACTCGCCTCGATAGCTCAGTTGGTAGAGCACTTGGCCCGGAAAGCCAAGGGTCCCGGGTTCGAGTCCCGGTCTAGGCGAAAATTTTTCTCTTCAAATTTAATTTATCCACTTGTTTTAAAAATTTTGCTTCTCTTCCAATTTTATGATGTTCTAATAAACTACGTGTAGCAATTGAATTTTGATATACTTAACGAACAAAATTTGATTTCAAAGTTCATAAATTCAACCACAGATGGCAGCACTGAAGATGGTGAAGAGTTGACAGCCGAAGAATTTCATCAGTCGGAGTTGTGGCTAAAGATGGACATGATTACATTTGAAACCGCGGTTTTGTGAAAAACACTAAATTTATGCGGTGAGTTTCCAAAAAAAATGTTCTCCGATGAATTTCAATGATTATTCCTCATAATGTTTACTTCCCAACATTAATTTAATATATTATCCAATATCGGAGATTCTAATTTTCCCATATGTGGGCTTAAGGAGCCTATCTGCTGATCTCCCAACACTGAAACATTTGGTATATAGAAATTTGTACTTGTCCAGCTCACAACCACTTATTGGGATCTTGTTCTTTCAATTTTTGAACTACCAGAATTGTGAATGGCTTTAATTTAAGTAATTTTGTTACTCAGTGAGCATACCCATAACTTTATGTTTCAGTGCTGGAAGACTACCAGATCTGCTCCCCACAGATAAGCTCCTAGCACCAGCATTAGGGTGTCCCAAAAAAATCAGTCTTTTATTTTTTAATTATTACAATTATTATGAGTTAGGGTTTTTTCTGACTCGCCTGATATTTATGATTTTCTTGCAGACTATGGTTTCAGCAATCTCTTGTAATTTTCAATGCTACCCAACTGTTGAAATTAATGGTTGGCGATCTTGTAGGTTTATTTCAGCTCCCTCTGCTGGCTGACCAATTAACTTCCAAATTTTTTTTTTTTCCCCTTCCGGGAATTTCAAAATTTATTGTTTTCCCCTTATTTTTTGGATGTATTTTTATTTTTATTTTATTTTTACTCATACCCTCATAATTTATTTGTATAATACCTAGGAACAATAATCACAAATAGGAATGAGATGCACAAAGAAATTAAACATAGGCTCAATTCTGGAAATGCGTGCTATTATGCATTGCAGAGACTTTTGATGTCCCAACTTCTTTCAAAAAACGTTAAACTGAAAATATATAAAACTATTATTCTACCTGTTATATTATATAGATGTGAAACATGGACTCTTACTTTAACCCTTTAGGTGCCATTAGCTGATTAGATCGGCTCTGATACTTTTGTCCATTACCTGCCAGATAATGTACTTAAACTACTTGCAAAGTCGATCACATCGGCGGTTGCAATTTAAATCTCTGACACAAGAGATTTTACCAGAGGCATGCAGAGGGTTAAGGGAGGAAAGGAGATTACAAGTATTTGAGAATAAAGTACTTACAAAAATTTTTAGACCAAAGAGAGATGAACAGACAGGTGAATGGAGAAGACTACATAACAATGAACTACATGGTCTCTATAGGAAGCCAGATATAATAAGAACAGTTAAGTCTCGTAGACTGCGATGGGCAGGACATGTTGTGCATATGGGGAATGAAAGATGTGCATGGAAGCTTCTTGTAGGAAAACGCCCAGTTGGTAGACCAAGAATGAGGTGGGAGAATAACATTAACTATAATTTGAGGGAAGTAGATTATATAGGGAATGATTGGAAAACATTAGCTCAGGATAGGGATGTATGGAGAGCTTATGTCTGTGCGGCCATGAACCTATGGGTTCGATAGTGCCAGTGAGTAAGTAAGTAATGTGAAAACAATTGTAAGTACAATTTGGTGTATGTAAGCCCATGGCATCACGTGCCTACTTGCTTTATGCCCATGTTTCCCTTAACAGAGATTTAGTTGCTTTCCCCCTACAGGGAAGAAATTGAACATTACTAATTTAGTTACACTTGTTTTCGTGTAGATGTCATTTTTGAGTGGTCCATGGTCAGCGTTCCACCTCATACTGACATCTAGGAAACCAAGGTAGTACTAGGATGGGAAATTCAGTAGATTTTGCTTAGAGGCCTTTTCATTCAGGCTTAAGGATCTTTTACGAGTCTGAAAATCTTCAGACTCGGGACTCACGGCTTAAAGTCCCTCCCGGAGGACTTGCTCCTTGGATTTTTCCATCCTAAAAAATCCATTGACCCCGGCCGGGTTTGAACCTGCGACCCTTGGGACCAGAGGCAAGGATCATAACTACTAGTCCACCATGGCCGATTTCCTAATTGTAAAAAAGCAAAACAAAATTTGAACAGTAATGTTTTTTATGTAAAATAGTAAATAGTTATACTTTTGGGCATGTTGATGTTTTATTTACTAAATAAACTGTTAGTTCTAGAATCTTCTATACTAACCCAGTACAAATTTTCATGTCTTATGTTTGGCATGAAGTCGGCATGGGTTGTCATGATCCAATCACAATAATATTTATTATTTGAGTTATTAAAGTTAAACAGAAAAAAATAGAGGGTATGTGTATTTGATTTTGCAACAAAAAAACATCCTTAAGTTATGTAGATAGGAAATAACACTATGAGGTTTTTTAAATATTATTTATTTTTTATTTCATTCACCTCATACTTCATAACTCCTCGCAAACCCAGGGGTTCGTCACAGCATTGAGAATGTCACAAATGATGTAACGAAACCCTGGGTTTGTGGGGAGTTATGAAGTATGAGGTGAGTGAAATAAAAAATAAACAATAAAAAAACATCCTTTATGTCTTGGGACACCCTAATCTGCATACAAGAAAATAATCTCTGATACAGGATAATTAATCTGTTTGCACTGTAGGTATTACAACAAATAATGAATTTATGTAACTTGATATTTATTTTTTACAGGGTCCCAATTTTGAATTTTCTACAGAGACTCATGAAGAGCTTTTGTATAATAAAGAGAAGTTACTCCTGAACGGTGACAGATGGGAATCAGAAATAGCAGCCAATATTCATGCAGATCATCTGTATCGATGAATGTATACAATCTTGTAGACTATTATCATAGAAAATGAACATAATTGTCAAGTCTTGAGTGTATTGTATGTACAGCTTCCCTTATGTTGTGAATTGTGTCACAGTAGATATAAATACAATGCTGAAATTAAGGATTCTTAATACATGTGCATTATCTCATTTTAATTGTGTTTTCTATAAGATGGGATTTATTATTTAGCCAATAAAAAAGGCTGAAGTGTTAAATTTAATTGAATGATATTTAATCTGATTGACTCAAATTCCAGTTTGATGTGTCTTGATTGAAATTGTTTGTAGATTTTTTTCTTTCTCAGTATTTGCTCCCGCACAAGGTAAAATATTTTATAAAACTTACTATCCCAATTTTCCTAACATGAAGTCATGGATTCATATCATCTCAAAGACTTCTTGCACTAGACCACTCCCAAAATTTTGAAAGCAGCATATGACATAGCTGACATAATCTTCAATGGTTAGCGCATCACCGAAATGCTCAACAGCCAAGGATGGGTGTTCGCTAGTAAGTGTTTTTCACAATGAAGTATGTTGTTTTGTTCAGTGGTGTGAAGATTTTAATTGGCTTGTGCCATTTTTTCCCATGCTTTCTAAAGAGATCTAGAATTATTTTCTGAGTTGTTTGATCATGTCCAGTTGTTATACAGCAAACTCCCGATTATCCGTGCGTGTATTATCCGGTTTGCAGATTATCCGGGCATGACTCTTTTTACTGTACTTTTTTAAAATACTGTATTTTGTATTGTTATGAAAACATTTTTTATTTTTAAACATGCTACTGTGAACTGCGCTTAGAAACTAGCACAATAGAGTAACCTTCACTCACAACCTCCTCCCCTGATGCGTTTAACGGTACCAACCAACATTCTGAGAATACAATACAATTTCGGAAATTTCCGTTGTAGAGTCAGTGAAAGTTTGTTGTTACAGATTGAAACCACGGATATGCTGTGGCAGTGGGTTTATCAATGGTTAGTAGTGTGGTCATCAGTGGTTACTAGTGTGGTCATCGGCGATTATTTGTCATCGCTGGATATAAGTATGGATATCGGTGGTTACTAATGTGGGAATCGCTCATTAATTATTTGTCATCGCTGGTTATAACTTATAAGTGTGGATATTGGTGGTTACTAGTGTAGTTGTCACTGTTTATGGCTGCCATTTCAAATAACTGTTGTAACCAGAGTGGTCACGACCCGGAAATAGTCCAACTTTTTTTTTATATATTTATGAGTAAAATAAAATTATGATAATTACGACTCGCACCTAAATACATTTAATATAACATTTTATGAATATTTGTTGCATTTAAGTAGTGTTAAAGTGGGTAAATACATTTCCGATCAACTTCCACGGTACCGAAAAACTTAATTGGATTATCTTTGTTTTTCGATTTTCCGTGCATATCTTGGTCCCAGTTAACACGGATAATCGGGAGTTTGCTGTATGTCAAGAGATATTCCTTGTTGAATACTTGTCTAGTTTCATTAAATATTTTTCATTGGGAATCAACCATTCCTATTTTATATCAGGTAAGCAGTGATGCCTAGTAAAGAAGAAGAATTTAGCTACAGCAGACTTCCTTCGTATTGTCAGGCCATGGAATGGTAGATTGATATTTGCATACATTTTCTCTTCTAGCGTTCTATTTATTGTTTATTGGATTTTTATTTGAATTAATTTTTTTACTTCTTGGATTTTATAAGATAAATTGTATTTATTTTGTGGTTAGCAAATGAGAGATTCTCCCCTGTTTTTTTAAACATTCTGAACACTTTTTTTTTTTTCGTATATAGTCAACCATCAAACATAAATAGCCTATAATGTTTAGTCAAGAGATTGAATCAGAAATATGAACATCATCTCTTATTATTTTAATATAATAAATTTGGGAATTTTTAACATTATGAGGTTATATTAATAATTAATTGAATCGTGAATTCTTCTTACCTCGTATTTCTATGTTTTTTTTTAAACACAGCACTGCAGTATCAGCGACCATCGTCACCATCCTCATTGAGTCGTGAAAACAGCTGAGGATGGTGACGATGGTCGCTGATACTGCAGTGCTGTGTTTAAAAAACATAGAAATATGAGGTAAGAAGAATTCACGATTCAATTAATTCTTATCTCTTATTATATTTTCTCACCTGTGAAAATATGGTGGAATGTATATTTTCAGTTCAATCACTTGATAATATTTTCTCATAGTGTTACTTCTTATCAATTATTGATTAAATAATTACCAGTGCTGTCTTCCATTGGCATTTGGAAACTCGAACAAAAATATTTGATATGGTTTGCTGTTCACTGGTTGCTAAAGCATGTCTTGTTGAAGAACTTCAATTTGCCATCTTGTATCCCAGAAATGTAAAATCTTCATTTCCTAAGGAGGTGATTTCCGATATTTGAAAAGAAAAATTATACACACACTCAGATCTGGGTTTGACCCCGAGCAGTCTGAGCATATAATTTTTCTCTCCAAATATAATTTATCCTTCAGTGAGAAGTGTTAAATTAATAATAAAAATATCAGAAGTGATTTCTGTTCATCACTGAATTCACTCATCTTGGCAGTCATGACTTGTTTGCAGTATGAAAGAGAGCAGTAGCTATTGGCTAGCACTAGAGTTGCTACTGGCGACGCATCAAGTCCATCAACGTCTGCAGCGTCTTAAATACAACAAATAGTAGTGCATACTCATCCTGCTGATGACGGAAGTTAACTTCTGAAAGGCCTCCAAATAATAATATTTTAAATACATTTTAATTTTTATCTTATGACTATTCACTTCAACGGAATTTGATATGAATTTGATTAGTGTTGAGCAGTAGCATTTTTTTAATACTCCAAGCGCGACAGGCCTAGAAGGCCCTTGGCCTACCAGCAGGGTGCTGGCCTCACATCCACATGTGTTAATCACAGAGGTAGACGATCATCTAGCCACTAGGGGTGACATGTGGTCAGCATGTCGGATCCCCCAGACATTATAGCTGGTCTTTTCAACCTGGAGTCGCTACTTATTGTATCTATCCAATTGCCTCATGATGCTGGGTGGACACTGGTCCCATACTGGCCAAAATTCCATGAGAAAATTTCTTCCTCCATGGGGACTTGAACCAGTGCAAGTCCCGTAGCTCTGCGCCAAGGCTTCTTGCCTTAACCACTCGGTTACGGCGCGGGACAGCAGTAGCATTTAGCCATGAAACATTAGGAATAAGCCATGTATCCTTTAATGTATAACTCAACTGTTTAAAAACACTTTCAATAAGAATTTATTGTTGCATATTTTGATTCATTGCTTTTTTTTTAATAATTAGTTTTGCCAGATGAAGTGAAAATTTATTATAGTTATGCTGCAGGATTGTTGGTCTTTTTATTTTCCTAAAAAGTCAAGTCTACCTTTTCATTGTCTTGTATGTTGAAATGTGAGGAGATCCATTGAAAAGTTTCTTCTGAAGAGATATTATTACATTAAATTCATGTTCAGTATAACGCTAGGTCAAGAGATGAAATTAAGCCCCTTTTATTGAAGATCTATGATATACATCTATCTATCTTCTTAGTGTATCCAGCTATTTGCTGACAACACAAAGTTCCACTACATTGTTCTTCATTTTACAAAATATGGATATAGTGCCTGTTGTTTGTAGCATATTCCAGCTGCTAGAGTCCAAAGATGAGGAGTAGTCAGAATATATTGTTGTGCTTTTTCCAAAGTTCCAGGTATGATATACATAGATCTGGATGACCAAGCCTGTCACACCATCACGGAACCAGTTAAAATGGAATTAGGCAAAATGGGTGACATGAGCATGGAGAAGTGGAGGAATGAAGGTGGCAGTGGAAAATGTGAAAAACTCTCAGAAAAATCAGCTATGGCTCTTATTTGTCCACCACTAACTGCATGGAGTGACTATGTATTAAATATATAATTATCTATTTTTGTATCTGTATATTATTTATTCAGTTCTTAGCTTGATAAAGTCAACTGTATTCCATTGTATTTTAATTATGTTATCTTTTGGATATTTTTATTCCTAGAAGGAAATCCTTGCCTAGATATCTGAATGGGGCACTATTTTGTTTTTCCACTGATTCACTTTCCATGAAGTCATTCATATATATTTAATGGAGTACTATTGTAAAAAATAGAGTACTAAAAATTGGGCATTTTTACATCACCTGACCCATAAGTCTTAACCAACAAGGTAGTTAGTTAGCAGCAATCAGCGTAGCTCTCACATAGGAGTCATGTCCAGAGGAGTTACATTTTTTTATATAAGTATTATTTTTTAATTTATTTTGAGTTGTATTTTGACTTACCTCATATTTCTTGACTCCTTTGCAGACTCGAGTTTCTTCACTGCTTCTGTGACATTCTCAATGTGACACCACGGTTACAACTCCTACCTACATAACTTAATCATTTTTTTAATTTCATAAATTAATCATGGAAAATAATGTTATGAGGTTTTCAAGTTAATAACTATTAAATAGTAAGTCATGAAATCTCACCTCATATCTCCGTGATCTTCAAACACGATACTGAAGATGAGAGGGATACCTCTTGAAACTGCAGTACCATGCTTGAAGATCACAGAGTTATGATGTGAGATTTCATGACTGGCTATTTATTAGTTATTAATTCTTTTTAATGTCTGCACAAAAGACTGTGGTAAGTATTGCAGCAGATTTTTTTTTATTTTTATTTTTGTAAAATAATGAAATAAATTTAGTCTTCCAGAGTGAAATTTACCTCAAGTACAGAGTTATGAATCAAGTTTTAAATAATCTCTTCTGCCTATCCTTATCCTCCAGGCTTTTCAAATCCATCATTTCTCATATTGATTTCATATTATTTCAATCTCCCTCTTTATTTGATCGGCCTTATTTGAAATTTTACCTCTAGATAGTTCCATGGAAGAGTTTGCCATGATGGATCCTTGTAAAATTTCTTCTTTTATAATTTACATGAAAAATTGTATTGTAATGAAATAGACGGTAAGATAATAAGAGTTTAATAGACATAAGATGACTTATTATGGATGAATTATGAATAAAAACATCTTCTTTTTTTTTGAGAATTTTCCTCATCATTGAGGGTTTTCTCCAACCAATCTTAGTAATTAACATGAACTAAAATAAATAAATATAAATGACTACGGACTTATAGACTATCAGTTTGCAACAAACATTCACAATTTTCCCTTAATTAAAGTTCTCCATCATTCTCTGTCCTCTGTGTCTTCATCTGTTACACCAAATTTCCACATTGAATTTTGAATATTGTTCTTCCAGGTTGTTCTTGGTCTTCCTTTTCTGTTCCTTCTTTCAATTTTCCATGCAAGGACGGCCTTTGGTACTATTCCATCCTGCATTCTTTACCATTTTTAGCCTTTTTTCTACGATGGATTTATAAATTAGTTGTTTTGTTCTGTTAATTGTGTTTTTACTCCATAGTATAGAGTTTACCATTCCTATGGTTTTAAAAACATCATAAGATGACTATTTGATAATTCAAAGCAGATTTATCTGTAGCTATCCTCTCTTTTATCTCTCTATAATTAACAATGTAATTTCAGTGGTGAGATATCTTCCTATACACTTAGAACAATTGGCTATGACGGATGGATGTTTTTCCACTAGACCACAGGATTTATTTGAGTGCTATTAAAATGAATATTGGTACAAAGTTGGTTTAATATGTTGCCTCTTCCTTAAATATTTTCTTGTACTATTATTTAATATAGACCAACTTAATTTAGTTTTTTTTAATTAAAATTACAGTGGAAGAAACACTATGATGTATTTACATTAATGAATAAGTTGGAGAAAATGCTTTAACACCTCACCTCATAAAGTTGCGTGTCTGCAACTTTATGAGGTGAGATGTTAAAGTATTTTCTCCAACTCATTCATTAATTTCTTCTTCTTCCTTCCAAGTATTAGGCCAAGGCCTGTTACGATCCTATAGAAAATTTTCCCTCCAGCGTTTAATAGGACGTCCCAGAGATCTTCGTCCTCTTGGTATATAATTATAAACAGCTTTGGGGATCTGATTTGAATGCATTCTTTCAAGATGGTGTTTCCAATTTAGTTGGTACTGTTTAATATATTCCAAAATTGGCGTAGTCTTCAATTCTTTTAAGATAATTGGTGTTTTAATTAATTTAGTTACATTTATTTGCCCTTAGTTGTAATGAATGGTATGCAGTTAACATACCGACCCAATGAGACATCTAGTAGGCAACTAAGGTATTAATAGAATAAAGGAGGTCAGTAAATTTTGCTTAGAGGCCTCTTTATTCAGGCTTAAGGATCTTTTACAAGCCTGAAAATCTTCACACTCGGGACCCACGGCTTGAAGTCCCTCCCAGAGGACTTGCTCCTTCTGACACTGCTAATTTTCTAGACTCATCTAGAATTAAGCTATGTATTTTTAGTTGATTCTTTCATTTTGGGTCATACATTTTTGTTTATATTGTATTTGTACACTTAATTTTACAGATATATATATATATATTTTTAACTTAATAAATGATTATGTTTGGATTCAGTTGGACAGCTAATTCGTTGAAGGATAATTTACTTATTTTAGGAATTCACACTATGAGTAGAGGTCCGTGAAATTCGCGAGTCATGATAACACAAAATGCTCAAATTTTGTCATTTTCTTGTACCATTTCTTAACCCCACTTCCCATAACCTCAAAAAAAGCATTTATGAATCGCAAAATCCTACGATAACGCGAAATAATACCAAAATTTAAAATTCTCAACGAATTCCAGAGATTTTTTTTTTATTTTCATGATGCATTTTTAAACACTGTTTTCGGATTCCATCTTCTTTTTAACTGCCATATGTGCTTCCTCCATGCACTCTTGAAAAGGGAAATGGTTGCAACACAGTTCACAACATAGAGGTAATATTTTCTGTCCTTCTCATGCTCAAATATGGTCTCTCCATAGGTTTTAAATTCTATGGCTAATATAAATTCCAAGAAATATATTTATTTCTCGGTGTGGTGAGTGATCGAAGGCGAGATTGATACCTGAGAATGCAGAAATACTCACCATGGTTGATTTTTTTAAAGGTAAATTTTGCTTACAAATTAGTGACTTTGATTAAAATTTTATGCATTTTATTGTATTAAGATTGATATCAATCGTACAAGCTAAAATTGACCTTAAACTACTGGATATATCATTCTTATTGGGTTTGATATACTAAACTAGGATTAAAAAGACTCAAATTTACATTTTTTTTAATAATATCGCTAAATTCCCAATAACATTGAAATTTTAAAACAAATTTTCCCTAAAAATAAAACCACTTTCACGGATCTCTAACTATGAGGTATATTCATTTAGGTAAAATTTTATCATTCACCTCATATTTTTCAATAATGAGAATGAAAAATATGAGAGTCATAAAATTTTACCTAAACTCATTGAAGGATAGTTTAATAAAACAAATAGAAAAACCAAAAGAGCTCATGGTTTGGGAAAAAGTACATATTCAAAAAAACAAGAAAGAAAAATTAATGAATTTTGAAATTTCTGGGAAAGTTGATTTTATTTGGAGGTTCATCAAACCACTAACATATGGAGTAAGAAGCCATGCTCCTGGATGACAGAACATCAATTGTGAAATTGCTGATGATGAAACTGGTCTAATTAGAAAACAGGAGATGAGATAAAAAGAATTTAATTTAAAGCTAATTCATTACCTACAATTTGCAATGCAGTGGAATCCATTATAGTAATATACTAGAAGTCCCGGCCACGCGTTGCTGTGGCTAAGGTATACATTAAAAATTTTAATTAAGTTGCTGTATTTCAGTCAGATTACTTAAAACTAATACTTACACAAAATTAATAATATTTAAAATAAATAAACACTGAACACACTTAAATTATGAAATAATCAATATTTGTAATTCAATTGAAATTCGCGGTTGCAACAAAAAGCACAGCCATCTGGATCTCTCTTTGTTAAATAATAAACCAATTACCTTACCAAATTATAGCTTGGGACCCAGCTCCGTGTGTCTGAAAGGAATTTGCTGACTCAGCTGTTAGTACTATGCAAAGCAGAGAAGTGTATCTCCTCCACTCCCCACACTTCCCCCTGCAAACACACAGAGCTTGGACCCGAGCTGTACCTTACACCGCCATCTGTTAGAATCGTATGGAACTCACAGATAATTATAACTCTTTGTTAAATAATGAACAAATAGTTATTAAATTAATATTGGGATAGAAATAGTGATATGATATGATAGAAATAAGTAAATTAACAAACACAATTAAATTATTGTAAATCAATGGTAAAGATCTGTAGAGTAAATCTTCTTCTTCTTCCTTCCAAGTATTAGGCCAAGGCCTGTTACGATCCTATAGAAAATTTTACCTCCAGCATTTCATAGGATGGCCCAGTGATCTTCGTCCTCTTGGTATATAATTATAAATAGCTTTGGGGATCCGATTTGAACTCAAAGCTATTTATAATTATATACCAAGAGGACGAAGATCACTGGGCCATCCTATGAAATGCTGGAGGTAAAATTTTCTATAGGATCGTAACAGGCCTTGGCCTAATACTTGGAAGGAAGAAGAAGAAGAAGAAGATTTACTCTACAGATCTTTACCATTGATTTACAATAATTTAATTGTGTTTAATTTACTTATTTCTATCATAGTAATAGCTTTAGCTTCCCAATATTAATTTAATAATTATTTGTTCATTATTTAACAAAGAGTAAATCTGATAGATAAATCTGTAGAGTAAAGGTAAAAGAAGGATTCTTGCTTGGATGGGAATGAAGCCTGGATTAGCTCGGTGGTCTGAGCATTAGCACGGAAAGCTAAAGGTTCGGGGTTCGATTCCCGGTTCAGGCAAAAATTTTTCTCTTTACCATTGATTTACAATGAACAAATAATTTGCAATAAAAAAATAATGTGACTATAAATTTAGTTATAAACTACCCTATGTCTCAAGTTGGATCAAACTGCACACAGTGTGCAAAATTTTATTAAAATCGGTTCAGTAGTTTAGGATTCCATCGCGGACAAACAATGTGACACAAAATTTTTATATATTAAGATTTGGTTAGATTATGGGTAAATGGGGAACAGAGGCTAATTGGGATTTCTGGATCTTTGATCTGGTCAAAAACCCTGATGGAACTGATATTTAACCTTTGGGGTGAATTTCGGTGAAGTCAGGAGGGTCTAATTTAGCCAAATCCACTCTCCTCAAGATGCAAAAGAGAGAGTGGGGTGTGAAAAGAAACGGGAAGCTACCACACCTATATATCCCTAGTAAAGCTGCAAACATGGCATGATGAGTCTTTCCATGGTAAAAGACTCCAGACATAAATTATCTCCCCATTCAGATGTCTGGAAGGGGGATACTGCGGAAGGAAACATCATGCAGTCAAAACAACAGAAGAAGAGTTTGCAGTGAAAGACCTGCTCTTGAGCAGAACACTATGAATGAAATGAATGGGTAAATTGAAAATAGACCACATGAACATCCATCTATCTGTCAAATGCAGAAACAGAAGCATAAAAGTATAGAATCTGAACCATGAAAAGTGCAGTGGGTTGGTATTAGACAGATCACATGTACATAAACAAAATGGAGGACCTATGCCTTGTCAACAACAGTTTCATAGCAGCCTGGACACAAATTTTAAACAGACACTTTTGAAATCAGATAGTTTAACAATACCATACTTTACGGACTATAAGTCTCACATTAATTTTTTAGCAATTTAAAAAAAAACATTTTTACCATTTTTAAGGCCTTTTGTGGAAAATCTCCAATACTAAGCAAAATTTGTTTAAATAAAATTTTAGAGAGAGTTAATGAGTTTACTTATTTAGGATATAAACTCTCTTTTGTTGAAAATTTGGATTTACCAGAGAAAATTGTGAAAATCAACAAAACAAAGGAAATCATTAATAGAGTTTTAAAACCTTCATTAGTGCAAAAATCAACTCATACTCGTCCCGGGAAGGAGGACTACAATCCTCCTATTGATCAGGCTTGAAATCATAAATTAATGAGTCATTTTTTAACATCTTACCCCATATTTTGTGTTTCTTCACACAAGGGAACTAGTTTTTGAGAGAAGGATCTCTCTCATTTTCAACCGACATTATGACTACTGGATTTTCGTTGGAATCTCCATCAATAACATTGCCATCTGGTGTTGATGAGCTTTGAGATGAGGTCATGTTCATCAGAAATCTCGATATTCATGGATCTAAATTTTTTCTTCTGAATATATCTTCTCCCAAATTGTCAATTCTAAAGGTTTTTCCAAATGTTTTAAAAGTAGGGCTTCTTTTTCAATTTTATGATTCTCCAATAAACTATGTGCTGCAATAGCTGATTTTTCAATTTCACCATTTTTAATATTTCTGAAGTGTTCCTTAGTCTAAGTGTCCAAATTTCTTTTTGTGTTTCCTATGTATACTTTATTGCAGTCCTTAAAATTAATTTGATAAATTTAAGATTTTTTGCTATCTGGGGTGTTCAATTTCTTATTAGTTATTAATAGATTACCAAGGCTAAATTTATTTATCGGTGCCAATGTAATATTGAATTTCTTGAAAATTTTTAAAAATTTGTTATGTATTTCAGGATGATACATAGTCATCAGCCTGGTGGCCTCTCCATTAGATCGCTGAAATTTTCACTGGCTAAAAAAAGATAGTTCAGAGAGTCATGTGGTAAGCATGACACACTCACTTAATATTAGTTTCAGTTTTCTTAACTGGATTTCACTACTTTTCATATCAAGTAGCTATTCAGTTATCTTCACACCACATTCTACACCCTACATCAAAAGAAAAAAATGTGAGAAAGCTGGAAATTGTATCTGTAATCCTTGGTTTGTTAATTATGGTAACTTTCTTTTTTGTCCAATGCCACCAGGCTGTCTTTTATGACATTTCTGACTTTCTCCTCTGGCACTGGTGGAATTGTAATCCATTTCTTTGGTGTTTAAACCATAGAGACAGCCAGAAAGATTAAGATTTTTAAAAAAATGTTAAAAGTTTGTAATTTACTGTAAATGTTTATCTCTCGAGTGAAAAGGATATCAGGAGAATATCAAGCAATTTAAAGAATGTTTTTATTAAAATGGTAACATTTTATTGGAAGTAGCACAGCTACTTAGCAAAGGTATAAAACAAATGTTTTGGGTTTTAAAAACATACACAATAATCATTATGTTCTTCAAACTACATATAACTTTCCTTTTAGGTGACTTGTCTTCAAAAAACTTAAACAACCACATACATATTTCCAAACTACAATTTACACACACTATGTTTATATTTTTTTAAGCTTTATCCAACCAGACTGCTCTGATACATTACATGGTATACATGTGGGGAAACTACCTCAAAATAGTGCAATATACAATTTCTATGATTTGCAGATATTCCATTCACACACAAAAAAAATCATGAACTCATGTCCCTTCAACAAATTAATTCCAGTAAAGTTAGACACTTTGAATAAAAATTGTTGTAACAAAATTCAATTATGAATTATTGTTGTTAAGAAATAAATTAGACTTACATAATTTTTTATTTTATCCTCCCAAACATCTTATTTACTTATAAGTTGCATTGGGTGGATTTCTCAACCAAAATCTATAAACTACGACCCTGGTTTTCCAAATTTTTTATTGTTTTCATAACACCTATAAAAATGACTGAAAATTCACAGAAACTGTTACGAAACAATAGACATGGTTCAGATATTTGCTTTTATAATTAACAACCATAGATTTTCAGTTGTTATGGAAACAATAAAAATGAGAAAACTGCGGTTGTGGTTTAGACTTCGGTTGAGAAATCCACTCATTTGATCTCATTAATGTTCCTGTAATTATTTTTTTATTTTTGAAATGTACAGCATTTGGCACAATTTCATACTTCCTAGATATTATGAAAACAGCCATCATATCAATTATGTTAAAATTGCTTGAAAAAACTAATTCAGAATACAAAAAAAATTAAATCTATATTTTTTTAATTTAGAGGATTAAATTATTAAACTGTTATAAAACATGTCTGTTCTCGCATCTTCTTACCCTAATTTTTATACAAATAATGTTGACGTATTACTTTAGGCATAAGTAAGAATACTGGTAGAGTGTCAAAAATAAAACTGAATGGTATGTCATCTGAAGAAAGTGACCAACTCTCCCCCCTTTATTTAGCATGCTTCATTACTGATTTATATTACATACTATTGCTGTTATATTCCCCATCTAGTAACATTATAAAAAACTATACTTGTGTCTAGTGTAATGTCAGGATGAGGGATGAGATAAGATACAGCCCCTATTATTGAAGGTCCATGATATACCAGGATGCCTATCACATCAACCATTACAGTGGTAGATGAAATTGATATTCTAAGTATGGAAAAGTGGTGGAATGAAGTTTATGACAGAGGTAAATAGGAGAACCTCCAAGAGAGTATCCACCCCCAACTATGAGAAACTACTGAAAGATATGCAAAGGAAGCGCAGAGAGATATGGGATGACTTCTTTTGCATGGACGCGATGGTACACAAAGGCTGGATGGAACCCCTGTATGACCTTTGACACGCAGTGACAAGACTAGCGATGCACAGTTTCCACTTCAAAGTGTGTAAGACCAAGACATATCACCAACCGACGAACGAGTGTAAGTGCGAGTGGTGCGGGAAAAAGTGTGACAGATACCACGCCATATGGTGCGAGAACAGACAATCATCCCTGACCCAACTGAGTGACAAATGAGCAAGATAAACTATATACTAATAATGCATATTTTGTGCTTTACACTTATTAATTAAAGAATCTCCAAGAAAAACTGTCCTGACTCTAATTTGTCCACCACAAATCCCATATAGAGTGACCAAGATGCAAACTCAGAACTCAGAGATGGAAAACGAGTGTCTCCACTTGTGACATGGCACCACCCACTAACAAAATACAATTGAAGGGCTTAGGGCAGTAACATGATAAGCCACATTCTGTTAAAAAATGTCATTTATTACAATGATAACAAATAAATGTATTGAAATATCCATAAAATCATTTGATGAGTCGAAACATATAAGCACACAATGTATTAACAGCAATTCTGCCCAATTAGTATTTATAATTTTTTGAAACATTAAAATCCTTATATCTCAGAAAGAACAATATATGGTTTATCATGTCATTGCCCTAAGCCCTTCAATTAAAAATCACAATTGGTTTACCCCTCAGCGTGGGAGCATTTAAATATATATTCTATGTTAAAGGAAATTTTAATATCTCCTCTATGAGATGGCAGTTCATAAAGCCTGTTTTCTTGGTATATTTTCATTAAGAATCATAATAAGACAAACGTGGTGCATGTTGAACATGCTCGATCAGTACTCTGCAGAGAAGTAGTGTTTATTTTATGCGGGCACTGCACGTCATTCCACACTGATGGGTTAAAGTCTATAGACTCAATAAATTGTTCAAACTCTTTCATATAATATAAAATGAATTGGTTTTGCATAACTGTTCACAAGCCTTTTCTCATTTTAATGCCGTGTTACATTTTATTCCTTTGTTATTCCTATTCGTTAACATCAACATATTAAATGTTTCACATGTCCATGTGTAAAAGTAAATCAATTTTTGTACCAATCTAATAACAAACTTTCAGCATTTTCATTGCATTATCTCCAGTAAAGAAAGCAGGTACATCATTTGGCTCAACTGCACTTCTGCTAGCGCTTGATTTTTCAGTTATATTGTTGTAAACTATAGCTCTTCTCCTGTATTTACTAGCATTATTTAATATTTTAAACTTTTTAAAACAATTTTTATAACATTATTAGACAATTTTGAAGTATTTATTTAAATAATTATGCAAATCACAATATTATGGCACTGTTAGACAATATTGTGATGCTAACTGCTATTTTCTCCACAGAGTATATTACTTAGTCTATGATTTTTCTATCGCTGGTTGGATCAGCGTTAGGGAGTGATAAGTAAATGTATACCCTTTTTTAATAAACATTTGGTAATTTTAATATTATTAATATATCATTTTTAACATAGATTTGGAGATTTATTGCAAATATTGGTCATTTAAATTTCATAGTGACGGATAGTAATTGAGGATGATAATCGATATGTGGTTCGATTGTGGGTTATCGCTGGCTCTATAAACTCTGGCGCATGCACACTATTGTCCTATAGGACTTTGAAAATATTTCACGCTAGTTTAAGTGCAGTTTTTCCCATCATTTTATTATATTTTTATGCAATAATAATAATTATACATTTTTATTATAGGAGCTGTTAATGTTGTCTCCACCTGCATTCACATTATGTGATAAGATTTGATTCATATGCCAAACTTACTGCTTTTGATTTTTAAATGTTTTCTCTATTTCAATTATGATGTGAGTTTAATTATTGTAGACAGTTTTTTAAGAGTTCATAAATAAAAGACATAAGTAAAGTGATCCCACAACAGGCCTCAGGAGGCCCTTGGGGTAGTAGGAGGTTAAGGCTCCCACTTTTTCTAGACAATCGGCACTTTATGTCAGCCCTGCGTGACGGCCGCTTTTACCCCAGAACAAGTGTCTGGTACTCATTTCAGTTAGAGGCTGAGTCGACCCCAGGGCCATAGTGCCGCCAGAGGGTTTGGGTCAGTTTAAAAATCCTGACCCCAACGGGACTTGAACCCTCGACCCTCCGGCTTGTAGCTCAGTGCCTTAACCACTACGCTACGGCGTGCCCCCAAATAAAAGACATACTTGGTAATAATTGAGAGCCATACACTTATTTAAAGCATTCTCTAACCAAAAATGTTTGCTTTATCAGTCAAGTAATCAGAGGATAATGTGAAGTGTGGCATAATCCTATTGAAAAAAATAAAAATGTATATTAAGTAATTAATTGATTTGGTGTTTACTTGATGAAAATCCATATTACTTATTTAATAAATTTAAAAAATCTATACTTTGTCATTTATCAACAACAGAAAAGATCAATGAATTTTTACAGAAAACATATGATTATATAATTATTACAGATTCCATTAAAACAACCAAAGATTGAGTGCATGCTGAAGTCATTCTGAAATTTAACAATTAATTTTTATATTAAATTAATATAATCTTTCTCTATAAATAAACATTTATTGTAATCAATATTTGATAATTCAAAATATAATGCTTTAAAAATCTGAAAATCTGCTTCCTATCAAATCTAGTATCACAATAAAAAAATATTGTAAAGACACCTATTTATTATTCATTGTTAAAAATGGGATATTATTGTATTTCATTCATAACATATAGATTAAGATGGAATAAAATTATTTTCCTTATGTAACTTTGCATAATATAATATTTTAGGCCAGACAACATTAACTTATTTCTGGATACTTTCTAAATATTCAAATTTTGTACATTATTTACATACATGCTTTTCTGTGGTCATCTAATTTATATACTGCAAATGTTAATATATTGTTTTAACAATATACAAATAAAAATATTACATTTAAACAAAAGAAAATATCATGCACATTACAAAATTGAAGGCTTGCTCATATCTCTTCCAGTCTATGGATTTTCTACTTTTATTCACTAGCATTTACCACAATTTAAAGAGAACAAATTTGTTCTGGGCACTTTAAAATATTACTAAATTCTACTGGCAGTTACATTCAATATAAAAAAAAATTATCAAGAGAAATGAATAAAGTCTTCATATTAATAGTTAGTGGAGAAGATATTTTTAACAACTCACCTCATAAAATTTCAAGTTTTCTTGAGACCAGACGACTTCTCATCCCTCTCCAGTCATGAGTTGGAGTCATGACTGAAGAGGGAGGAGAAGTTGTCTGAAACCATTGGTCTCAAGAAAAAGAAAACTTGAAATTTTATGAGGTGAGTTGTTAAAAATATGTTCTCCACTCATTATTAATGATATAACCTGATAATTATATTATTTTTGGTCTGGACATCTTACCTCAATATCAAAAATAATATAATTAAAATAACCTCAAAATATAACTTCCTAAAATTAAATATTAACCTCATAATGTTTACTTCCCAACATTAATTTAAATATAGTCATGTTGTTTTTAATTCATCATTTAAAATGGAATATTTAACCAATAGTTTTAATATTTTATAAAGGTAGTCTTGAAGTAGGTTCAGATGGGATCCCAGCAGTACTGATAAAATAAGGGGAGAAACATTTTGGACAAAATATGTTGGCTGCTTAGTATGATCTCTTCCAGATGAATGGAAATAATCAATTATCATATCAATTTATAAGAAAGGAGATAAAACTGATTGCAACAATTACTAAAATAAAATTACAGAGGTATTGCATTACTTTCAACTTTGTACAAAATTCTAACAAATGTAATAGTAAGCAGACTTACTCCCTATATTGATGACATAATAGGAGATCATCAATGTGGATTTAGTTGAAACAGATCTATAACACATCAGATTTTTAGTATGAGACAGATTTTAGAAAAGGAAAGGGTATACAATGGAACTATGCATCAACTGTATATAGACTTCAAAAAGGCATACAATTCAATTAAGAGGGAGAAGTTATATAGTATCCTGCTGCAGTTTGGAATTTCTAAAAAGTTAGACTTATTCGAATGTGTCTAAATGACACAAAGAGTAGGGTGTGTGAAGACAAACAGTTTTCAGATACTTTTGAAATTTCACAATGGGTTAAAGCAAGGAGATCCACTAACCCCTCTACTATTCAATTTTGTTATTACAACATGCCATCAAATCTTTAGAGGATGAAAGAAGGCCTAGAACTCAATGGTATTACAAAGCTGTTTAGTTTATGCTGACGATGTAGTATTATTAGGCAATTGCGAGGAGATACACACGCTATTGAGTAACACTAAGAAATTGGGACTAGAAGTAAACATCAATAAAACTAAATATATGGTCACATATAGAAATACATTATATAACGGAAATGGACAGTTAATGACAAATGAGGAAAATTTTGAAGAAGTGGTTGAATTAATACGTAGGAACAATAATGACAAATAAGAAGATGCAAAAAGAAATTAAACATAGACTCAATTCTGAAATGCATGCTATTATGCATTACAAGTACTCTTGCCATACCAACTTCTCTCAAGAAACATTAAACTGAAAATAAGTAAAACTTATTAAGGTAGAATATTTTTATCACTCACCTCATATTGTTCTTCTTATTTGATTATAAACTAGTTTCAGAACATAGTTTCTGTTCCATCCTCAGTATCGTCACGACCGTTGTTCTGTCGTCTTCAAGACGACAGAACAACGGTCGTGACAATACTGAGGATGGAACAGAAACTATGTTCTGAAACTAGTTTATAATCAAATAAGAAGAACAATATGAGGTGAGTGATAAAAATATTCTACCTTAATGAATATACCTCATAGTGAGAATTCCTAAAATAAGTAATAAGTAAAACTGTTATTCTCCCAGTTATATTAAATGGATGTGAAACATGGGCTATTACTTTTAGGGAGGAAAAAAACATTACTAGTAATTGAGAATAAAGTTCTTATGAAAATGTTTGGACCAAAGAGAGATGAACAGACAGGCAAAAGGAGAAGATGATGAAATTAAACCTCATAGTGATTAATTCCTATAAAAGTTAAAAATAAAAGGAGAAGAGTTCATAACAGTGAGCTACATGATATAATAAGAACAGTTAAGTCTCATATACTGCGATGGGTAGGACATATGGCATGAATTTGGAATGAAAGAGGGGCATGGAAGCTTCCTGGAGGGAAAACACCCAGTTGGTAGACCAAGAATGAGCTGGGAGGATAACATTAGCCATGATTTCAGGGAAGTAGATTATACAGGGGATGATTGGAAAGCATTGGCTCAGGATAGGGATGTATGGAGAGCTTATGTCTGCATGACCATGAACCTATGGGTTTGATAGTGCCAGTGAGTTAGGTTGTTAATTAGTCTTGAAGGATGTACAAAATGCGCATACAATTTTTAATTAAGGAAATATGAACTGTTATGCTACTCTCATGTTCAGTGAGTTTCAGCAAACATTAACAGAGTATATTCCTGACAGGCTGCTACTTTCATTTCACTTGCTGGAATTAAATTTATGGGACTATTTAACTCATGCCCCAAATGGGAGTCAATGACCAATCACGTTTCAATGATTCCTGTTTTACAACCAATCAGAGTCGTGTTTCACCAAATATTTATCAGTGTTATAATTACCATATTAAAGAAAGCTCCTCCTTACAATATTGCGTTCATTTGGCAATAAATAGTATGATCTGGTTGCAGTGATAAACAAATGAAGCAGTAGAAGCGTACCTATCGTTTCTCATTTGTTTTCAAACATCGCCGTTTACATTAAATATATAAATATTTTAAAATAACTATAGTTAAATAATGATTTGTGAGTAAACAGCTTAATTTTATTCGTTAAATAGTCCTAACAAATGCCACTCTTGATTTCCAAATTCTCTAGATAAATTCACTCCTCACTTCGTGAGTCGTGAATTTATCGATAATTTGGAAATCACTCGTGGCATTACTTATGAAAACTATAATTTCAGTTGATGTAAAAGTAGTCATTTGGTACCATTTAAATTACTTGGTTAGTTTTTAATTGGCCTTAAACTTAAAAGTTAGCACAAATAATGAACTTGACATCACTGACAGCCATCTGCAATTGATTCAGTAAGTTAGCTAACCTTGATAAATCTTAGTTCCTACATTTTAGAAATTCCTGTTATATAATGCTACATGTCTTTTTTTTTTTTTTTGAAGACCATATTTCAAGACAATGCCATTATTATTTTATATAAGAAGGGTAGCAAAATTGTTTCGAACCCAACTTCTACTCCAGTTTCCTTTCACTCTATCAAAAGAATTATCTCGAATAAATATATCAATAAACCTAGAGAAGAATACACCAAAACATCTGGAAAGGAATGGGAAAATCTACAAGCTTATGACATTACTGCATTACAAAGAAAATCTGCAATAGCAATATTCAGAATGCTAACAGGACATGACTGCCTGAATAAACACCTACACAGACTTGGCATAACAGATTCACCTAAATGCCCTTTTTGCAATTTAAATGAAAATATGGAAAGAAACCATCTCCTCCGTTGTCCAGCTTTTGTAGAAGAGACCAGCCTTTCTGCTAAATATTGGAGTGCAAGAGAGCGAATGATTTCATTATCAAGTGCTCGACATTAGATACCAACCAACCAACCATGATTTTATATTCAAAACCACTCTTTTTTTTTATTAAATATATGTAGGAAATAACACTATGAGGTTTCTTTTAATTATTAATGAGTTGGATATTTTGACTCACATCATATTTCTTGATTTTTATGCAGACCTAGGTTTCGTCACTTTTGCGCAACATTGTCGATGCTTCCAACTGTCATTTTGCAGTTCTGCTCCCTCTGCTGGCTGACCGATGAAATTCCAAAATCAATTTTTTTTCTTTTTCTCTGGGAATTTCAAAATTCATTGTTTTTTTTTTTATTCTTGCAGATGTAAATTTTCTCCCAAATTGTGAGTTCCTTAGATTTTTCTAACTGTTTGAGTAATTTGGTCTTAGTTTCAATTCTGTGTTTTTCTGACCATGCATGTGCAGCTATTGTAGATTTTTCTATTTCTCCATTTTTAACATTTCAAAGGTTTTCTTTCAATCTTGTATTTAAATTCCTTTTTTTTTCCTATGCATATTTTTTCACAATCTTTAAAATCAATTTGATAAATCCCTGATTTGTTGCCGTTTTCAATTTTTTCATTTATATTTGGTTTTGATTAATTTATTCAAACTGTAATCATTTTTCGATGCTAATTTAACATTAAATTTGCTGATTTTTTTTTCTAAACTTATTAAATACTAAAAGATGGTATGTAAATTTCTTGAATTTGTTACCAGTTTCTTTATTTGTCTGAAGAGTACTTTCATTTATCACTTTTTGTTTCTTGAATTTATTCATTTTCTTATGAATCATCTTTTCCTCTAAACCAATATCTTTTGCTATTTTTATGTTTTTTTTTCTCTTTGTTAATTTTTTTGTTTGGCTTTCTTTTGTTCTCTATCATGGCTGACGTGCCTTGATCCAGAGCTAAAGAACATGTGCTACTTCGAGTCTCCATGACAGAATAAATTTTCTCATGGAATTTCAGCCAATGTATGAATGGCTTAGCATCAAGATGAATTGATCAACTCCAGATTAAGAAATCAGCTATAACAACTGGAGGACCACATGTCACCCTCATACTAGAAGGATGATCATCTACCTTGGTGACTGACATGTGAGCTGGTTAGCCAAGGGCATTCTAGGTCTGCATGACATGAGGCTTTTATTATCATTTCTCGCACAAAGTTGCACATTTGCACTAACTTTCATAGTGTTTCTTACAATCAATTTTCTCAATGCATTTATGTCTACTTTGTACCACATGGTCCCTTGTAATACTTTCTAATGTTTCCCATAAGTAAACTTGTATACAATCTACAGTAGAACCTCATTTATTTGAAATAAAGAAGTTGGAGTTATTTATGATAAACTTTTTGGATAATACTGTAGATGGGAATTATGTTTTGTTATGAAAGGAAGAAATATGTGCCTACTCCTTTATTTCAAACGTCTATGCAGCAAGAGTACACAAAGTTGTCTAGCCTTGAGGCTGGTGTTGGACTCTCATTGGCTGCTTGGTGAGATAATGAGGGAAACAGCCAATGAGAGTCCAACACCAGCCTCAAGGCTAGACAACTGTGTGTACTCTTGCTGCATAGATGTTTGAAATAGAGAGTACTGGGTGAAAATTTTCTCTTCAAATATAGTATTAAGTTGTTGTAAAATGTAATCTAAAGTTTGTTATATTTTCAAATGTTTTATTGGGAAACCCTATGGAAAATACCATTAGAAAGGCATAGATGGGAGAATAATATTCAGATGATAAAAACTTGATTCAATAGGTTGAGGATAAAGACCTAATGGAGGGCCTTAGTGAATTTGACATTGAATCTGGGGTTCCAGAAGTCACAGAGTTAGTTATTAGAATAGACATAGATTTCAATATATTTATCTTCCACATAGTAATGAAATATAAGGAAAGAAGATTTAATGCAATTTTAAAAGTCATATATGTTCATGCTGTATAACGGCAGACACTCCTATTTCTATCCTTGCTGTGAACTGAAAACAAAATGGATCTTGTGTCATTTGTATGTTGTATATTTGCATTAACTTATGATTTTCATTTCTACAATCCCTTAGAATTTCCTCATGACCTTCCCACCTGGAGTGAACCCAAGTGACTCCTGATCCTATCTCTTACGGTCTTATAGTTGAGGGATTCTACCGTACTTTATATTCGTCTTCATATGCCTATAAACTTGAGGGGTGAGGAAAAACCCCAAAAAAACCTCACCCAGGAGTCTATCCCGACCGGGAATCGAACCGGGCCTGCTGCAAGACAAGGCAGCACGCTACCTTGAGACCACAGCGGTGGACATAAATTTATAAGAAATGAAAAATGTATAAGAGAAGATTTTGCATTTAGATTGGAGGCCTAGGATAGATCAGTGGCAATAGCATTAGCATATAAAGCTAAACATCATGGGTTTGAAACCCAGTCTAGGTATATATTTTTCTCTTCAAATATAACAATAATAATATTTAATTATGTCCTGCGCTCTAGCCAAGTGGTTAAAGTAAGATGCCTTGGTGCAGAGCTATAGGACTTGCGCTGGTTCGTGTCTCCAAGGAGGAATAAATTTTTCTTATGGAATTTCAACTAGTATGGGACTGGTGTCCATCCAGAATCAAGAGGAATTTGGGTAGCTACAATAAGTGTGACTCCAGGTTGAGAAAACCAACTATAACAGCTGGGGGACCCAACATGCTGACTACATGTCTTAATTAAAAAATTATTTTGTTGGGGCGATGGAGAGATATAAGTAACTCTTTTTTTTTCCCCGCCCTACTCTGGCAGGATGATCATCTTACATCTGTGAATAACACATGTAGATGTGAGACCAGCAACTGGCTGGTAGGCCAAGGGCCTTGTAGGTCTGTTGTGCCATGTATAAAAAAGAAATTACAAGTACACAAAATTGTTTACATTTGACAAGATTGTAAAAAAGTAATAATAAGATATTTTTACTTTGACTTCTCACTCAGGCAGAAGGATAAAAATTAGGATTAATAAAAAAATATATGGCAATTAAAAAAACCATTGTGACCAAATACTTGATGATTGCATATTAGTGTATTTTAATGTTATGGTTAGATTTCGAAATTTAAAAAAAATAAAACTTCACTTAACACACTTAAATTACAGATGAGCAAAACTTAAAACCTAACCATAAAGATTAATTTTAATATACAACAGAAAATATCCAGAATAATTAGAAATGGGCTTCTATCAAATTACCAAACATCTGACTAATCATGTTATTTATAACTGCATCTTTTCTTTGTTTGCTTATTTAATACTGTCATTCCAATTTTTCTTATACCTGTAATATATAACGGGCTTCCAATATAAAACCGGACCGGCCTCACGGAGTTTCACCCGGCACGCAGTGCTGTCTCTTCCTCCCGCAATTCACCCTGCCTGCCACCCGTCCTTGAACTGTTTCTTACCTTATAGAAAATGCTGGAAATGTTGTCCTCCCGCACACATGCTATGGGATCACCTTGGTTTAGACAATGAACACGTGTACACTTGTAAGGTTTGAGTTTTAACAATTTTGTTGCTGTATGTGCAGAAGATACTGAAATCCCAACTTGTGCTAATTTCAGTAATGATTTTTGTGGTGAACATTCCAAATTTTCGCCAATTTTGTCTAATTTTTCTTCGGTGAGAACCGTATGCATTCGCGTGTGTTTCTTATTTTGTACTAAACAAGTGGTCTCAAATTTAGTCACAAGATCATGGATTGTCGATCTGGAAGGAGGTAATTATCCAGGGAAGTTCTGAATAAATTCCTCGCGAACGCGACGAGCTGATTCGTGTTTATAACAACATTTACACACATAAATGCGCTGCTCTAATGTCAGCTGACGTCTCATCTTGTTGAACGATAGTAAACTGACTAGTTCAAGGACGAGCGGTTGGCAGAGTGAAATGCGGACAAGGAGAGAGCGCTGCCTGACGGGTGAAACCCCGTGAGGCCGGTCCGGGTTTATATTGGAAGCCCGGTATATTTATTGAAACTTTTTCTTGGTATAAACAAAATATGTATCTTTCTGGTGAAGACAATCTCTCTTTTTATTTGCTAACAACCAAAACAAGTGAAATATGACAGTTTACTGTAAACTTAAGATGACAGTAATATTAATCAGAAGCGTTAAAGTTACAGTGGTGTTATATTTTTCTCTTCAAATATAATTTATCCTTCAGTGAGAACGTTAAATTAATAATAAAAACATCAATTGAAGTCCTACTGGCTTTATAAAGTAGTGTTTAAATTCCCAATAAATGTCTTCTTAACTAAGAAGTTGCCATTTACAAAGATAGAAGCAAAGGCTTCATAGCATTTGGTGCTGGGAATTAACAATGTATATAAGAGAAAAATTTGCATCTAGATCGGAACTCGGCCTGATAGCTCAGATGGTAGAGCCAAAGATCCTAGGTTTGAGTCTTGGTCTGGGCAAAAATTTTTCTCTTCAAATATAATTTATCCTTCACTGAGAAGTGTTAAATGAATAATAAAAACATCAATACAGTGGTGTTATTTGCATCAGCAGTAAAATTTTAACCATTGTAGGCCTACAAATGTAATTCAATTCAAGTTGCTAAGTTAAATTTGGATTCAGATAACATCATAGTTAAATATGGGAAATAACATTATGAGGTTCTTATTCATGAAGATTGAGTCATTTTTTATACCTTACCTCATAGTTTATGTTTTCTTAAATACGGAAACTGCAGTTTTCAAGAGGAAATATCCCTCACATTTTCAACCGACATTATGACTCGGATTTTTTTTGGAATCTCCATCTATAATGTTGCCATCTGGTGTTGATTTGATGACCTTTGACATTAGGTCCCATTCATCAGGAATTTCGAAATTCATGGATTTAAATTTAAATAATTAAAACATTTGGTCTGTTCATTCTTACCTCTTAGAGTTGTTTTTGTCGAACATATGTTTCAGAGCTTCTTAGCGCCATCGTCAGTGATTACAGACATATGTTCGACAATCTGTAATCGCTGACGATGGGGCTAAGAAACTCTGAAACATATGTTCGACAAGAACAACTCTAAGAGGTAAGAATGAACAGACAAAATGTTTTAATTGTTAAACAAACCTCTTAATTATATTATTTTTGGTCTGGACATCTTACCTCAATATTAATGTTGATTTGTTCTTGGACATGTTTCAAAACAATTCTCTGTTTTATCTTCAGCTTTCCCAGACTATATAAATAATATAATTAAAATAACCTCAAAATATAACTTCCTAAAATTAAATATTAAACCTCTTAATATTACTTCCTATTGTATTTTAAAATTAAATTTAAATTCCTGATGATCAGGACCTGATCTCGAAGTTCATCAAATCAACACCAGATGGCAACGTTATAGATGGAGATTCCAACGAAAATCTGGTAGTCATAATGTCGGTTGAAAATGGGAGGGATGTTTCCTCCTGAAAACTGCAGTTTTCATGTTTAAGAAAACAAACTATGAGGTAAGATATAAAAAATAACTCATTCTTCAGATAACATCCCTAAAATTATAACATTACAACATTTTTGTTCCTGAATTTATTCTTCATCTAGTCTTGTGTCTCCATTCTGGAGGTCGAGTTTTGGATATAAGCCTCTATCTATCTCGGTCATTCTATTTCTTCATTTGGCATAACAACCCTTACACTTTGACTATAGCCTCCTTAATGATCAATTCTCACACAGGCTTTATCAGCCTTTTTGCCTCCACCTTTTCACTCCATATTTTCAACATCATACATCCATTTTAATCTGGGCCTTCCTCTTTGTCTCCTTCTTTCGGGCTTTCTTTCTAAAATCTTTCCAACTGTTCTATTATCTGGCATCCACATGAAATGCCGCAGCCATTCCAATCTGCGAGTTTCAATAACTGTTACAATATTTGGTGAATTATATTTATTTTTTAACTCATAATTTATTCTAATTCTCCATCTTCCATTCTCATATATGGGTTCATATATTTTACTTAAAACTTTTCTTTCCCACATCCTTAATAAATTTTTCCATTTTAACTATCAGGGCCCAAGATTCAGACCCATACTAAGTTATTTATTTTATGTTAGGAAGTAATATTTTGAGGTCGGCCGCGGTGGACAAGTGGTTATGCTCCTAGCCTCTGGTCCCGAGGGTCGCAGGTTCAAACCCGGCCGAGGTCGATGGATTTTTTAGGACGGAAAAATCCAAGGAGCAAGTCCTCCGGGAGGGACTTTAAGCCGTGGGTCCCCGAGTCTGAAGATTTTCAGGTTCGTAAAAAATCCTTAAGCCTGAATTGAAAGGCCTCTAAGCAAAATTTACTGAATTTTCCCGTCCTAGTACTACCTTGGTTTCCCAGATGTCAGTATGAGGCGGAACGCTGACCACAGACCACTCAAAATGACATCTATATGAAAACAAGTGTAACTAAATTAGTATGGTTCAAATTCTTCCCTGTAGGGGGAGAGTGCCTAAATCTCTGTAAAGGGAAAATATAGGCTTACAATAAAATACAAAAAATATTTTGAGGTTCTTTTTATCAAGTTTTTTTGAGTCTATATATATACTAAAAAAAACCATACTAAGTTATTGTTTTATTACTATTTTATACAGACATACTTTGGCTGGCAGTAATATATATATATATATATATATATATATATATATATATATATATATATACCTTTTATTCAACATATGTTTGACTGTGTAATAAAATTTATTTGCAGTTTTGTTTTAATATCTGATTCAATATTATTATATTTCATATGTTCTACTTCTTCAAATTTCATCCACATGATTCTAATTCATATACTGGAGCATCTCTCTACTATTTCTCATATACTTTGTTTAATAATTATTATTGTTTAGGCAGGTAGCATGCTGCATTGCCACACAGCGGGCCCGGGTTCAATCCCCGGTCGGGGCAGTTTTTCTGGGTGAGGTTTTTATCGGGGTTTTTCCTCGCCTGTAAGACAAATGTCAGGAAAACTTTAAGGCCTAAATGGTCCCCGAAATAATTTGGCCATCATCATCCTTCACCGGTGTGGAAAGCAACGGGAAGCTACCACACCTACAATTCCCTAGTAAAGCTGTAAAGTACTGTATGAAAATGCTATGATTGCAGTGAAAGACCTGCCCTCGGGCAGAATTACTATGGATGGATTGTTTAGACCTATGTCATTTGCCACCTGTATGATATCCTCTAATGTTTCTTCTACACACCTAGCCCAGTCCAAGGATAACCACATCATCAGCACATGCTAAATATTGTCTAGTTCTACTACATATTGAGCCTCCAGGATTATATTTAATATTCCTTAAAACATTTTCTTATGGAAAAGTCAAAAATACTATTTTAAAATACAACTTAAAATCCATCCATCCATAGTAATTCTGCCCAAAGGCAGGTCCTTCACTGCAATCATAGCATTTTCACGCTATGCTTTGCATCTTTACTAGGGAATTATAAGTGTGGTAGCTTCCAGTTGCTTTCCACACTGGTGAAGGATGGTGATGATAATGATGATGATGGCCGGATGATTTTCAGGGAGCATTGGGTCCTAAGCTTGCTGACATTTGTCTTACAGGTGAGGAAAAACCTTGAAAAAACCTTATCCAGAAAGCTTGTCCCGACTGAAGATCGAATCTGGGCCCATTGCGTGACAAGGCAGCACACTACCTCGAGACAACAGTGGTGGACTATTCCAGTATAATACCTTTTAATTCATAAATAATAGGGTATCTAATCCGAGTCTATTAATTAGATTTAATAGCTTCATTCGGCCAATATAGCAACATAGGACCGGTGCCCACCCAGCATCGTGAGGCATTTGTGTAGCTACCATAAGTAGCAGCTCCATGTTGAGAAAACCAGCTATAATGGCTGGAGGGACCCAACATACTGACCACATGTCACCCGTACATAGGCTGGATGATGGTCTACATATGTGATTAACACACGTGAATGTGAGGTCAGCAGCTGGATGGTAGGCCAAGGGCCTTCTAGGCCTTTCCCGCCATGGAGTTTATGATTTTCTCTAAGCATAAATTGAAAAGTAGTATAGATAGTGAATCTGCTTATTTCAATCCCACTGCAGTTTCATAACTAGGTAATACATGATTTTGTATCTTCATTTTGTTGGTTTTATTGTCATTATTAGTTTACAGGGATTCCAAAATCTTTCATTATTTGAATTAATTGATATCTATCCATGCTATCATAGGCAAAGCTGTAATCTATATACATCTTATGTGTAATTATATTCAAATCCATGTCTCCTCTTCTATTATTTTCATCCATTCAACTCCTTTCTTCTCGATATTCTTAACTTGTTCTCCTCCTCAGGGGTCTTCATCTAGGGGATATGTGGATGGCGACCACAAGGTGCCCAAGCTGAGCAAAACATTGCTTCCACTTTTACTTGTGTTTTGCTCCTTACTTTTATCTTTTCTTATATAGCCTCTCTTGGCTAATTCTTGTTTTTTCGACTCTGATGGTGTTAGGGCATTCGAGGCCTAGATCTTTTCCTACTTTCATTCCTCTATATTGATCTAATTCTTACAACCTCTTGGGCACTCACCTTGATGGGTGAGTAGGGTTAACCTTGTTATTGTCATATTAGGTAAACAAGGAACTAAAAATGCCCACATTATCTGCATGTACACCAATGTAGCCCCATTGCAACTTATACACAGTATTGATTCTTCTAAAGTGAAATAAGCATAAGTATGCAATGGATTCGTGTCATCAGCTACAGCTGGATACATGTAATGAAGAATGAATAAATTAACTGCTTCCTCCCATCTATATCAAGGTCAATTTCTTGGTCTATGCCCTCCTAATCTAAATTCCAGTGCTGTCCTGGAATCCTTCCAATATCCAATATTTTAATACGACCTGTCAAAGTCAACCCTTATATCCACATTGTGAGAGGTGAGAAATGTTAAGTAAGAGAATGCTTGTAGAAGGGAGACATTTTATTTCTGGTATCCAACTATGTAAGAATTCTGAATAAATGGCTTATAGCCATCCTTATCCTAAAATATTCTAACATAATTTATAAAGGGAACACTTATAAATTTCTATCCCATGACATGTGTCATGAAGTTAGTTTTTCAATTAAATCAATTGAAATGGACAAAGTTAATTTCTAGAAAAAATGGCAAATAGGCATTATAAGCTGAAATAGGCATTTATAGGCAAAATGAACTTCATGGAAAACAACTCAGGGTCGTCGGTGTGAACTTACATCAAGTCACTTTTACAATAAATAGCTGTAGGCATTTTGCCTAACAACCGGTCTCTAGTCATTATTCTCTCCTGGGACTAACAGTTCACTGGTGCAACTGTTTTCTCATAATTTCTCAGAAAAATAATATTGTCCTAATATTGCAGAGAATGGACACATAATGGTCTGACCATTGTATATCTGGGACAGAAAACACACATTCTATAGAAAGGCGAACCAGGTTGCAATCTGCTCCGCTTATAAATCACATGAGGAGGTGAACTGTAGTGTCATGACACATGTTACTAGAAACTAAATTATGCATGTAGAATTGGCAGCATTTCTTCTAAGGTGACTTTAAGAAACCCTGAGACCATCTGGACAGCTAATTGACGTTAACGAGTATAATTAATGTTTATTTATATATTTATTAAATTCTATCCTAATTTTATTGTGCCTAAATATGTCAGTTGTATAAGAAATTGTAACAGAGTCACATTTTCTGTCAAAATAATGTTACAGTACAACTGAAACTTAAATCAAAGATGCAATTCAATTAAAGTGGTTGCTAACAATATTCAAGTAGAAGATTAGTCTGTTTGTAAGGAAATAATCTTCACAATAGATCAGTTAATATATTCCTTATGCTACATATTAAAGCTGTAATACACACTATTTTGTCTTTACTGTGAACATTCATAGCCCTCAGGGGTCCTCATCTAGGGGATATGTGGATGGCGACCACAAGGTGCCCAAGCTGTGCAAAACATTTCTTCCACTTACTTGTGTTTTGCACTCTTTTAACTTTACTATCTAACCTCTCTTGGTTAACTCTTGTTTTTTCGACCCCGACGCTATTAGGGCATCCGAGGACTAGGGAGTCCTTCCTTTCTTCCATTTCTTCTTTCCTTTATTTTCTTTTCTTCTCCAGAAAGCCTGACCAGAGGCTATAAGATGGCAGCCCCATCACTGGTCTTGCCTTCCTTTGGCCAGCAACCAATCGAAGGGACTATTATTATGCTTTCAAGTCTTATATGAGAATTTCCCATAAGGGAAAATTTTCTATAGGATCGTAACAGGCCTTGGCCTAATACTTGAAAGGAAGAAGAAGAAGAATGACTAATAGGGCCTTGATGCACTTAGCAAGCCAGTAATGGGGATAATGGTCTACTTTCTAAGGTCAACCAAATTTTTACTATACTTTTTGCATTATGTTTATTTCTGGAAAACAAAGAAATGTATCATATTATATTATAATGATATTGTGAAAAGAAAACTTAATGTGTGAACCAGGAATCAAACCGTGGACCTCTAGTTCTCCAGACTAGTGTGCAGCCCACTACACAATATCATTATAATATGATCCATTATTGGAACTGTGTTAAAATAACAGTATTGGAAAACGTTAAATAACATTGTTTACTACTTATAAAAGTGGTGGTGTAAAATTCTCAAATATAGATACTTCTAAACGAAGCCGACAGTTGGCAATGATAGTGTCATCTACCTGACAGTGGACGAAACGAGAATTATAGATTTGTATATGTGGAAAGAATTGTTAGTTTTTCTGCCAGGTGTGGAATGGTGTAGTGGGCTGCACACTAGTCTGGAGAACTAGAGGTCCACGGTTCGATTCCTGGTTCACACATTAATTTTTCTTTTCACAATATCATTATAATATTATGATATGATCCATTATTGGAACTGTGTTAAAATAACAGTATTGGAAAATGTTAAAGAAATGTAACTTACACCTCTGTAAATTTAACCCACCTTACTTTTACATGATCTTTGATTTAGAACTAGCTTGGATACTATGAAAATACTAGAAATGATTAATAAATATATTTATGGTTAGAATATATTTTCAGACAATTAAAAGCTAAAGACACAAGACATAGTAAAGTTTCAACAGTAGTTTATTTATTAATCTTATGACTATTTACAACAAAATAATATTAAACTTAACTGGTGCATACAACACATTGAGACACAACACAAATGGAATGGGAACACAACAGGAAGTGCAAGTCAACATGAAAATATTAATAAGGAAGGCACCCCTTGTTATATCAAGACCTGCTCAAAGAACGCCTTTCCTGCCATAATTGCAATATATGCTAAATTACCATCTAGGGAAAGGTGGTAAAAATAAATTATTGATAGTATTGATAAATGTTACACTAGTATGCCATTGTAAATATTTTAAAAGTTGGATAATTTGTTTTCTTTTTGCACCTCTACCAAAGGGCACCAAGAGAAAAGGGTGTTGCTAGGCCACTGTTAATGCTGGAAGCGATATACTTCATATTTCATCTAAACATTATATTGATTAAATAAATTCTGTACATGTTATCAAATGATCCTGTCAAATGTCTTCTGTTATATCCATTTTAATGACTATTTAACTCATGCCCCAAATGGGAGTCAATGATTAATCACGTTTCAATGATTTTTATTTTACAACCAATGATAAGTCATGTTTCACCTTGCTATTTATCAATTTCTGTTTACCAAAATAAAGGAAGCTCCTCCTTTTTAATATTCTGAACAGGTCAGAGCATTATTTTGCAGTAACTGACTCTCCAACAAATACATTGAATATAGCAAATAATGAACAGATTCCTTTGCACTACACATATGATAATTATGTGTTCAATAACTGTGTTTTTAAATAATGATTTTACTGAGTTGTTTCCTAAAAAAATTAATTAATAACCTATAATGTTGGTTATAATATACAGTTTGATGTGTTTCATTTTTTTGTTCACTAGGGTGCACTCTTACAATATTGCAATCCTATTTGGCAATAAATAATATGGTCAAGTTGCTGTGGATGAACAAATGAAACACAACCAAACATTTCTCATTTGTTTTCAAACATCGCTGTTTACATTAAATATATAAATATTTTAAAATACCAATAACTGTATTTAAATAGCGATTTTGTGTAAACAGCATAATTTTATTTGTTAAATAGTCCTAACAAATGCCACTCTTGATTTCCAAATCCTCTAGATAAATTGGAAATCATTCGTGGCATTACTTATGATAAACATTTAAATTGATTTCAACATAAAAAAAATTGGTGATATGGTGGTTTTATCATTAGTCTTTGCATCAGTTTCTGCATGTGCTTTTGAAGTTTTGTATAATTCACAAAATTATTTTTTATAAATTTGGAGTAATTATGATGAGATTTATATCAAGAAAAATGTAATATTAAAACAGAAATTAATTAATTGCACAGCCATCAGTATAGGATATAAAAAGTAAATAATAACACATACAAATATAAATTTGTAGCAAAATTCTGTTGGCCATCATTTAAAATATTCTGTTAATAGTTTTCTTTGAGCTATTGCCTGTACATATTATTTAGACATACATAAATGCCCATTTATCTACACATATTCTCCCCAAAATCAATTATAAAATTTGAATTTCTATCATTCATAGCAATGACAAAAAAAAAAAAACTCATTTCTTTCCCTAGATACAAAATTTCTAATTTGTTAAAAATGGAATCAAAGCAGGAATGGGTATATTTTATCTTTCATATTAGGAAATTAAAAAGAAAACTTCCCTTCTATATGATTATGTTAAATTTAAAGTTACATATTACATCTTTCATCATGTTATGGTAAATGTACATATGAATTTCATTATAGTTTACATCTTGCATTACGGTTCTACTCTTTATAAGTGTTCATGCAAATAGAAATTTTAGAAATTAAAAATATTTTCAGACCCATTAAAACAATTATTATAAATGTAATTGCTCTACTTATGTAAAAAATATGACTTTTTAAAGAATTTTAAGTCTTCAATAGTATATTATTTTACAATGTTATTCAAAAAAGTTTTCTTCTTTCTCAACATATTTTCTATTACGTACTTAGTTTCTTGGCAACCAAATTGTTAGTTCTTTTTTTAATTTTATTATATTTTAACTTATAATGAATTTGTATGGGAAGTTACCAGAATGAGGTGATATTTATCGACCAACTTATATGAGATATTGGGAATTTTTTTAAAAATATTAATAAATTTACTCAATATTTTATATTTGCATTAACACATACACAAAACCACCATTTTGTAAAAAAAATTCCCTGAGGATATCAAGCATAGGACGTGGGGCTTGCGAGTATTTCAGTCTGACTAGACCGCTCATTGCTACATTTCTATAGATGCAAGATCTACGGACAATTTCAGTAGAACATACCTTCATAATATAATCCAGCATTCTGCATTTTCTCTTCAAAATTATGACAATCGCATCAATCAGAATCCCACTTTCCAAAACTAATGAATAAATATGCAACTGTACAAAATTTTCCATCTTTCTGCAAATTTGTGTGCAAAAACACGAGGCCCTTTCAATTTATACTATTCATACGTACAATGTCAAAATGAGTAACTTAAAGTCCACATTCTGTTCATTTACCTAGTGGTATTTTCGTTTTGTTGTGCATTTCCTCAAATTGCCTGTAAAAAGCAGGTTTTTTGAAAGCAAGAAAATCTTAACCAAAATCAAAATTAGAAAATTAAACTAAACAAGGAAACTTATAGCAAATCTATTTATTTTCTCCTTACAACTCCAAACACACAATCAAAAAATAACTTAATTCTAATTTATACCTAACAACACACTATTCCTCATCTTTCTTTGTTTTGTTTTAAATACCTTGTACTGAAATTCCATGTTCTCTTGTATCAAGAACTGCCCAACTCAAAAAACAATTAAAAAAATAAACTTGCTGGACATTTCCTTCAGTATAATAAAAGCTATAGGTTTATTTTGTACTTTCATTATCAACTTTACATTGAATTGTGTTATTAAGTTAGACTTCATTCATTATTGTAAATATCTGCATAATTTAACCCTGATGAAGTGGAAGAGTTACAGTCTTAACTTCATCAGGTAAAAAAAAATGTATTATTATTATACTGAATATCGTTATTTATTTGCTTTTGAGATGATTAATTTACTTTACGTCTGCATTATAATGTGGAAATAATTATTTAATTAATGAGATATTACATCTCACCTAATTTTTTTTTATATATCCTAGACTGATTTCAAAGAGTCTACTCTTCATTGTCAACCGATTCATTTAACATTTATTAACCTATTCGCTTCAGGTATAAATGCTCAATGCATTTCCCCAGAAACCGGATTTAAGTTACCGTAAATTACATTATCTATTTTCAGACATTCAAAACAAACAAAAGATAACGGTACCTGAGATCACAATATGGGCGAAAACCAAAACAAATTCCTCTACTATTTATATATGTTAACAAAATATTACCCTGTCTAGGGATATACAAAATATTGCAAAATATATAACAGCAGAGTTAAGTGAGTGTACCTCGTCTTCTGAGCTGAAGGTCTTTTAAATACCGGCAAGTCTACCTCGTCTTTTGAGGAGAATGGATTAAATTATATGTCTTCCTCAGGGGTCTTCATTCCGGGGATATGTGGTTGGCAACTACAAGGTGCCCAAGCTGAGCAAAACATTGCTTCCACTTACTTGTGTTTTGCTCCTTACTTTTATCTTTTCTGTATATAGCATCTCTTGGGTAATTCTTGTTTTTTTTTTGACTCTGATGACATTAGAGCATTCAAAGCCTAGGAGATATTTTCCTACTTTCATTCCTCTCTATTGATCTAATTCTTTCAACCTCGTGGGCACTCACCTTGATGGGTGAGAAGGGTTAACCTTGTTATTGTCATATTAGATAAACAAGGAACTAAAAAAATGCCCACATAAGCTGCTTGTACATCAATGCAGCCCCATTGCAACTAATACATAATATGGATTCTTCCAAAGCGAAATAAACATAAGTATGCAATGGATTCGTGTCATCAGCTACAGCTGGATAACGTAATGAAGAATGAATGAAATTATTATGCCATGTTACTTCCCAAAAATATAAATTATTTAATTTTTTCTAATATATTTTATTTATAAAGGTGAAAATATTTTTCATATTTAAGAATAATTATACTATTTCTAAAAAAAATTATCTCAAAAATATTAAATCCTTAGAATGACACCTTCCATATACCATACCTAAGTATGTTAAATTACGATAAAATAAAATGTTTCATACCTCTCCTCATAATTAATCTTCTAAGTTCACTAAATGTTAAATTACGTTAAAATAAAAACTCATCCCATAAAAACTTAAAGCCTTTTATCAGTCTTTATGTATAGGGAACCATTTACCTGTTTTGTATTTTTTTAAAATTAGATAATAGTAAATAATAATTAGATAATTTCCATTTAAATTGAGATGCCTAAGTAGCTCAGTGGCAGAATGCTGATGAGTAAAGCAGAGAGATTTAACTTTTATAGGAATTAATCACTATGAGGTTTAATTTATGGTGAAATTAAATGTTTCTTACCTCTCCTCGTATATATTTTCTAAGTTGATCGCGATTTCGAGACTATAACTGTCTCATCATCAGAACTTTGTTGGCAACTGGTGTTATGTCGATCGGAAGAAACTCTTCTTCTTCCCTCTGTTGGTGGACCGATGAACCTATGGATCAGGTCAAAATTTGCGGGAATTTCGAAGTTCATAAGTTTTCTTTTGTTTTTCTGAATGTGGATCTTTTCCCAAACCGTGAGTTCCGTTTGTTTGTCTATTTGTTTAATTAGACTGGCTTTTGATTCAATTAAATGTTTTTCGGACCAAGCATGAGCAGCTACTGCTGATTTTTCCATTTCTCCATTTTTGATGTTTCTAAGATGTTTTTTCACCCTTGTTTTCAAATTTCTTTTTGTTTTTCCAATATAAATTTTGTCACAATCACTGCATTTGATCTTATAAATTCCTGATTTGTTTTCAATTTTTTTCATTTTTATTGGTTTTAATTATCCTATTAAGGCTGTATTCATTCTTTGGTGCTAATCTTATATTAAACTTTTTGAAAATTTTTTAAAATTTATAGTGTTTCAATGGATAAGTGAATTTCTTGAATTTTATTTTTTCCGTTTCTTTTATAAGTGTGCTTTCATTTATTAATTTTTGTCTTTTGAATTTATTTATTTTCTTGTGTACCATATTTGCTTCATAACCGTTATCTATTGCAACATTAATTGTGTGTTCTTTTTCATAGTTTTCTTTGCTCATAGGTGTATTTACCAATCTGTGTGTCAAAATATTGAAAATCGCGATCAACTTAGAAAATATATGAGGAGAGGTAAGAAACATTTAATTTCACTATAAAGCAGAGAGACTTTGGATTCAAATCCTAGTTTAGGCATTTTTTCTTCTTCAAATATAATTTTGTCATTCAGTGAGAAGTTATAAATTTAAAATAATGCTGGAGGGAAAATTTTCTATAGGATCGTAACAGGCCTTGGCCTAATACTTGGAAGGAAGAAGAAGAAGAAAACATAAAAAATAAAGCTTTACTAGATATAAAAGTAGTATTAAATCCCATTTAAAGTCTTCTTGAGAAGAAAGTGCCAGATGGCATATGGAATGAAGTTCACTCCTTTGGCACATGGTGATTGTATAAAAGAGAGAAAAATTTCTGTTTAAATTGAGATGCCTATGTAGTTAAGTAGAAGAACACTGGTGTATAAAACCAGAGACTTTGGTTTGTTCAAATCCCAGATTAGGCATACATTTTTCTCTCGGAATATAAATAGATAATATGGTAGTAATTTACAGAGATGAGATCTGTATATCCAAGAATAAGATGAATCCATCAAGTATCTTTCATTTAACCAAATTAAACAGGAAATAATTAGACTGTCAGGTTGAAAAGATGGCTCATATATTATAAATTATTTATTTTCTAGATTTAAGTTATAAATAAATAATTTAAATCTAAAGTATGGTAAATCAGAGCAAATATTTTTCTACATAGCAAAATTCCAAAAATCAATATTCATGATACATTCTAGGCCTTAAAATATCATACATTTGTAGAGAAAATGCAGTAAACTAACTGTATTTGTCCCTTCTAATTAAATAATTAACAATGTAATTTTGTAGATAAAAGTACAATGTATGTTATTTATTCCAATATCTTATATAGTCTTAAGAGGAATCATATTGGATATACAGTGTGTCAGAAAGTTTTGTTTACAATGTTTTATATGATATAAAACTCTGGAGATGCATTGCTTTGCCAATAAGTGGCCATAAAAAGATAGGTTTCTTGATTTCCATGTTGTTACAAAACTTATTTATAATGTTTCAAGAACGATAGAATTAAAAAAAAAAATTTCACGTAACAAAACTTTGGCAGATGCAGCAATTTTTCTGCTAGGTGGCCCTAAAGGGTTGGTCATTTGACTTCCATAGCATTACAAAACTTGTTTTACAATGCTTCATGATGATAGAAGACGTAAAAACAAAGAATTGATGTTTGAACTGGTATTGCTTGATTGGATGTGATATGAATAAATATTTTTTTTTATTTTAATATAATAAATTTGGGAATTTTAACATTATGAGTCGTGAAAATACCTGAGGATGGAAAAGACTTTTTTCTCATAGTGCGGTGCTGTGTTAAAAAAACATAGATATATGAGGTAAGATGAATAAACATTTATTTAACATATGTAGGAAATAACACTATGAGGTTTCTTTTAATTATATTTGAGTTGGATATTTTGATTTAGCTCATATTTCTTGATTTTACTGCATAAAAATCAAGAAATATGAGGTGAGTCAAAATATCCAACTCAAATATAATTAATGAATAAATATTGTTCAGAGATTCTTCCTAGACTAGAGTCATATAAATTGAACTATATAGAAAATATCACTATGAGTTATATATAAATCACTGTACCTTATAGTGATATTATCTATATAGTTCAATTGTTTAGAGAGCTAATATAGTTAAGAGTAAATTGAAAAAGATTTATGAAAATATAATTGGAGAAGAGCAGAATGAATTCAGAAAGGGTAGATCTTGTACAGATGGATTCTTCACTCTAAAACTATCAGAAAAGCACAAGGAATTCAACACAGAAACTCATATCGCCTTTGTTGACTTCATAAAGGCTTTTGACAAAGTAGACAGAAATATATTATTACAAATTTTAGCTGATGATAACATTCCACAACAATATATTACTAATATTTTCAACATCTATAATGAGATCTCTGTTAAACAAGATGGCAAACTATCTTCTTGGGAAAAGATCAAACTGGAGTAAGACAGGGATATGGACTTTTACTGGTGCTTTTCATTATATACATGAATAGAATAATAAACGAATGGAAGAAAACACAAGGGGGATATATACCCATCAATAGGAACCTAAAACTCGATGCTATTATTTTTGCAGACAATTTAGCTCTTCTGGCACTTTCCGAAAATGATTTGCAACGATCAATTTATAATTTACAGAAAATAGGTGCCAAATTTAATATGGAAATATCAATTAACAAAACTAAAATTATGGCATTTCATGGGAAGGACCCCATTCAAAGTAAACTCTGTCTCCAGAATAAAATTTTAGAGAGATCTAATCAATTTAAATATCTTGGATATTAGAACAATATGTGGTGAGTGATAAAAAATTCTACCTAAATCTAGGATATTATCTCTCTATCTGGGATGAAAAGGATATCCCTGAAAAAATTACTAGTTTGGGAATTATTAATCAAGTTATGAAACCATCCCTTGTACAAAAAAACACCAGATTACGTTTATATAACACTTTGGCTAGACCAGTGTTGGCCTATAGTAGTGAAGCATGGACACTAAAAAAAACATGAAAGCAGAATAACGGCTTGTAAAATGAGATTCATGCGCAGACCAGCGGGTTACACCGGATGGGATCGGAAAAGGAACACCGATATCTTAAAAGAATCGAAGACTATGCCAATTTTGGAATATATTAAACAGTACCAACTAATAAATTAATGAGTCATTTTAACATCTTACCTCATATTTCATGTTTTTCAAACACGGTAACTATAGTTTTCAAATGATCTTGTCATTCATTTTCAACCGCCATTATGACTACCGGATATTCATTGGAATCTCCCTCTATAACGTTGCCATCTGGTGTTGATTTGACGAACTTCGAGATATCGTTGCCATCTGGTGTTGATTCGATGAACTTCGAGATGAGGTCACGTTCATCCGGAATGTCGAAATTCATAGATTTAAATTTGTTCTTCTGTATAAATATTTTCTCCCAAACTGTCAAATCCAAGGTTTTTCCAAATGTTTTAGAAGTTTAGCTTCTTTTTCAATTCTATGACCTTCCAACAAACTATGTGCTGCAATAGCTGATTTTTCAATTTCACCATTTTTAATATTTCTAAAGTGTTCCTTTGTGCGAGTGTCCAAATTTCTTTTTGTTTTTCCTATGTATACTTTATTGCAATCTCGACAATCAATTTGATAAATTCAAGATTTTTTACTATCTGGGGTGTTCATTTTCTTATTGGTTATTAATAAGTTACCAAGGCTAAATTTATTTATCGGTGCCAATGTAATATTGAATTTCTTGAAAATTTTTTGAAATTTGTAAAATGACTCATTAATTTATTAATTAAGAACCTCATAATGTGTTTCCCAATTTTAACTTTGAATAAGTACCAACTAAATTGGAAACACCATCTTGAAAGAATGAGTTCAAATTGGATCCCCAAAGCTGTTTATAATTATATACCAAGAGGACGAAGATCTCTGGGCCGTCCTATAAAACACTGGAGGGAAAATTTTCTATAGGATCGTAACAGGCCTTGGCCTAATACTTTGAAGGAAGAAGAAGAAGAAGAAGATATGAGGTGAGTGAAAATATCCAACTCAAATATAATTAATGAATAAATATTGTTCAGAGATTCTTCCTAGACTTGAGTTCATATAAATTGAACTATATAGAAAATATCACTATGAGTTATATATACCTTATAGTGATATTTCCTATATAGTTCAATTGTTTAGAGATGTTTGAACTGCCTTCACTGAATACATAATTGATTCCAGAATACTACTGACCAGTAGGTGATGTGAGAGAACTGGAGTTATCTATCCTTTATGTGAAATATTATTCAATATGCCAAAGTTTCATCATATAAAAAACACGTTTGTGTTTACCTCATTCCTGAAACATTGTAAACCATGTACACCCCAAAAGTTGAGTGACATACTGTCAAAGTTTACCTAGTAGAAAAATGATGCATCAAAATAATTTTGTACATGAAAAAGTATTTGTTTTTTTACCTTCTTTAACATCCCTGAAACACTGTAAATAAAAATTGTTGGCACTCTGTATAAATTATAATGGTATGAGAAATATGTTTTTTATATATTTTTATTTATTTTGACAAAATAAATCCTACTTTGACAGAAAAGTGGAATATGAATTACTTAAAACATATAAAACTAACAAATGAAATGCACAGAAATGGAAAAGAACACAATAACAGAATACAAATCACACATATCAAAATCAAATACAAAATGAATACACATTATTTAAAACAAATGTGCTACTACAATATGAATTTACGTTTAACATGAGAAGTGGTAGGACTTCATTACAAAAACAAATAGGAATGTGATGCTAAAACCTACAGCAATTTAGGGTATATATTATTTACATCTATACAATTTCTGCATTGTCTCTATATGCATTTTTTAGCCTAGTTATTAAGGTGTGTGAATTTAAATTGATATTAAGGTAGAATATGTTTATCACTCACCTCTTATTGTTCTTCTTATTTGATTATAAACTAGTTTCGGAACATAGTTTCTGTTCCATCCTCAGTATCATCACGACCGTTGTTCTGTCGTCTTGAAGAGTTGTCCTTCTCTCCTTCCATTGGCTGACTGAAAAACCTCGAAACCAGGTCATTCTCACTGGGAATTTCAAAGTTCATTAATTTCTTCTTTTCGCTCTTTTGAATGTAGATCTTTTCCCAAACAGTAAGTTCTTTTGGTTTTTCTATTTGTTTTAATAATTTAGCTTCTTTCTCGATAAGATGTTTTTCAGACCATGCATGGGCAGCCACTGCAGATTTTTCTACTTCCCCTTTCTTGACATTCCTGAGATGTTCTTTAACTCTAGTTTTCAAATTTCTTTTAGTTTTTCCTATGTAGAATTTCTCACATTCTTCACATCTTATCGAGAAAGAAGCAAAATTATTAAAACAAATAGAAAAACCAAAAGAACTTACTGTTTGGGAAAAGATCTACATTCAAAAGAGCGAAAAGAAGAAATTAATGAACTTTGAAATTCCCGGTGAGAATGACCTGGTTTCGAGGTTTTTCAGTCAGCCAATGGAAGGAGAGAAGGACAACTCTTCAAGACGACAGAACAACGGTCGTGATGATACTGAGGATGGAACAGAAACTATGTTCCGAAACTAGTTTATAATCAAATAAGAAGAACAATATGAGGCGAGTGATAAACATATTCTACCTTAATGAATATACCTCATAGTGAGAATTCCTAAAATAAGTAGTTAAATTGATATATTTAATAAATTTATTTATTTGATATTATTTTCCTGCAAAATTTACAGAAAAATGTGAGCAACTTCTAATGTTAATTCACAGCCCAGATAATTGATATTGTAAAAAATAGATAAAAAATGATGTAACATATAGAAGGGTTCAAATACAGTATGTATCATGGAACGAGCAAATAATATACAAACTCCTGCACAAAAACTGTTTTGTTGACATCTTATCAAATATCTAACATTATTCAACGCTTAGATATTTAAGTACAAAATGTACATTTACTTGCAAAATAAAAAAAAAACAATCCAAGGTAGAAAATATCAATTGATAATTTAAGGAGACAAACAAAGTCATAGGGTGGGAAATGCAGCTCTTCACTTATGATTTATACATCTAAAGTATATTATTCAATCAATCTGCAGACTTTTTTGAACTGCGCGTACGCTTGTGGAGTCTCTTATGGTAACTCTGAGCTAGTGAATGGATCAAAGACACCACAAAGTAGATGAACATCACTACCACGAAGCATTCAAAAATTGATGCTAGAACATTTCCATCCTGCAAATTAAATAATATATAAGTTCATATTTATATAATAAATTTGGGAATTTTTTAACATTATGAGATTTAATTCATAAGAATTAAATGAATATTGATTTCTTCTTACCACATACTTCTGTGTTTAAAAAACATAGAAGTATGAGGTAAGAAGAAATCACGATTCATTTAATTCTTACAAGTTCATAGTTAAATATGGAAAATAACATCATGAGGTTCTTAATTCAATGAATGAATGAGTCATTTCTTATCTTACCTCATAGTTTATTTTTCTTAAGCACGGGAACTGCAGTTTTCAAGAGGAACATCCCTACCATTTTCAACCGACATTATGACTATTAGATTTTCGTTGGAATCTCCATTTATAACATTGCCATCTGGTGTTGATTTGATGAATTTTGAGATCAGGACCTGTTCATCGGCAATTTCGAAATTCATGGATCTAAATTTGTTCTTCTAAATATATATCTTCTCCCACACTGCAATTCTAAAGGATATTCCAAATAGTTTAGAAATTTGGCATCTTTTTCAATTTTATGACTCTCCAACGAACTAATGCTGCAATAGCTGATTTTTCAATTTCACCATTCTTAATATTTCTGAAGTGTTCCTTTGTGCGAGTGTCCAAATTCCTTTTTGTTTTTCCTATGTGTACTTTATTGCAGTCTTTACAACTAATTTGATAAATTCTAGATTTTTTACTATCTGGGATGTTTAATTCCTTATGTTTAAGAGAACATAAACTATGGAGTAAGATAAGAAATGACTCATTCATTTATTGAATAATATACAAGTGGTGATATTAATGGCAAGTTGTATAAATATGGATTCTACTTGTGAATGTTGTATTAGAATTAGTCTGTCTGAAATGGAGAGCAATGTAATCATTATTTCAGATGACTAAATGTTGAAGTATGTATGTTCTAATGCCATCCACTGCACTTTTCATGCTTCTGGTTATGTTGAAATATGGCCCTGGTAACCTCACACTGTGGGACTACAATTTTTTTAATTAAAGGACGAGAAAAATTCTAAAGACAACATTCTAAAATTGGAACAATTACATATTCTATACTGATGTGTCAACAAAGATAAAGTTGGCCTACGATAATCTATGTACACTGCTATACAAAAAGATTAAGCTGATTCTAGGTAATTAAAATACACAATACTTAGCATGCAGTTCACAAGAGTTTCTGTTGCTGTTTTCATCTAGTGTTGCTATGACAGCATAACATTTAGCTCAATGCTAGAGTGCTTTCTTCACATACATGAGGTCTAGGGTTCAATCCAAGGTCAACTTTCTTCTTTTCTTTCTTATGTGCATATTTTACCCTTATGTGGAATTGTTTATTGCCCAACATCTGAGGGCTATTATGACACTTGATTTGGCCAAATAAAACGAATGTTCGATGTTTTTATTATTAATTTCATACATCTCAATGATGGATAAATCATATTTGAAGAGAAAAATTATACGCTCAGACCGGGACTTGAACCCGGGACCCTTGGTTTTCTAGTCCAAGTGCTCTACCATTTGAGCTACCTGAGCAAGTACTGATCTAAACGCAAATTTTTCTCTATATATGTTGTAATTCCCGCCCACCAAATGCTTTGAAGCCTTTGCTTCTATCGTTGCAAATGGCAGCTTCTTTATTAAGAAGACATATTTGGGAATTATACATTACATTATAAATGCCAGTACGGCTTTTTTCGATGTTTTTATTATTAATTTCATACATCTCAATGATGGATAAATCATATTTGAAGAGAAAAATTATACGCTCAGACCGGGACCCTTGGTTTTCTAGTCCAAGTGCTCTACCATTTGAGCTACCTGAGCAAGTACCGATCTAAATGCAAATTTTTCTCTATATATGTTGTAATTCCCGCCCACCAAATGCTTTGAAGCCTTTGCTTCTATCTTTGCAAATGGTGGCTTCTTTATTAAGAAGACATATTTGGGAATTATACATTACATTATAAATGCCAGTACGGCTTTTTTCGATGTTTTTATTATTAATTTCATACATCTCAATGATGGATAAATCATATTTGAAGAGAAAAATTATATGCTCAGACCGGGACTTGAACCCGGGACCCTTGGTTTTCTAGTCCAAGTGCTCTACCATTTGAGCTACCTGAGCAAGTACCGATCTAAACGCAAATTTTTCTCTATATACGTTGTAATTCCCGCCCACCAAATGCTTCGAAGCCTTTGCTTCTATCTTTGCAAATGGTGGCTTCTTTATTAAGAAGACATATTTGGGAATTATACATTACATTATAAATGCCAGTACGGCTTTTTTCGATGTTTTTATTATTAATTTCATACATCTCAATGATGGATAAATCATATTTGAAGAGAAAAATTATATGCTCAGACCGGGACTTGAACCCGGGACCCTTGGTTTTCAAAGCATTTGGTGGGAGGGAATTACAACATATATAGAGAAAAATTTGCGTTTAGATTGGTACTTGCTCAGGTAGCTCAAATGGTAGAGCACTTGGACTAGAAAACCAAGGGTCCCGGGTTCAAGTCCCGGTCTGAGCGTATAATTTTTCTCTTCAAATATGAAAATGAATGTTAATGAAAATAAATAAATAAAAAGACTATGGAACTAATATCTCGTTCACATACTGCTTGTGCCTAGCACAGCACACATTTCCCATGGTATGGAGTCCACAAGATCCTGGAAAAGTTCTTGATGCAATGTCACCTCTTCCCATGCATCTACAACTCTATTCCTCAATTTGTCCTGGTTATGGCATGGTCCTGCCCATTTGGAGCGTAAAGTTGCCTTAGTTCTATTAGACTCATATCAGATGACATTGGAGGGTGACCCAAAAGATGGATGTCACACTTCCCCAAAACCACCTTCGAACCCAAAGGGCATAGTGGACCAGATGGTTATCCTGTTGGAACATAATTATTCCTTCAGGATAATACCCCCAAGAAGAAGAAAGTATACATTCTCCAAAATATGGAGATACTCCTGCTCCAACAAATGACATCCATCCCCAATATGATATGCTTATTCGACTCAAGTTCAGAACTGGATACACATGGTAGTCATACATGTGATATATATACGGACAGGACCGTCGTTCATACTCATTAACTTCAATCAAAGTCCTCTTGAGTAGAAGCAAAGGCTAGATGATCCACAATCTGGTCATCATCCAATCTATCCTTCTTGGCAGTTCGATGGTAACTTATAACATGACTATTAAGGTGTCTCCTAGCAGTTGCTCCGGAGCTTGGAAAATTGAATTGATCAATTCAGGGGAAGTTAGAAATGTGTGATGCCTAACTTCCCTAGATAAACTCACATCCTCCCATTCCTACCCTGTTGGAGTGTTCTTTGGATATATATTTACAGGAATTTTTTGGTTAACCGGTATGGAATTGCCCTGTCAGAGACCCTGGTATCTGGGCCGAGCTTGGGGCCGGACAGGATAAGGCCTAGTGCCTTTTTAGGAATAGGTACTAACCATGTAGAATGAGTAGGATAGAACACTCAACCTGAAAAAGAAGCTGTCAGGACTCGTTTTGCTCTAGCCGCGCATGCGCAGGCAGTTTTTTAGTAGCGGGAGTCGTTTCTCCAGCTCGGTGCCGATGAGACGACTATGCTGCGAGGGAACGCTGCTGCGAGATACGCCACTGTAGACTCCCATCCGCTGCTGCCAGGAGAACCTCTCTCTACCGCTGCTGACGCTCCGATATATATATGGACAGGACCGTCGTTCATACTCATTAACTTCAATCAAAGTCCTCTTGAGTAGAAGCAAAGGCTAGATGATCCACAATCTGGTCATCATCCAATCTATCCTTCTTGGCAGTTCGATGGTAACTTATAACATGACTATTAAGGTGTCTCCTAGCAGTTGCTCCGGAGCTTGGAAAATTGAATTGATTAATTCAGGGGAAGTTAGAAATGTGTGATGCCTAACTTCCCTAGATAAACTCACATCCTCTCTCTAGGAAGAATTCCATGGCCTTCCAGGAATTACAAGATTTCTTACTTCTCTGCCTAGGCAAAACCAATTGGGTCACTTTCTTGCAATAGAACATGTACAGAACAGTGTTAAATGCTTCCAAATATCATAAAGTTTTTTAATAGAATGTTAAATTTTTTTACATATTTTGTAATAGCACTTTATATCAATATTGAATCTGACTGCAGTGTAGAGAGTTTATATATTATGTAAAGCAAGAGAATATACTTACAGCTGGAACAGCATCTCCTGCTTTTCTACGCAATTTCATCTTTTGCTTAATGAGGAACATTTTGAATGGCTCCTGAAGCTTTGGACCAATAACAGGAATGTATACTAACATAGTTACAGCCTTTTCGACGAGGACTTCATTGAATGCTATTATGACAAACATCATCTGAATCAACATTTTTATCACAGCCTTGCCAATTAAAGTTGCACCAAAAAATGTCCAGAATGGGACGAGGAAATGTCCACACGTTATCCCTGCCAGATCAAACAATGGGTTTGGAATCTGAAACACAATGATTTTTTATAAGATTGATACAATAACTAATGAAAAAACCTAGATACACAAAAAGAAGTCATACTCTAAAAATATATTGCTGAAACAATCATCCATAATCATGACATCACTTTTTTTTTGTTTATTAAAAATCTGAAAATTCACAGCAAAGGTTATAAAACTATACTCATGATTCAAAATTTCTTTTTACAATTAACAGCCTTAGATATACAGTTTTTATAGTGAAGAAACAGTAAAAATTCTGAAATTATGGATGTGGTTCAGACTAGCTATGTTCAAAATATGATTGCATTCTTTCTTAAAATTTTAAACGTAGATAGTTTGAATGGCTTTGGAAAGGAAATAATAATAAGTTAATTAAAGAAATTCAGACAACAAAAATGATTAAAAGAATACACTACCCTACAATCCGATTCCAAGAAAGAAAAAAAATTCAAAGAAATTACTTACTATCCTGAAATATGCAACAAATTAAAAAAAAAATAATATCACATTAGCACCAATAAATAATTATCTTCTTCTTCTTCCTTCCAAGTATTAGGCCAAGGCCTGTTACGATCCTATTGAAAATTTTCCCTCCAGCGTTTCATAGGACGGCCCAGAGATCTTCGTCCACTTGGTATATTATTATAAACAGCTTTGGGGATCCGATTTGAACTCATTCTTTCAAGATGGTGTTTCCAATTTAGTTGGTACTTAAAAATCATCGGAGAAAATATTGTTTAAATAACTCACCTCATAGGATTCATGCTTCCATGATATCGCGATTTCAAACATAATCATGTTCATCGTCAGCCATAACTCCGACTGTTGAAATTCTTCGGCCGTCAACTATTCTATTGTCGCCATCTTCAGTGCTGCTATCTGTGGTTGAATTTATGAACTTCGAAATCAATGTAATTTCGTTAGGGATATCAAAATTCATTGATCTATTTTTGGGAAAAAATATACATTCAGAAAAACAAAAATAGATCAATGAATTTTGATATCCCTAACGAAATTACATTGATTTCGAAGTTCATAAATTCAACCATAGATAGCAGCACTGAAGATGGCGACAATAGAATAGTTGACGGCCGAAGAATTTCAACAGTCGGAGTTATGGCTGACGATGAACATGATTATGTTTGAAATCGCGATATCATGGAAGCATGAATCCTATGAGGTGAGTTATTTAAACAATATTTTCTCCGATGATTTTTAATGATTATACTTCATAATGTTTACTTCCCAACATTAATTAAATATATTAGTTGGTACTGTTTAATATATTCCAAAATTGGCATAGTCTTCAATTCTTTTAAGATATCGGTGTTCCTTTTCCGATCCCATCTGGTGTAACCCGCTGTTCTTCGCATGAATCTCATTTCACAAGCTGTTATTCTGCTTTCATGTTGCCTTTTTAGTGTCCATGCTTCACTACCATAGGTCAACACTGGTCTAGCCAAAGTGTTATATAAATGTAATCTGGTGTTTTTTTGTACAAGGGATGGTTTCATAACTTGATTAATAATTCCCAAACTTTTATTATAACTAGTCATTTTTCAGGGATATCCTTTCCATCCCAGATAGAGAGATAATATCCTAGATATTTAAATTGATTAGATCTCTAAAATTTTATTCTGGAGACAGATTTTACTTTGTATGGGGTCCTTCCCATGAAATGCCATAATTTTAGTTTTGTTAATTGATATTTGCATATTAAATTTGGCAGCTATTTTTTGTAAATTTTAAATTGATCGTTACAAATCATTTTTGGAAAGTGCCAGAAGTGCTAAATCATCTGCAAAAAGAATAGCTTCAAGTTTGAGGTTCCTATTGATGGATATATATCCCCGTTGTGTTTTCCTCCACTCGTTTATTATTCTATTCATATATATAATGAAAAGCACCGGTGAAAGTCCACATCCCTGTCTTACTCCAGTATTGATCTTTTTCCAAGAAGATAGTTTGCCATCTTGTTTAACAGAGATTTTAATTAATTATCATGATTCAGTTATTTTGACTAACCTCATATTTTTTTATATTCTGCAGACTATAGTTTCGTCTCATCTATGCAAGATTGTCGATGCATTCTAACTGTTGTGTTTGCGGTTGTCATCCTGTAGCTTGATTTCTACTCCTTCTGTTGGCTGACTGATGAACTTCTAAATCAATTTTTTCCCCCTTTCCCCGGGAATTTCAAAATTCATAGTTTTCTCTTTATTCTTGTGGATGTAAATTTTCTCCCAAATTGTAAGTTCGTTAGATTTATGAAACTGTTTCAGTACTTTGGCCTTTATTTTGATTCTGTGTTTTTCTAACCATGCATGTGCAGCTATTGCAGACTTTTCATTTTTCCATTTCTAACACTAAGGTGTTCTTTCAATCTTGTATCCAAGTTCCTTTTTGTTTTTCTTATGTATTTTTTTTTTCAAAATCTTCACAATCAATTTGATAAATCCCTGAATTGTTGCCATCATCAATCTTTTCATTTTTGTTGGTTTCAATTTAGTTTAATTTAATATAATTTGGTATACTCACTGAGGCACAGGCAAGAATCCCAAAGAATCCAACTCTCTGAACAAGCTTCTCAACGAACAGCTTTGCACGGTCCATATAAGTCTGAAATTAAGAAAAACAACACGTATATATAAACGAGAAAGAATTTATGGACTTTAATTAAGTCATTCATTTGCACAGCATTTATCAAAGTTTTACCATAGAAGCTGGATTATTTTTCTTGCGTTGAAGTTCCTCAAACTCCTTCAGTTCGTCGTCATCTTCATCATCGGGGTCATGACCTGACAGTCTAGCAGCTTTAGCCATGAAATAAGGAGGAAGTTCCCCGAGAGCTGTACCAGCTCCCCACATCATTGCTTCTATTCTAACCTTTGACATTATGTTCCAAATACTGGCTATCCATATTGGGTCCACTGTGTCTGGACAAATTATTCTGAAATCATTTCATCCTGCATTTATATCTACATCATGAAATATAATTGCTAAGTTAATAAATAATAAAACAGTTTTAGTTAGTGCAATAGCAACGAAGGTCTTTGGACTCGCATCCACATGCCAATCACAGAGGTGGATGATCAACCAGCATAATAGGAGTAATGTTATCAGCATATTAGTTCCCTCGCCATTATAGTTAGTTTTCTCAACCATGAGCCACTAAAATTCATCGGAGAACATATTGTTTAAACAACTCACCTCATAGGATTCATGCTTCCATGATATCGCGATTTCATCAGCCATAACTCCGACTCTGATGATGAACATGACTATGTTTGAAATCGCGATATCATGGAAGCATGAATCCTATGAGGTGAGTTGTTTAAACAATATGTTCTCCGATGAATTTTAATGATCATACCTCATAATGTTTACTTCCCAACATTAATTAAATACATGAGCCACTACTTTCCTCATGTTACTGGGTTGACACTGTTCCCATACATTGATCAAAATGCCATGAAAATTTCTTCCCCAATGGAAACTTGAAACAACAAATGAGCGCCTTAGACTGTTCAGTCACGGTATGGGAATTATTTATTTAGAAAATTTATATGTAGGGACATGCCTCAGCATAATGTTAAGGCAACATGCTACAAACCAAAATGTTAGGGGATCAAGCCCTGGAGAGATCAATATTTTTAAACTAGCCTAAACCTTCTAGCAGCACCCTGGTTCCGGTGTTGATTCAGCCTCTAATAGAAACAAGAACCAGGCACATGTTCTGAGTATGAAAATGGCAGTCACACAGGGTTGACACCCCAACTGCTGACAATCTAAATCTGCAGCCGACATTTGAAGAGTTAAGAGGATAAAGAACACGCAGAATCTCCTGAGGATGTCTACCGCAGTAGGAGACGAAACTTCGAGTGTTAATAAAACCAGACCACGGCCATTTAGCCCGAAAGACATAAAATAAATGAATTGTTATTTATTTCAATTAAAACTCTTACACCAAGAAGAAGCGTCATTTTTTTTGTTAGTTACCTTTATTTTGTATAATTAGTGTTGAAATAAAATTGAAAACTTCACAGAGATTATTATTTTACTCTCACTCTATGAAACATGACGTTATTCTATAATTCTGTCAGTTATTAAGATAAAGCTGTACGTTTAAGTACAATTATTAAAGATAGAAACTCAACATTTTCTGTTAAAGAGATTGAAATGTATATATAAATGTTTTGAAGAGAAAATGTAGTGTCCTACTATATGAAGGCAAAAAGAAATCAAAATATTACATTATTTTGTTGCATTTGTTATGTCAGTTACCATCGAATAATTCACCTTATTTAACTAATAAAAATAGCATCATTGTTATTTGCTCTACTGTTTAAAGCAACGGTTTAAGTTTTGTAAAAAAAATGTAATTCTCAAGAAAAATAAAAATATTGATTGTACTTACTCATCCGGGTATGGAGGTTCAGGAAAATTCAAACCACCACACTCGTAAGCTGCCAATGTCACTGAGGCAATGTGAGGCCCCAGATACAGTAAAAATGTGTGAAGACCTGTACCTAGCCCTACTGAAGACAGTATACCCAGACCTACCCAGTAGCTGCACCACCTGAACTGCTTTGTTATAGCTGTTACAAACTGTAACAAAGCAAATTAATATTTTATTTAATCATTTATTTTAGGAAGTAATATTTTGATTTGAAATTGTATGAGGTGAGTTATTAAAAATATGTTCTCCACTCAATATTAATAATACAGCCTCATAATGTTTTATATTAAATTAATGTTGGGAAGTAAACATTATGAGGAATAATAATTCAAATTCATCGGAGAACATTTTGTTTAAACAACTCACCTGAGGATTAACATGACTGTGTTTGAAATGGCGGTATCATAGAAGCATGAATCCTATGAGGTGAGTTGTTTAAACAAAATGTTCTCCGATTAATCTCATAATAAATCAATGGTAAAGAGAAAAATTTTTTCCTGAACCGGGAATTGAACCCCGAACCTTTAGCTTTCCGTGCTAATGCTCAGACCACTGAGCTAATCCAGGCTTCATTCCCATCCAAGTAGAAATCCTTCCTTTACCTTACTCTACTGGTCCCACATTCAATTGCCATGAATCATCATTCACAAATACACAATGAATGGCTTCTACCTGAAGAAGACATGAAGGGACTCCACACAGCTATAGCATTATTTATTAAATTAATATTGAGAAGCTAAAGCTATTACTATGATAGAAATAATTAATGAACACAATTAAATTATTGTAAATCAATGGTAAAGAGAAAAATTTTTGCCTGAACCGGGAATTGAACCCCGAACCTTTAGCTTTCCGTGCTAATGCTCAGACCACTGAGCTAATCCAGGCTTCATTCCCATCCAAGCAGAAATCCTTCCTTTACCTTACTCTACTGGTCCCACATTCAATTGCCATGAATCATCATAGCACGGTTCAGGCAAAAATTTTTCTCTTTACCATTGATTTACAATAATTTAATTGTGTTCATTAATTTACTTATTTCTATCATAGTAGTCCTGCGCCGTAGCCAAGCGGTTAAGGTAGGAAGCCTTGGCGCAGAGCTACGGGACTTGCGCTGGTTCGAGTCTCCATGGGGGAAGACATTTTCTCATGGTATTTCGGCCAGTATGGGACCGGTGCCCACCCAGCATCGTGAGGCAATTGGGTAGCTACAATAAGTAGCGGGTCCAGGTTGAGGAACCAGCTATAACGGCTGGGGGACTCGACATGCTAACCACATGTCACCCCTACACTGGCTGTTGATCATCTACCTCTGTGATTGACACATGTGGATGTGAAGGGCCAGCAGCCGGCTGGTAAAAGGGCAACCGCTGAAAAGTGGAAAGACCCTCAATCGGAATCTATCATAGTAACAGCTTTAGCTTCTCAATATTAATTTAATAATCTCATAATGTTTACTTCCCAACATTAATTTTAATATAATTAAATTTACTACCTATTCGAACAGTGTAAAGTAATGTAGTTTGTTATATTGAAATGGATAAAATATAAAAATAAATAATTTATCAGACTTACTTGTTGATGAGGACCATTTACAAAAGCCAGTAGAGAACACGTTGTAAACAGTGCTATTATAGAGCCCATTAATAATCTGCATTCAAGCAATCTATAAACACAATGTACAATAATTATATTAACACAATTGAAAAGAAACTCTCCATGTGGAGTTGCCAGTCTCCCATCGGACACCTCCCCAGGTGGCAGATAGGGGAAAGCTCACCAGATATGGCGGGTACTAGGGAAATAAAATACCCAGGGCGGACCAAAACTAGCACTGCTGCCTTGCAGTAAATACCTGTGTGTAGGAGAAGAAATGGAAAATATAAATTTCAACAATGGAGAAGAACTAAAACCTAGTATTGAATGCACTTAATTAGGAACAAAATTAGACCATTCAGGCGATAACACAGTGGAAATTAAAAATAGAATTGCACAAACAAAACAAGCAATAAATGCTTTAAACTCTGTTTGGTGGAGCAAAAATTTTACAAAAAATAGAAAATTGCAAATATATCAAACCATAATTCAGAGCATTTTAACATATGGTGCTGAAGTCTGGCAAATTCCTACCAGGGAAATGAAAAGAATTTTAAGTACAAAAATGGATGTTTTAAGAAGATCAGCTGGAAAATCTAGAATGGATAGAATACGAAATAATGAAATAAGGGAAATTATGGGTGTACAAGAGGAGCCGGACATCATAGAAAAGAAAAATTGCAGTGGTATTGTCATGACAAACGAATGCCAGAGCAAAGATTGCCAAAAATTGTTATGGAATGGATCCCAATGGAAAGGAGGAAGACCGAAGAAAACTTGGATAGAAGGGGTACAAGCAGCTATGAATATCAGAGGAATGGAGGAAGATCAATGGATGGATAGAGAGGAATGGCATTTGGTTTCCGGAAGACGGTGGCAGCTGCCATGATACCGGATGAAGATGATGATGAAAAGAAATTCCTCAGGGGTCCCCATCTAGGGGATATGTGGATGGCGACCACAAGGTGCCCAAGCTGAGCAAAACATTGCTTCCACTTACTTGTGTTTTGTTCCTTACTTTTATCTTTAACTGATCTGGTATTTCTTCCTTTTCTAGTACCAGATCCCTCTTTTTACTTTCCCATCCAGCCTTCCTTGCCTGGCCTCTTGTTTTCTTTGACCCTGATGGTATTAGAGTATTCGAGGCCAAAGGGTTCATTTCTGTCTTTCCTACATCTCTTTCTTTTAACCTTGTGGACACTCACTTTGAATGCCCACTTAAGCTGCATGTTTAAATGCAGCAACATTGCAACTTATAGCATAAGTCTACAATGGACTCGTGTCATTAGTTACAGCTGGATACATATAATGAAGAATGAATGAACTGAAGAGAAAAATATTTAATTTTAGGAAGTTACATTTTGAGGTTATTTTAATTATATTATTTTTGGTCTGGACATCTTACCTCAATATTAATGTTGATTTGTTCTTGGACATGTTTCAAAACAATTCTGTTTTATCGTCAGCTTTCCCAGACTGGTTTTATTTATGTTGCACCACCTGGATGTCGATGTCAGCTCCATCCTGTGGTTGGCCAAAGAACCTCCAAACAAGGTCACCCTCCATCGGAATATCAAAATTCATAACTCTGTTTCTGTTCTTCTGAATATAAATTTTTTCCCAAATAGTCAGCTCTTTTGTATTTTCTAACTGTTTTAATAATTTAGTGTCTGAATTTATATTATGTTTTTCAGACCAAACATGAGCAGCAACTGCAGATTTTTCAATTTCTCCTTTTTAATATTTCTTATGTGTTCTTTGGTTCTAATTTTTAGGTTTCTTTTTGTTTTCCCTATATATATCTTTTCACAACCCATGCATTCAATTTGATATATTCCTGACTTTTTATTTTTATCAGTTTTTTCATTTTTGTTGGTTTTTATTAGTTTATTTAAACTGTAGTTATTTTTTGGTGCTAATTTAATATTAAACTTCTCAAATATATTTTGAAATTTATTATGTACCCAAGGGTGATATGTGAATTTCCTATATTTTTTCATAGGTGGTTCTTCTTTTTCAAGATTACTTCTGTTTATCATTTTTTGTTTTTTATACTTTTCTATCCTTTTATGTACCATTTTTTCATCAAACCCATTTTCTCTTGCTAGTTTGATTATGTGTTTTTTCTCATGTTTGAAATCTTCTTCGTTTAAGGGTAAGTTTACCAATCTATGAGTTAAACTATTAAATGCTGGTAATTTATGTCCAATTGGATTGAACCCTGTTGATTTTATAAAATTTTCCGTATGAGTTTCTTTTCTATGAATCCTGAATTCAATTTTTCTTTTTTCTTCGTTTCTGACCAATTTAAAATCCAAAAACCAAAAAAGGTTCTTTGGCCAACCACAGGATGGAGCTGACATCGACATCCAGGTGGTGCAACATAATGCAACATAAATAAAACCAGTCTGGGAAAGCTGACGATAAAACAGAATTGTTTTGAAACATGTCCAAGAACAAATCAACATTAATATTGAGGTAAGATGTCCAGACCAAAAATAATATAATGAAGAGAAAAATGTTTGCCTGAACTAGGATTCAAACTTTGAAGTTACATTTTACATGAGCTATTTTACAATTTGAGCTATGTAGGCAACTTCCTGCCCAAGCACAAATTTCTCTCTCTTTAATCCCCTCTTGCCTCAGTAGTAGCAAACTTTTCGCAATACAATTTGGTTGTTTCTCAATATCAAGAAGACATTATGAATTTTGAGGGGCACGCCGTAGCATAGTGGTTAAGGCACTGAACTACAAGCCGGAGGGTCGAGGGTTCAAGTCCCGTTGGGGTCAGGATTTTTAAACTAACCCAAACCCTCTGGCGGCACTATGGACCTGGGGTCGACTCAGCCTCTAACAGAAACGAGTACCAGACACTTGTTCTGGGGGTAAAGGCGGCTGTCACGCAGGGCTGACAACCCAGCTGACATAGTGCCGATTGTCTAGAAAAAGTGGGAGCCTTAACCTCCTACTACCCCAAGGGCCTCTTGAGGCCTGTTGTGGGTTCACTTTACTTTATTATGAATTTTCATATTTTTAATTTTCTGATATATCTTTATATATAATTCTTCTGTACGTGTGTTTGTCACTGAACTCCTCCTAAATGAGTGGGGATGGGATTAGGGAAGATAATAAATCTGCAGTAACTGCTCATGCTTGGTCAGAAAGACAAAGAATCGAAGTAAATGCAAAATTACTGAAACAGATGAATCTAAAAATCTCACAGTTTGGGAGAAAATTTACATATCCAGAAGTATAAAGAAAAAGTAATGAATTTTGAAATTCCTGGGCAAAAGGATTTGATTCGGAAATTTATCAGTTAACCTAAGGAGGGAAGAGGAAGCGACTCATAAGATTGTCAACCACCAATTCAACGGTCAGAATGAGCAGACAATAGAATGCAAGCATTCTGAAACATGAAGATGATTTCTGGGTTGATGGCCATGGTCTAAGAGGCTTGAAGTTCCCCGACATTTTGCCAGAGACTGCATCCGGCATCCTCAAGGGTTATCTTGAGACTAGCAATTTTGTCGACTGCCTGCCCTATTTACACAGTTGACTGCGATGAAATAGGGCAGGCAGTCAACAAAATTGCCAGTCTCAAGATAACCCTTGAGGATGCCAGACACAGTCTCTGGCAAAACGTTGGGGAAATGCCTCTAAACCACAGCCCAGAAATCTTGTTCAAGATCTTCATACTAACTCTAACCGTGAAAGCCTACGTCAATATATTCTGAAACATGTTTTAAGAATTCTATAAATTATGAGATGAGGTGTTAATTTTCTGATTCTTAAGATTATGCACAGGCATTTGCTCATTCGGGTGTGAATACTGTGCACAAAAAGAAAAATTATTCTGAATAAAATATATTTTTCCTAAAAAAGTAGTGTCCCCATTGAAAAAAAAAATTAAACATTTCAAATTCAATTCAATAATATAAAACTTAAAATATTAATTATTGTCATTAATATTTAAAGGAAGTGACATTATTTTAATTAATAATAGAGTTAGAATTTGTTAATATTATACTTACTTGAGTCCATAAAAATATAATGATATGAAAAGTTCTCGTATAAAATAATTTAATGTTTTAATTGGTTTCCTCCATAGGACAAGAGATTCTCTATCAGCCCGCTCTGCTGCTCTTGAAAGCAATTTTGCTTCTGTTTGTGTTGGACTGTTACCATTTCGATGACCTATGTTAGTTACTCCATCACCCTTTCTTTTCACTGTGGAATTTGTAACACTGGACGACATATTTAGACCTAATCGCTGCAACTGAAAGAACAAAAATACTCACTTAAAAGAAAGTTAAAACTCAAGAATCAGTAAGTAACACACTTTCATTTTCTGCAGGTAGACAAGGAAAACTATCTTAAAAACTTCCACAATAATATTGTTTTAAAACTGCAAGTCATTCTTCCCAAGGTTAAGTATTTATCTCCAATCCATTTACTTCATTCATATTTAATTACCTTTAATTTATGGTCTATGATACCGACCTATTGAAAACATGATAAAATAAAAATATATATTATAAATGTTTTTATTATTCATTTCATACATCTCTACGAGTTTGAAATTCAAACCCCAGTCTGAGCATATAATTTTTCTCTTCAAAATATATTATAAAATATATAATTAAAATTTTCAGATACAGGAGAGAAAATTGATTTAAATGCATTATTAGTATGGCTTTTGAATGGTGAAATTAAATGAGGTAAGAAACATTTAATTTCACCATAAATTAAACCTCATAGTGATTAATTCCTATAAAAGTTAAATGACTTTTGAAATCAAATATACGAAATAAAACTGATATAATTACATTTCAGTATGACTTTTAAATGTGTAATTAATATTTAATTTTAGGAAGTGATATTTTGAGGTTATTTTAATTAGTTTTTATTTACAGTCTGATCATCTTACCTCAATATTAATGTTGATTTATTCAATCATTAATATTGAGGTAAGATGATCAGACTGTAAATAAACTAATTTTAAATGTGTATTCTTCTATGACAAAGTGTTTATTTCCTATAAATTAAAATGTTAAAAAAAAATTCATAAAATGTAAAACTGAATTTTAAATTAAGTAATTAACTAACCCTATGTCTTATGTAACCCTTAGGTTCAATGCTGCATACACATAACCTTCACCCAATTGAGTCCAGTACATATCTCCAATATCCAGTTCTCTAGGATCCATCAGAATACTCCTATAGGCTTTCTAATGGTCTTTTCCCCAAATGTTTCCCAATACAAATTTTGAAACAATTTCTACTTTTACCCTTTCAAACTCCTCTTAAATCTTCTAGACTTAATAGTCCCGTGCCATAGCCAAGTGGCCTTGGCACAGAGCTATTGGACTTGCATTGGTTCAGGTCTCCATGGAGGAAGAAATTTTCTCATATAATTTCAGTATGGGACCGGTGCTCACCCAACATTGTGAGGAATTTGGGTAGCTACAATAAGAAGCAGTTCCAGATTCAGAAACCCAGGTATAATGGCTGGAGGACCAGACATGCTGACCACATGATAGCCCTATACTGGCAAGATGATCATCTACATCTGATTAACACATGTAGATGTGAGGCCAGCAGCCAGACCAAGGGCCTTCTAGGCCTGTCGCACCATGAAGTTTAATTTTAGTTTTAGGCTTAATCAGGACAACAACATAAATTATATAGTTCCTAATTTTGAAGCTACTTCCATTCTAAGAAAATATGTTAAACAAGTGAAATCTGTTAAGGTATCACTTTAACGGTTTAATTACATTTATATTTTATTAATTATGTAGTTTATAACTCAATATTCATCTTATGGTCCTATTTTCGAAGAAAAGGATGTAAATGCAAAAATATCAAAATTTTAAAGAATTTTAGGGTTAATAAATTCTATCTTCAAACCACAGTTAGCCCAAAAACATTCAAGAATAAAAGTGTATAAAACACTGGCTCTTCCAACTCTTTTGTATGGTAGCGAAGTATGGATGTTGAAACAGAAGGATATACAGAGACTTAGATCTGCTGAAATGAGATACCTTTCAGAGAACTGCAGTATACACACTACTAGATCACAAAAAAAAAATCTTAGAAGAATTACACATGGAACCTTTAGAACACAAAATTTCTGATTATAAGTCAAGATGGATGCAACATGTTCATCGAATGGAAGATCACAGGATACCCAAACAAATGTTAAGATATCAACCTGCAGGAAGAAGAAGACCAGGGCGTCCACTCAAAAGACTTCTGGATGGTGTTTCTCTTGAGGCTGAAACAGGTCAACAAATGGTCTAAATTCGTGAATGTACTATGATGATGATTTCCGTCCGGCTTTCTCCTTCGCTTTTTAGTAATATAAGATTAATTTGGCCGCCTTACAAGGGCTGCGCAGATATAGTTGGGTGGTGGGATTGCCACCTTACAGCCTCCCAACTTGCTTCAGCTTTGTTTTTAGGGTGCTTTCCCTTAGGTAGATTGCCTTCTCTTCGGCTCTGAGCTCTACCTGCCTGTTATAGCCGTCCAATCTGGAACAGATGCTATGCTGATTTTGGTTCACCCTGGGTATTTCATTTCCCTGGTACCACCTATATTTAGGAGGCATTCCCCTATTCACCACCTGGGGAGGCGCCCGATGGGGGATCAGCAACCCCTCACGGATCCTATTTTTGAAAATATTTAACTTTTCTTCCCTTAATGCAAGAGACCACATTTCACAGCCAAAGAGTATGAGAGACAAGATTATCATTTTATAAATTTTAATCTTCAGATTTTTAGTCAAAACCCAAGAAGACATGAATAATTGAATAATATCATACATTTCCTCTTAATTAAAACACAAAATTCATAGAAAGTCACACTATGAGGTATTTTATCAAAGCTATTTTATTGGTTCTTTACATCATACCTCATATTAGCCCTACCTGGACTGATTTCAAAGGTTTCTCCTGGTCCCGGGTTCAAGTCCCGGTCTGAGCGTATAATTTTTCTCTTCAAATATGATTTATCCATCATTGAGATGTACGAAATCAATAATAATAATTGGTAAATATATTTCCTGTATAAAGCCATGTGAAACATGAGTGAAAATTGTTTATTTATTTATTCTAATCTTATTAAAAATACTCATGAATTCTCTGCCACAAATGAAATATTTTATAAAGACTAAAGAAACTTTTAGTGCTATATGATTTTGAATAAATGGCATACCATAAGTATGACTATATATACACATGTCAGAAAAAAAAAATTACATTTCCATTTAAGATTAATTGAAATTGCTTATATTCCAAAGAACTGAATCTCTAATTAATTTTACCTCATTGTTGGTATAATTTTCTATTTTCTATTAACAAGGCATCAATATTCAATTATAGGCCTATTATAAAAGTAACTTTTTCTTTCATGAATCTGTGTCAATGATCATCCTTTCTATAATGACACACTTTACACTATGACAAACAGAAAATAAAGTTGCTTTATCAGAAGATATCAAGTTGTAAGGGGTCCTTGAACTCTTAGATATTGTTGTTCTGATTTCATGCCATGGAAATATAAAAATACAAGAGAACCTGTATTGCAATAAGCAGAAAAACTCCTTCACCTACTGCTCTGGTTAACTAGACTTATTTATAAGTAATAATATTATACATCTAAATTAGGCAGATGATATTTCAACAAATTAAAACTCATTAAAAATGTATACAAATATTGGCATTTAAATTGTTTTTTAAAAAAAATAATCCCCATGATAAATTTGATTCAAATTATTTTTAAGATTTAAGATTTAAGATTTATTTAGCCTGGTGGAGTTAAGGCCATATGGCCTTCTCTTCCACTCACCAGGACAAACATATATTACATAAGAATATAACAATGTTAATTAACTCTAATATTAAACACTAAGTAAAAATTTGATCAAAAGATAATATCTAATATACATATTACGATCTATAATACAACCAGTTAATATTAGTTAAAATTAAGACTAAAACTAATAATGAAATGTATACAAGCAAGACATATTAAATTGTCCCTGTCTAGTGTATATAAAAAACAGGAAAATAATGAGATATAGAAAACTAATTTTACGATTATACAATATTTAAAAACAAAACAAATAAAAATATTTGTTATTCTTAATATTATTTACATAAATAATTAAATATATTAATATTGCTAAAAGAATACTATCAGTGAGGTGTATAAGTCAGTTTGTTATTAAATAATTCTTTAGTTTGTTTTTGAAGGATGTTATAGTTTGACAGTCTCTGACATAGGGTGGAAGGGAATTCCATGTTTTGGTAAGTGACACCGTAAAAGATAATGAATAATATACAGTGTGATGAGGCGGGATATAAAGGACAATGTGCTGATGGGATCGAGTGTCAAGATTATGAATTTACATAAAGTTTTGCAACTTCAAAATAAATTAAATACATATAGGAAATAACACTATGAGGTTTCTTTTAATTATTAATGAGTTGGATATTTAGACTCACTTCATATTTCTTGATTTTTATGCAGACCTAGGTTTCGTCGCTTTTGAGCGACATTTGTCGATGCTTTCAACTGTAGTTCTGCAGATGATTTCTGCTCCCTTTGCTGGCTGACCGATGAACTTCCAAATCAAATTTTTTTCCCCCTTTTTCTCTGGGAATTTCAAAATTCATTATTTACATACCATACTTTAGTATTTAATAAGTTTTAAAAAATTAAATCAAAACTAACAATAAAAAGATTGAAGATGGCAACAAATCAGGGATTTATCAAATTGATTGTAAAGATTGTGAAAAAAATATACATAGGAAAAAGATTGAAAGAACACCTTAGAAATGTTAAAAAATGAAGAAATAGAAAAACCTGCAATAGCTGCACATGCATAGTCAGAAAAACACAGAATTGAAACTAATGCCAAATTATTAAAACAGTTAGAAAAATCTAAGGAACTCACAATTTGGGAGAAAATTTGCATCTGCAAGAATAAAAAGAAAACCATGAATTTTGAAATTCCCGGAGAAAAAGAAAAAAAAAATTTGGAATTCATTGGTCAGCCATCAGAGGGAGTATAAATCAACCTACAGGATGGATAACTGCAAAAAAACAGTTGGAAGCATCAATAATGTCACGCAAAAGCGACAAAACATAGGTCTGCATAAAAATCAAGAAATATGGGGTGAGTCAAATATCCAAATTATTAATAATTTAATAAATTTTAATGTCTAGTGTGTGGATTTGATTTATCATTATTATTACTATTCATAATATGAATCCACATCTCCTCAGTTTACATCTGTGTTCTAATTGATTTGAACTTGCCTACTCATTGTGAAAGATGCCGAATGGGCTTCTGAGTAATTATATTTTCACCTAGACATTACATACTTAAAATTACTAAAATTTAATAATTTAGGTATGTATGTAATAAAGTTTAACGAGAAATCATTAAATTGGACTTTGATATTTTTAAATGAGTGATAATGTATCAAAATTCACTATATACAAAACTTTTCAATCACTGCAAACTCAAAACAATAGGCCTGGTTGTATTAATTTTCTTGATAGATGTTTTAATTTTCTGATATATCTTTATACAGTAAAACTTGTTTAATCTGGAACATGAATAATGCAGAAACCTGTCCAATGTGAACAAATTCATTGGTCCTGGCAAAATAATAGTAATTTTACATGTATTTATTTTGCATAAAACGGAATCTGTCCAACACAGAAACAGAAGGATATTTCTACACAGTTCACGAAAAAAAAAAAAAGTTTATAAAGTGGAAAGACAGAGAAATAAATTAGTTTCCATTTCATTCAATTTCTGTTATGCCACCAGGTGAAGTATAGATTCTACCTGTACCCAAAATTTTATTTTGGCCTCACTGCACACCTGTTATGCAAAATACAGAAGTACAGATACCTGTCTTACAAATAACATTGCACTGTAAAATCTTAAATTAGTTTAAGTTCTGAGACCAATCTTTCACAGGTAGTGCTCTGAATTAACGAAATAAAGATTGCTAAATCATATGTATCATTGTCATTAAACGAAAAGTGAAAGTGATTGAAGATATATCTTCAAATTTCCAGACCGATGCTCCAAAGTCAAACTCTAGCTGTTGCTAAATCCCTAAGAAATAACAATTTCAAGGCATCTTCAGATTCGCTGGACAGTTTTGAAAGATGACACAATGTAGTGTGGAATGAAATTTGCAGAGAATCAAAGGACGTGGACGAAAGCATAGTTAATGAGCGGAAACCGAAAATGCATACTATAATTTCAGGATACACACATAAGAGACATTTTTAATGCTGACGAAATGAGACTGTTTTTTTGCGCGTTACTGCCAAAGCCGCTCATACATACTATAGGCCTACTTCACTTTTCAATGGCAGCGAACTACAATTAATCCAAGGTACATAAAAAGACATACGGTACTCTATAATCTAAGATTTTTTAATACATTTTAGTTTTTTTATAATGCAGAATTTTGTCTAATGTGGAAAAAAAAAAAAAAAAAGTCCCATGCGATTCCGCTTTAAGCAAGTTTTACTGTATATAATTCTTCTGTACACGTATTTGTCACTGAACTCCTCCTAAACGAGTGAACCGATTTTGTGTGTGTGTCTGATTGGGCCCCTCGATGCTTTCGATTCACAATTGGACCATCTAAAATCATTAGGTGTAGGAGTTCACCTGAAGTGAAAATTAAAAAATCGCTCTAGCAGTCACAATTTTCGATGTTTCACAATGAAACTCAGTATATCCTATTAAAATAAAACCGAGGTAGGTACTATCCAAACATGAGCGAAATCAGACAATTATAAATGGAGGTTTACTTGAAATCCGAAATTAAAAACTGCCTAAACAACTGGACTGACTTTGATGAAATTTTTTGTGTGTATAAATGGGCCCTTGAATGGTTTAAATTCACAATTGGATCCGGTAGGTGGCACTGCAATCAGGTAATAGGATTTTTATGTCAGATGTGTAGTCATCTGCATTACCGACACATTCCACACGACAACAATGTGACGTCATAATGCACACTTCTTGAACCACAACAGATGGCAGTGAGGAGTTTTCTAGCAAACTTGTTAATTAGTGAATTTTATGGTAAAAATGTAATTTATATTTTTATTTGTCCAGCCATGATACGAGAATTGAATGTTTGGGCAGGACAATATATGCCAGGTCCGCTAGTCAACTTATAATTATCTTTATGATACAAAGCTGCTGTCTGGATTAAATAAAATTTTCTGGATTATCCTCTAAATAATAACTTGAGACTTGTTCAGAATATGTAATTACAAAATATATTTAATTATCACATCTTATTTTGTTAGGGGTCCCATTATAGTGAAGTAGGTTAACCCATTCGATTCAGTTTTAAAAGTTCAAAGCATTTTCCCAGAAATCGGATTTAAGTTGCCGTAAATTTTATTCTGTATTTTAAGACATTCAAAACAAACAAAAATATAACGGTACTTGAGATCAAAATAATGGTGAAGGCCAAAAAACATTCCTCTACTATTCATAAATGTTAATAAAAGATTACCCTGTCAAGGGATGTACAAAATAAGAGGGCAGATCGGAAAGTAACGCACAATAATTTTTTTCTGCCTTGGTATTGCAGCTAGAATGTTGAAATTTCACAGAGATATAGTTTGAAGTTTTCACTACAGATGGTATTTTTTTCTCAGGTGCACCTCTTGCGAGAGAAGCTTGAACTATGCAACAAAGATGGCGCGCATGCTACAGTCGTCCACCTATGAGGAACAGAGAAGTGTTGTTCAATTTTTGTGGGCCAAAGGGCATAAACCCAGTGAAATTCACAGGGACATGCGTGGCGTGTATGGGGATGATTGTATGGACCGTTAGTGCTCGCTGGGTGCCTAAGAACCTGACAGACGACCACAAGGGCCAGCGAATGATGGCAAGCTTGGACCACTTAACGCGGTACACCGCACAAGGACATGACTTTCTGGAAGGAATCGTCACAGGTGATGAGTCGTGGGCATACCACTACACGCCCGAAACAAAGCAGGCATCAGCAGTGCGCAGATGGCTACACTCCAACCAAACAGACTTCTACGAACAGGGCATATTGAAACTGGTAACACGATGGGAAAAATGTGTTGAGAAAGTTGATGACTATGTCGAAAAGTAGGTAAAAGATGTAAGTTCATTTGTGATTTTTTTCCTTTTTTTTACTATTAAACTTTTTAAAAAAAAATTATTGTGCGTTACTTTCCGATCCGATCAGTCCCTCACAGGTGGACGACTGTAGCATGCGCGCCATCTTTGTTGCATAGTTCAAGCTTCTCTCGCAAGAGGTGCACCTGAGAAAAAAATACCATCTGTAGTGAAAACTTCAAATATATCTCTGTGAAATTTCAACATTCTAGCTGCAATACCAAGGCAGAAAAAAATTATTGTGCGTTACTTTCCGATCCGCCCTCGTATTGCAAAATATATAACAGCAGACTTAAGTGAGTGTACCTTGTCTTCTGAGTTGAAGGCCATTTAACAGCCGGCGAGTGTACCTCGTCTTTTGAGGCGAATGGGTTAAGGCAATACACTGCAAACTGGAAGGTCTAGGGTTCGAGTCTCATTGGGGTCAATATTTTTAAACTGGCTTAAACCCTATGGCAGGACTATGCCCTGGGGTTAACTCAGCCGCTAACAGAAATTAATAACAAACATATGTTCTGGCGGTAAAGGCAGCCAACATTCAGTACAGAAAACCCAGCTGACATCCCATGACAATTATCTAGAATCTTAACCTCCTACTATCCCAAGGCCTCCCAAGGCAAGTAATGAGCTCACTCACCGACTATTCATACTTATAAAATTATCTAAGTTATTTAACTTTATAGAGGGAATAAAAAGGCCATATAGATATAATTTTAAATTTTAGTCATTAATTTGCAGTTTTCCTTATCATAATGAAATAATTTTGTCCCAGACTTGAGCAATGTTAGGCCTCTTTATACAGTACTAAAGTTATACCATAAAACAAAGAAATGAAAATAATTACCTGGTAATGTAATAATACTATCTTTATGATAGCAAAATGAATGGATTCTATTTGCTGTAAATACTTATGCTATATATTTTAAAGTAATGTAATATTCAAATATCCATTCAAAACTCTCTTATTCCCATCTAATCTCAAGTTACAACATACTTAGAGAACTCTCTGCATATGTTAAAATAAAATTTACCCATGCTTGTAAAATATGTATGTTCATTTGCTTATCTCTGATGATATATCTTTAGTCATAAAAATGTCAAATGTAACTTCCTTTCCTCATAGCTAAGGTAGAAAAGTTTATAATACACATGCAAAACAAAAACTCATGACTAGAATTTATCTTCTTTGGATAAAATGGAATTTTTGCATGAACTAACACAAATCAGAGGCGAGCTACAATACTAACACAAATCAAAGGAGAGCTAAATTTAGCTATTTTTATTATTTTTGCACTAACAAATCAAAATCAAATGAAGTACAAAGGGAATTAGTTCATAATAAAAATAAACCATGCTTTCTGTTCTTGCCACTAAATAGAAAGAAAATCCATTGTTTTTCCTACAGTACTAATTTTAGCTATAGTTTACTCAGAAATTAAAGAAATATTTTTCAATACATTGTATTTTCCAATACTTCTTATATACATTCAGAATTCACTTATAAAACGTAAATAAAAATTTTAATGTAATAATTATCTAAATATAAACAATTTTTCAATTTAACAGTATGTTACAATTTTTTAGTCAAACAGGGTTTTTCACAATGCAAGTTATGCAATTCAGAACTTGTTTTGTATACTTTTTTAATCTCTTCATTCGGTTTATATCAAGAAAGAATGAAACTAGCTGGGTATAGAGAGAAATAGTGTGTGGATCTGAGAAAAAAAAAAAGAAGAGAAAAATTATATGCTCAGATTGGGGTTTCAACTCAGGACCTTTGGCTTTCTAGGCCTAGATTCAAACTCCAGTCTGAGCATATAACTTTTTTCTTCAAATATAATTTGTCCTTCAGTGAGAAGTATTAAATTAATAATAAAAATTAAAAAAAACTATCTGTTGAAATGGTTTACTTTTGATACTCATAATTCAGTATACAATTTTTTTTATTGTTCCGGCTTTTACAATGAATATACATTTTTCCGGTACCCATGTTCACAGTTAACTACACATTTGTTTCAACACATTTTTCCATTCTTGTCTGTTCATCCATATATCTTCTTCTATTTCCCATTCCCTCTTAGTTTCATTGATTCCCTGAATCCACGTAATATTTGGTCTACCCTTCTTTTTTCCTTCCCTGTGGTTCCCAATCCATGATTATCTTAGGTAGTCTTCCTTCTTCCATCCTTCTAATGTGTCCGTACCAATTTAATTGTTTCTTCTTTATAAAATCTAATATTGAATATTGTACCTGCATTTTTTCTTTTATATATGAATTTCTGATTTTATCCTTCCTGGATATTCTTGCAGCACGTCTGCAGTAGTCCATTTCAGTGGTGAGTAATTTTTTTTTCATTTGTGCATTTAAAGCCCACACATCAGCTCCATAGGTAATAATGCTTCTGATTATTGTATTAAAATAGTTTTTGTTGTTTCTTTGAAGATATGTTTGTCCCATACTATTCCATTTAGGGCAGATATAGCATACTTTCCTATATTGATCCTGTTTCTTGTTTTCCATCTTTAGTAATTTTAATTCCCAAATACTTATATTCTTCAGTGTATTTAACTGTCCCTAAATTTTCTTCTAGTATTAAATCTCGAGGAAGATCCCCTATTGTCATATATCTAGATTTATCCATATTGATCTTTAAACCCCATAAACTATATTCTTGTATTAATTTTCTAGTGAGGTATTCTATATCTTCAAATTCTTGAGCCAATATCAATTGGTCATCTGCAAACTGGAGTGTATATATTGTTGAATTATCATCTAGTGGTATTCAGTATAACAATAATAGGGGAATAAGATGGCTTCAAACCTTATTTAGGGATTAGTAGAAAACCAACTATTAAGATCTAATTGACCATATTTTTCAAAATTCAGTTTTTAAAAAAGTATTCAGTGGTTGACTACTTCTTGTAATCAAGTTTCATTCAATCCCTATGTAAGATCTGAAGCCAAACTATACCATTCTACACACATTTCATTTTAATACTGGATTATGAGTGTCATTTATATAAACACGTTAACAACAAGATGTTAACCCTTGGTTCCTTATCTCAAATTATTTGTATTCAACCCCTCTATAGTCTAGAAAATTTCTTTAAATCATTTACCCTTTGTATATGTTAAAGGTGGTCCATGTGGCTAAAACATGCAAGAATTGCATTTTATAGTAAACAATAACTAAAATAATATTTAATTTTAGGAAGTTATATTTTGAGGTTATTTTAATTATATTATTTTTGGTCTGGACATCTTACCTCAATATTAATGTTGATTTGTTCTTGGACATGTTTCAAAACAATTCTCTGTTTTATCTTCAGCTTTCCCAGTCTGGGAAAGCTGAAGATAAAACAGAGAATTGTTTTGAAACATGTCCAAGAACAAATCAACATTAATATTGAGGTAAGATGTCCAGACCAAAAATAATATAATAACTGAAATGTTTCACATTTGGAAACCTATTCTGTAACTAAAAGAATTTTATAGTAAATTTAAATCTTACAATGTTATTAAAGCTAAAATGGATCCCAAAATATGTGAATACCATGTTGATCACTTGACTGTTCACTGTGTACTAAACAATCACAGACAAGACATAAGCATGTTTGTTAAGTAGGCAACCAGGTTAACAACTAAATCAAAAACTTGTTACAAAAGTGCTCCACTTCCTCAAGCCATCTACATTCATCCAATTATTTTTACAGTTTCCCCACCCTACCACAAGGGAGGAAGTACAGCCTCAATTTTTTATACTCTTTCCTAAACCACATTTACTGATATGGTTATCCTGTCAAGATATTAATTCTTAAATGCTTATTGTGTATCAATGTATGATGAATATTTTCTACAAATTAAAATATTGATACAAAAATATAAGCCATAATTTAATTATACTGACTATTTAACTCATGCCCCAAATGGGAGTCAATGACCAATCACGTTTCAATGATTCCTGTTTTACAACCAATCAGAGTCGTGTTTCACGAAATATTTATCAGTGTTAGGATTATCATATATTAAACAAAGCTCCTCCTTTTTAATATTCTGAACAGGTCTGACCGTTATTTTGCAGTGACTGAGCCTATAACAAATACGGCTACCAGATTGTATATAATAGTGCTTACATGTCAACATTTGTAGCAATTGATTATACCACCAAAAAAAGAAACCACTGTTTGCACTTTCTTAAATGTATTTTTTCCCAGGTAATAATCGAGAAAAATATAATTGTCATATTTACATCATACGACATCAAAAATGAATTAATATACAGATTGATGTGTTTCATTTTTTCTCCACTAGAGAGCATTCTTACAATATTGCGTTCCTTTGGCAATAAATAGTATGATCTGGTTGCAGTGATAAACAAAAGAAGCAGTAGAAGCGTACCTATCGTTTCTCATTTGTTTTCAAACATCGCCGTTTACATTAAATATATAAATATTTTAAAATAACTATAGTTAAATAATGATTTGTGAGTAAACAGCTTAATTTTATTCGTTAAATAGTCCTAACAAATGCCACTCTTGATTTCCAAATTCTCTAGATAAATTCACTCCTCACTTCGTGAGTCGTGAATTTATCGATAATTTGGAAATCACTCGTGGCATTACTTATGAAATATTTTTTCACACTAATAATGGATGAAATCATCAAAGAACTAAAAGTTGAAGTTAGAAAAGGGATTGAAATAGGTAACAAAGAGCTGAAGATAATGAACTATGCTGATGACACAGTTCTAATTGCACAAAGTGAAGATGATTTACAAATGCTATTGCACAAATTTAGAATCATTGCAGCAAAATATAACATGAAAATCTCAACAAATAAAATGAAATCAATGGCAATATCCAAGGACCCACGACGTGTTAAATTAGAAATAGAAGGGAAAAGTATAGAACAAGTCATGAAATTCAAATATTTAGAAGTAGAAATTAATAGCAGCAACAGAATAACATATGAAATCCTCCATCAAGCAAATAATGCAAACAAAATATCGGGATGTTTAAACAATACTGTTTGGAAAAATAAAATTTAAGAATAGATACAAAAGTAAGAATTTACAAATCTGTCATAAGACCAGTTCTAACATATGGTTGTGAATGACGAACAGAAACTCAAAAAACAAAACAAATCAATGAAACAACCGAAATGAAAGTTTTAAGGAAAATTGCTGAGAGAGAAAATTCGCAGCTCTGTTATTAGAGAAGAATGTGAAATTGAACCTATAAACGTCTGGATAAATGATAGAAGACTAAATTGGAACGATCACATAGATAGAATGGAGAACAGTAGATTAGTGAAGAAAGTATGTGACTGGACACCTCAGCAGAAAAGGCCTTTAGGACGATCACAACTACGATGGAAGGACGTCACCATACCCCAGACCTGTAGTGAATGAACACGCAAAAAGCTGCCAGCTATCATGCGTAGAGGAAGAAGAAGAAAGAAAAGAAAATAATTTTTTGAGAAGAAATGCACATTAGGTGAGATCTTAGATGCAAAATTATTGTAAAATCAGCACATAAAAACCATAATGAACAGTGCACTGAAACAAATTAACCTATTCACGACTATTTCAAACAGAATATGGGTGACAGATACTCTAGTCCTAAGGCAATTCTACCTGACTCACATTAGGTCCAAAATTACATATGCTTCTAAAGTATGGGGTGGCTTGGCAAGAACTCTAACTAACTAACTCACTGGCACTATCGAACCCAAAGGTCCATGGCCACATGCACATAAGCCCTCCATATATCCCTATCCTGAGCCAATGTTTTCCAATCATCCCCTGTATAATCTACTTCCCTCAAATCATACTTAATGTTATTCTCCAACCTCATTCTTGGTCTACCAACTGGGCATTTTCCCTCTGATTTTCCTACAAGAATCTTCCATGCACGTCTTCCATTCCCCATTTGTGCCACATGTCCTGCCCATCGCAGTCTATGAGACTTAACTGTTCTCATTATATCTGGCTTCCTATAAAGACCATGTAATTCACTGATATGCAGTCTTCTCCATTCACCTGTCTGTTCATCTCTCTCTGGTCCAAAAAATTTTCCTAAGAACTTTATTCTAAAAAACTCGTAATCTCCTTTCCTGCCTTAAAGTAAGAGTCCATGTTTTGCATCCATATAATATAACTGGTAGAATAATAGTTTTATATATTTTCAGTTTAACTTTTTTGAAAGGAGTAGGGAAGTCAAGAGTCTCTGTAATGCATAATAACATGCATTTCCAGAATTGAGCATATGTTTAATTTCCTTGTGCATCGCATTCCTGTTTGTGATTATTGTTCCTAGGTATTTGAATTCAGCCACTTCCTCAAAATTTCCCTCATTTGTCATTAGCTGTCCATTTCCATTATATAATGTATTTTTATGTGTGACCATATATTTAGTTTTATTGATATTTACTTCCAGTCCCAATTTCTTAGTGTTATTCAGTAGTGTGTGCGTGTTGGTCTTTAGTATCTCCTCGCTATCGGCCAGTAGTACTACATCATCAGCATAAACTAACAGCTTATTAATATCATCCTCTAAAGATTTTATGGCATGCTCTAGTACAAAATTAAATAGTAGAGGAGATAGTGCATCTCCTTGCTTCAACCCATTCTGGATTTCAAGTGTCCGAAAACTGTTTGCCTACACGCATCCTACTCTTTGTGCCATTTAGACACATTCGTATAAGTCTAACTAACTTTTTAGGAATTCCGAACTCCAGCAGGATACTATATAACTTATCCCTCTTAATTGAATCATATGCTTTTTTGAAGTCTACATACAGTTGAAGTACAGTACCATTATATTCCCACTTCTTTTCTAAAATCTGTCTTATACTAAAAATCTGATCTGTTGTAGACCTGTTTCTTCTAAATGCACATTGATGATCTCCTAGAATGTCATCAATATAGGGAGTAAGTCTGCTTACTAATATATTTGTTAGAATTTTGTACGAAGTTGAAAGTAATGAGATGCCCCTCGACAAGGTAAAGATACCATGGAGGGGGCATGCTCTAGTACAAAATTAAATAGTAGAGGAGATAGTGCATCTACCAAAACTTGAAAAACTCCAAAATTGCGCTTTAAGAATTTGTCTTGGTACTCTAAAAATCTTCCCAATATCAATCTTGGAAGCAGAAATAAAAAAAAAAGAACTACTAAATATATGCAACATAAAAAAAATGGGAAGACATCTTAGATATAAAGTATGACTACTGACCACCCACTGAAACAAATTTCAACAAATTCAGAAAAAATATTTGTTGTATAAAGATAAAGCTCTCCTTCCTGATAGAGATCTTCAACCACAAAAAAATACCACCAACAACTGAAATACCCCAATGACAGAGGCAGAAACCAATTATTGAAATCACAGAAATGATATTCAACCACAAAAAATACCACCAACAACTGAAATACGCCAATCACACAGGCAGAAATCAATTATTGAAATCACAGAAATGAGGAGCTCTGAAACAAAAAAATCGTCAAGTCCCCAAATCATACATTTTCAGAAAAGACAAAAAAACATCTACAGCTTAAATTTGTGAACACAACTTTTAAAATGATACACTATTGTAAAAATAACTTTTCAGTGATATCAAAATGACTGGTGTGAAAAATTAGTTTTATCTAATTTAAGAATTATTGATACTTTAAAAAAATCAGAACTTTACATGTTTTGTTCCAAACATGTGGACAAAATGGATTTTGAATCAGACACTAAAGAAATACAATTATTTTTCTTTAGGAAATTAAGTTTATTAAATGAAAATTAGCTTTTATATCTTACAATGATTGTTAATGAACATTAATGATCCAAAATTTATGATTTATGCCTCGTTGACATTTATAAGCAAATAAAAACACTAAAGGCTATATCATTCCAATAACTTCTTTCTCAACAACTTTTATTTTCTCTTCATTGTGTGTGTCATTTCCTTGTAAATCAATAATTTTTTAGTAAAATTGAAGTTGTGGCATGTTCCTCCACTCATCACCTAATCTTTGTTTCAACAAACAGTCAACATCAGTCTTGTTTGCATTTTTACATTACTTGGACAAAATGACAAATGTAAGGGTTGAATTATATCTTCCACGTGAACCTCTCTTTAACAATGATTTAGATTGATCATCAAGTTGATATGAAACCTCCATTAAACAGTAACATTAGCTTTTCAACTGAGTACTGGCGGTATAACAACATCACCTTAATGTAGAGGAAATGCTACATTAGTGGGAACCCCACAATAATACCCCTCTGGGCCAGCAACCCATTTGGCAAAAAAAAAATTTACATTTGCTTTCAAGTCTCAAACCAAGCCTCGGATGAATCAGAATGAAAGCCGAATAACAGCAAATGAGATGCGATTTATGCACCAAACAGCAGGCTACACAAAGTGGGACCATAAAAGAAATGAGGAAATTATGGAAGAGTTGGATGTAGAACCCATTCTTCACCATATACAAAACTACCAGAACAACTGGAAAGTCCATCTTCAACGAATGTCGTCTCATAGAATTCTAAAAGCCATACTTTGCTATTGCTCCCAATGCAAAAGATCGTTGGGACGTCAAAAAAAGCGCTGGATGGAAAATTCCTCTTTGAGACCGTAACAGGCCACACGGCCTAATACTTGCATGGATGATGATATTAGCTTTTCCATCATTTACTTTCTTTATCATACATACAGTACAGAGCTCAAGAGTTGAAGACCGATAGCTATGCACAATATCGTACTAGAATCATAATGTACAACAGGGATTTATAGCAGTAACACCCTCCCTTCCTCATTTCCCACTCGCCTTCTTGTGAGCTCCTAGCTGTACTCTTTTCATAGTTTTGATCCCTTCCACCTTATGAAGTTTATAAGTAAATGGCTTGAAGTCTTGAATTTTCCAATTTGTCCCCAAAACAGAAACTTTGCCCACATTATGACAGAGATTGTGGTAGTCTTCAAGCATCAATATTTCCAAGTGTCTATGCAATTATTTTTCTATTACATCAAATGCCCTGCCTGCCAGAAGATATGAATGGTCTCAAAAAGGAAAGCCATACATCTCTCCTTGATAGATAGTGGTGATTTCTCCAGAAATCACCAATAGAGAGGCTCCAATTTAATTCAGAATACCACTAAAAGCTTACCTTTCGCATCCATAAAAAGAATAATTAAACACAAATATAAAATCAAACAAAACCAAGACTTATGTAATAAAGCCAAAGAAAAAAAATGGAATATTTTAGTAAAGAAGCCAGATATTATTCCAGAAATTCCATATAAAACTACAGTAAAATTTAGACTGCTTACAGAACATAACTATTTTTGGCCAAACATTTATATAAAATAGGAATCTACACGAATCCAAATTGTCCTCTATGCAACAAAGATGAAGAAATGAACAAAGAACATCTACAAACCTGTGAAGTATTACCTGTTGGATCCACCATAGAGAAATATTGGAGAGCAAGAACACTAATGGCTTCATTGCCAAGGCCCAGCATTTGAAAACAACAACATGATTCATGACTTAAAAATAAATAATCTCCATTAATTTTTAGTACCATGTCTGAGGATTACCAAATAAAAATCTTGAAAAGACTCTGAAGTAAATTCTAATGAACTAATGAAAAAAGTATACAAACATTTGTCAAAAAAATAAACTGAAGTTGTAGTTAAATATTTAATAATTTCCTATAAATAATTAAAATGTAACAAGAATTTATTGGTAAAATTTCATATAATTCAGAAAAGATTAAGAGTCTTAATAAAGATGCGCTAGAAATTAAACATGGACAATTTCACCATATTTCTACTTACTAATACTAAAACTCCTCCTTTCACACCTTCAAGGAAATTAAAAGAAAATCCCAAGTGTATATGTTGCAAGATCAATGAACTTTCTATTATAATATAATTTGTTCAGTATTTTGACATTTGCTCTATTTAACATTTGAGAATTATAATATCCAAACCTTTAGAATAAATGAACTCTGTTTTCAAATAACAGAAAATTCACTCTACATACCAAACAAGAATCTAAACAAACATCTTTATTGTTATAGAGCACTCCAAGTACATGACACTTATCACAGAACAAACTGATACTTTGTTTTGTGTATGTTGAACCAATACCCGCTTTTCCCAAATTATCAACTACATGAATCAAACACAGTTCTAATTCAAAATGCACACATACATCAGCATTTTCAGAAAATTCAATATTAATAATTATAAAATCATGATCCCTGCCTCCTTCTGCATTCATTGTCATAAACTGTAAAGTACAACTTGACAAATAAAATAACAAACCACACTCATGCTTTACAAAAGCGCTGGGGTCAGCAACATGTCAAGACTCAAAGTCCAGTTGATTGATAATATGAGAAGCAAAATTAACAGCCACAAAACTATGAAGCAAAGCAGTGAAAAGGTTTTTATAAGAAGTAAAATGTATCTAGCATTTAGCAGTTAAAATATATTAATATTTTATCACTCATCAAGAAACAATTCTTAAAAATAAGTATTGATAGTTAGTATTCACGACTTCTGCTAACTGAAGGCGACACGTGGATTACATTATCACATATTTTGTGTGTCTTATGAGGTAAGTATATATCAGCTTAATGGAACTATTTTGAATTTGTACAAAGATAATGAGCTTAAAATATGATGATGATGATGATGATATAACAATAGAATTAATAACTATTTATTTAAACTGGTAGAGTTACGGGCAAAAGGCCTTCTCTTCTATTTAATCAGTAAAAAAAATATATATATATTAGGCCTACACGCAGAAAAATATTACAATAACATTGTTATCATTACATGATTCATGGTCTGAACCCTGGCAGATCCACTATGGTGTCATGTTAGTCTTCTCAAATTTCTTTGACCTTTTGGTGTATAAACAGGAATTAGTCTAGGCATCGTTTCCCAACCTGTGGTTCGCGAACCCCCAGGGGGTTTGCCAAAAACTTTTTTATAATGGCAGGTTTCAAGGTTGGGCCTTTTACTATTTCCTTCATTTCTGCGGCACTGTCATAATAATAATAATAGCTATTATTATTTTAAAATTAAATTAACCCTATTATGCCCCTTGTTATATATGAGTAAGATGGGAAATTTATCACATTATTTCCACAATAAATTAAATATTTACCGCGAATGCCTGATTTATAGTTATCTGATATGTTAGGAAGGCATTTCAATTCGCTACAACTAGGCCTACACATTGTGTAACTTTTAAGCCGAAATTAGAGTAACTTTAGGTTTTAATTGTTAAGACTTAAGTTAATTTAAGGTTATTAAATTTTTTGCTCGGAATTAAATTTTATGCATGTCTACTCTATGTATATTTAAAAGTCAGATCGTTGTGGAACGGGTTTGCAGGTCGAGAAAGGTTGGGAACAGCTGGTCTAGGCCATCTAGAGGAATCTATTCTTTGGCATGTTCTTTCCATTGAATTCTATATTGCTGAACATAATTGAATTATAGAATCTATTTTTGTTTTTTAGAACATCTTTATTTGTATCATGTTCAGACAATAACCATCCTACTGTCTTTTTCATAAACCTCATTTGAGCTTGTGTTAGTAATATGTCAAAATAATATAACACATTTATACAAATTAAACTGAACTTAAAATTAAAAATTAATATAAGAGTGTTATGTTATGTAGTATCCTGCTGGAGTTCAGAATTCCTAAAAAATTAAGACTTATTTGAATGTGTCTAAATGGCATAGATAGTAGGGGGTGCATGTTTTCAGATACTTTTGAAATTCACAATGGGCTAGAGCAAGGAGATGTACCATCTCCTCTACTATTCAATTTTATACAAGATCTATTTTTTTTATTTAGCCCCTTTTTCCCCATAACAGAGATTTAGGCACTCTCCTCTACAGGGAAGAATTTGAACCATACTAATTTAGTTACACTTGTTTTCGTATAGATATCATTTGAGTGGTCCGTGGTCAGCGTTCTGCCTCATACTGACATCTAGGAAACCAAGGTAGTACTAGGACGGGAAAATTCGGTAAATTTTGCTTAGAGGCCTTTTCATTCAGGCTTAAGGATCTTTTACGAGCCTGAAAATCTTCACACTCAGGACCCACGGCTTAAAGTCCCTCCCTGAGAACTTGCTCCTTGGATTTTTCCGTCCTAAAAAATCCATCGACCCTGGCCGGGTTTGAACCCGCAACCCTCGGGACCAGAGGCAAGGAGCATAACCACTAGTCCACCGCGGCCGATATACAAGATCTAACAATCACTAAAAATCTGAACAACAATAATTTGGACATAAGCATTTACAGAAAACCAACCACAAATAGCAATAAACAACAAATCAAGACATCCACATCAACAAAAAATGAGTACCTTTATCAGCTTAATAAATAGAATGATAAAACTTCCTTTAAATAAAATAAATTACTATGAAGAACTAAACATAAAACATTTGGCTATAAGAAATGGATACAGTTCACAAATAATCAACAAATTAGTTTGCAAACAAAGAAGAAAAAACAATTTAAAAAGATTAACAAAACTTGAAAAGGAAGATAATATCCCAACACAAAAAATTGGATCACATTTACTTATACAGATAATGAAATAATAAAACTGACAAAATTCATCAAGAAACACGATAAAAACATAAAAATAGCTTACAAAACTAGTAATAAATTAAATAACTTAATCTCAAATAAAATATAAGAAAATAATAGTATGAAAATAAAGGCATATATAAACTCAAATAGAGACAAAGGCTTTACTGTATAAAAAATGGAAATTTTTCCTAAATTCAAAGTTTTCCACAAGGTCTGGAACTGGCAACCAGGTGGTGAATTCAAATTGATAAACAAAACCAATAATAAGGGCATTTGAGGTAATAGATAACGGTTTTATCAAAGCCGATTCCAGATCAGCTCTAAAGAAGACCATAACATGATGGTTGAAATATTAGTTAAAAAGTCTAATGAAGACAAGAACCATGGAAGTCTACAAATTTTTATTAATGTTGAAAGTATAAAAATTATGAATTTCATAAATTTTCCCTCAGTTCTGTAATAAAAATTGCCTTTAAGTCTTTGCTTTTTTTCTAGGAAATTTATTTTATTCACATCATTTGTTAAAAAACATAAGCATGAATGCTTTATCCAGTTTTTTAAGGAATTGAAAGGAAATACTGTTTCTCTGTCAACGGAGATATGACAAAATTTACAATCCTCTCAGCTTAAGACAACAGGAATCAATTTTGGAAAATCTTGGGACATAAAGTAACAAATTATTCGGATAAAAAATTATGAAGAATGTGACAGTGAGGATCATAATTATTTCAAATTTAAACAAGGTATGTACTGAAACTTTCTTTTAATTTTTATAAACGACTAAATACTGTAGATGGTATTTTATTTAACTGTCCTCTTAAACATCTCAGATCATTCATATTGTGATTTTAAGGCTTGAAATGGCTGAAAAAATGTTGCTTTTCAGGTTTGATGTTCTTTTGTGTCATAAATCTCTGATATAACTCTCAATTTCACTTTCCTTAAGAAGGACACCATATTCAGAATTTATCATCATCACCATCATCATCCGGTATCAAGGCAGCTGCCACCGTCTTCCGGAAACCAAATGCCATTCCTCTCTGTCCATCCATTGATCATCTTCCATTCCTCTGATATTCATAGCCGCTTGTACTCCTTCTATCCAAGTTTTGTTCGGTCTTCCGCCATTCCATTGGGAACCATTCCATAACAATTTTAGGCAATCTTTGCTCTGGCATTCTTTTGACATGGCCATACCACTGTAATCTTTTCTTTTCTATAATGTCTATGATGTCCGGCTGCTCTTGTACACCCATAATTTCCCTTATTTCTTTATTTCGTATTCTATCCATTACAGATTTTCCAGCTGATCTTAAACATCTATTTCGGTACTTAAAATTCTTTTCATTTCCCTGGTAGGAATTTGCCAGACTTCAGCACCATACGTTAAAATGCTCTGAATTATGGTTCGATATATTTGTAATTTTCTATCTTTTTAAATATGCTTGTTTTGTTTAAGCAATTCTATTTGTATGCCTTAAAAAATTAACTAAAACAGGTTTTAACTTGTGAACTTCAGGTCCAGGGCCAAGAATGATATCCATTAGGCTACCAAGACAAACTAAAGGTAAAAGTATTCTGTTAACATACTATGAAGGCCCTCAGAAGCATTGATCCAGAATTTTTAGTCAATGACACAAGGAGAAAGAGTGTGTAGCTCTAAGCTCCAGCCAATTGAGAAAAATCTCTACCCTTTCATTGTCTCAGATTAAACCCAGGCCATCCACCCTGTAACTAAATGCAACCCAAACTATCTGGAGCACAGAGCAAATTAACAATAACAGAAAATCCTGCTTAATTGCTTATATTCTGTTTAAAGACAGAGAAAAGTGATGAACTAGTGTAATAATTGTCATTATTTTTTTTTGGAAACACATATTTGATACCACACATATCGCAACATCACTAAAGCATCTGAAGAAGACAATGGCAATTTTACATTAGACTTATTTAACTTTCACAGGGAAAAAACACTATGAGGTTTAATTTAGGAATTAAATTAATGTTTTTATTACCTCACCTCATATCCTTTTTCTTCTAGACTGTAGTTTCGGAGCTATATCTCCATCCTCAGTAGCCTCTCATCAATCGGTGTTATGTCATTTCTTGGCAGTATTCTTCATCCTTCTATCGATTGACTGATGAACATCTGAATCAAATCAAAATTTGCAGGAGTTTCGAAACTCATGAGTTTTTTTGGATGTAGAATTTTTCCCAAAAACAAGAAAAACTTATGAATTTCGAAACTCCCGCAAACTTTGATTTGGTCCAGAGGTTCATCGGTCCATCGATAGAAGGAAGAAGAAAACTGCTAAGAAACGACATAACACCGGTAGATGAGAGGCTACTGTGGATGGAGATAAGCTCCGAAACTGCAGTCTAGAAGAAAAAGGATATGAGGTGAGGTAATAAAAACATTATTTTAATTACATTAGATTGTTAATTTGTTTTTCTCTAAATAGATTATCCATCCATAGTAATTCTGCCAGAAGGCAGGTCCTTCACTGCAACCATAGCATTTTCATGCTATGCTTGCAGCTTTACTAGGGAATTGTAGGTGTGGTAGCTTCCCATTGCTTTCCACACCGGTGAAGGATGATGATGATGATAATGATCAGGATGATGATGATGGCCATATGATTTCGGGGACCGTTTGGACCTTAAAGTTTTCCTGACATTTGTCTTACAGGTGAGGAAAAACACCGATAAAAACCTCACCCAGAAAAACTGCCCCGATCGGGGATCGAACCCGGGCCTGCTGCATGACAAGAAACTGTTATTTGATTTGTTTTTAATTTTATGTCGATAAAGTAGAAACAGTTTATGAATACTCTGCTATACCTTATCTGCTCTTAGAGTGATCCTAACATAAACACATGCCAATTGTATCATTCTGCCATTCACGCCACAATTACTGTCGTGTTGACAGGGAGCACTTGTGAAGTACATAAGACATGTGATAGTTAAATGGGGTAGAATACAAGAAAGCTGATTAGTTTTTCACTGAACTAGTGAAATACATTTAAAATAGCTACTTGCAGCCAATATGATTGCAGGGCATTTATTATTGACACTTCTAGGCAATACTGGACCTTCCCTTTTTTTGACCACCAGTCAAAAGTTTGGCAGACTTCTGTTTTAAAACTGTAGGTGGTGACACTGCAACAGAAGACTCAATACTTTCAGCCATTTTGGTGCATCAGAATCGACTGAAGTATGGCTCAAATGCATCATCCATATATGTAATAAACTGTTTTAAGTTGTAATTATTTATTAGGTATATTTTGGAATATTTTCTATGTTTTAAATATTATTTTTATTCATGAAGAGTAACAAGTATATTACGAGGACATAATTTTAATTTACTTATTGCTTCTACATTGTATGTCGGTGTACATAACCAATGAAAAGCGAGCAGGTTTTGTTTTGATGAGGATCACTTTAAAAGTGGATAGCCTTTATGTAACAATTCTCTAAACATCAGATGTTTAACATTGCAATAAGGTCTGTTAGATACTTTACATTGCTAATTAAACCCATTATCATGTTAATGTGTGAAATGCTGATCTTTGTTTAAAGTGTTCCATATATAAAATACACTATTGCTGTGTATACATACTCTTTTCCTAATAGAAGAAGTATTTTATTTAATAACGTTCTTCAACATATTAAATAAAATACTTCTTCTATTAGGAAAAGAGTATGTTTACACAGCAATAGTGTGTTTTATACAAGTATTTGAGAATAAAGTACTTAGGAAAATTTTTGGACCAATGAGAGATGAGCAGACAGGTGAATGGAGAAGACTACATAACAATGAACTACATGGTCTTTATACGAAGCCAGATATAATAAGAACAGTTAACTCTCGTAGATTGCAATGGGCAGGACATGTGGCACATATGGGGCATGAAAGAGGTGCATGGAAGCTTCTTGTAGGAAAACCTGAGCGAAAATGCCCATTTCGTAGACCAAGAATGAGGTGGGAGAATAACATTAACTATGATTTGAGGGAAGTAGATTATACAGGGGATGTTAGAAAACATTAGCTCAGGATAGGGATGTATGGAGAGCGCGGCCAGGAACCTACGGGTTCGATAGTGCCAATGAGTAAGTAAGTAAGTAACATTCTTTAACAACTCTGGCCATAAGTGTCACAATTTAATCTGGCCATGAAAAGACAATACATTTGGCTCAGAAGCCTCTTATTTTGGGCTTTGAGGTTCTTTTGTGTCATAAATATACAATTCTGGGACTTATGACTTTAGTTAACTTACAAGGGAAGTAGTACTCAGGATTTTTACACCTCTAAAAATTAATATAAAATTATAGAATATTCACCTGAAAGGTCCGTCTCCTCAACTTAATTATCATTTAACTGTAGCGCTTTCGGGACTTGTCCCATCATCGGCAGGATTCAAAACTGGTTTTTCACTGAAGATCTGGTAGAGGGGGTTACATGTATTGGGTTCGTTTTCGTTTATCAGGCTGTCATTGTGAGCTGCTTTCATGATTTCCATCTCTTCGAGTACGTTTATCTTCGCTGGATTATTTTCTCTGTGCATTACTGTTAGGGTGTTTTCAATATTTAACATGCGATGTCCTTCATGGATAACGTGTTTTGCATAGCTTGATTTACCTTCTGCGTGAATGAAGTCTCGAAAATGTTCTTTGAATCTGATGTTAAAACTCCTGTTTGTCTTCCTATATAAAATTTGTTGCAGTCCTTACATGTCAGTTTATAAACTCCTTTGCTGTTGAAAATGTTATTTTCTTCAATGTTATTGTTTATTATGTTGTTTAATTTGTTATTGGTTCTGTATGCTATTTTTACGTTTTTATCGGCTTTCTTTAGTGCATTGGCTAATTTTGTCGTTTCTTTTCCTGTGTATGTAAGTGTTACACATCATGAATCTTATAAAAGTTGACCTCTAAAAATCATTGATAAATTTCAGAACCAGGAGTGAGCATGATAACTAATAATCCAACGAGACCAATGGTAAATTAAATTTGAAGAGAAACATTTTTAGCCCAGACCAGGACCCGAACCTGGAGACTGTATCCAACATGATAATTTTAATTCTGTACCACATTTTTATATCTTTCATTCATTCATTTGGATGGATATTACAACTCTCAGATAACATATTACTCTCATCAGCCATGAAGATTAATAGTTACTGATCTGCTTTTATATTCAAAGTATACATATTTAAATCCAGCTGAGGTTTATTTTTTTCAGGGCTTTAAATCCTGAGTATGGCTTCCTTCAGAAGAAAAGTAAACCCAAGGGTCCTAATGTCATAGATTCACAGAATATACAAATAAAAATCTTCAACCTGAAATAAGAAGCATCTGAGACAAAAAATGTTGCATCTTCAAACTTTTGAATCAAGAATATACTGACCTTAGAGTTAAAAGAGTGTTAACCTTTAACCCTTAAATTAGCAAAACACAAATTTCTTCAGTTGGATATTTGAATGTGGTGAACTGCAGTGAAAACGGAATCTTTGTAACTGTTATTATTGTTGTATTGTATAATTAGACACATATTTAAGTGGTTTATTTTTATATTTGAAGAGAAAAATTTTCGCCTAGACCGGGACTCGAACCCGGGACCCTTGGCTTTCCGGGCCAAGTGCTCTACCAACTGAGCTACCGAGGCGAGTTACGATCTAGACGCAAATTTTTCTCTGTACGTTGTAATTCCCTCGCACCAAATGCTTGAAACCATAGCTTCTATCTTTGCAAATGGCGGCTTCTTAGTTAAGAAGACATTTATTGGGAATTTAACACTACTTTATAGCCAGTAGGGCTTCTATTGACGATTTTATTATTAATTTAACACTTCTCATTGAAGGATAAATTATATTTGAAGAGAAAAATTTTCGCCTAGACAATAAATGTCTTCTTAACTAAGAAGCCGCCATTTGCAAAGATAGAAGCTATGGTTTCAAGCATTTGGCGCGAGGGAATTACAACGTACATAAGAGAAAAATTTGCGTCTAGATCGTAACTCGCCTCGGTAGCTCAGTTGGTAGAGCACTTGGCCCAGAAAGCCAAGGGTCCCAGGTTCGAGTCCCGGTCTAGGCGAAAAAATTTTTCTCTTCAAATATAATTTATCCTTCAATGAGAAGTGTTAAATTAATAATAAAATCGTCAATAGAAGCCCTACTGGCTATAAAGTAGTGTTAAATTCCCAATAAATGTCTTCTTAACTAAGAAGCCGCCATTTGCAAAGATAGAAGCTATGGTTTCAAGCATTTGGCGCGAGGGAATTACAACGTACATAAGAGAAAAATTTGCATCTAGATCGTAACTCGCCTCGGTAGCTCAGAGCACTTGGCCCGGAAAGCCAAGGGTCCCGGTCTAGGCGAAAATTTTTCTCTTCAAATATAATTTATCCTTCAATGAGAAGTGTTAAATTAATAATAAAATGGTTTATTTTTGTTTGTTTTCTTCTGATTTATTTACAATATTAAACTAACTAAACTAACTGATGTATCTAGAAGGATACATTACGAATTTAAGGGTTAACATATAGAATTTTTAAATCCTATCACTATCCAGTTGCCAAAATTTAAATGCTGTAACACCCTTATTTACTACCTGCAACATGTCAGATATATCTGCCTTTTGGTGGTATAGGAAGTATATTTGCCGTCAGGTACATATGACATTCGTCCTTCAAGGTTAAAAAAAAATACCTGCCTACCTCATCCCAAAACCTATAGTTTTATAAAATAAAAAATGGGAACAGCTAGTTATCAGTCACTACAGCCAGCATCTGAAGTTTAACACTTGGATAATATAAACCTATGTATTTAATTCCCATATTTCTTCTTCTTCTTCCTTTCCAGGATTAGGTCAATGCGACCTGTTCTGGTCTCAAGTCCATCGTTTCCTTACCTGTCCCAAAGATCTTTTCCCAAGTGGTTTGTATGTAGGTGTTGATCTTTTTGGGTAATCTTGTATTGTCCATTCTGTCTAAATGTTCTTTCCATTAGTATTTGTGCTCTTCTAGTTTATCAACTATTGAAAATATCTCCAGTTAATTTCTTATTGATTCATTGTGTAATCTATCCATGCGTATACATCCTTTTACAGATCTTAAAAAATTTCAGTTCAGTGGCTTGAATGTGTGAGATATATTTTTTTGTAAGTACCCAAGATTCAGATCCATATAAAAGAACAGGAACAGCCATAATTTTATAAAACCTGAGCTGAGTTTCTCTTCGAGTCTTTCGGAGGGTTCTTCTTATGGTGCCACACATCATTTGATATCGGTTTAATTTATTATGTATATCCCAATCATAGCTATATATTATATCTGAACCAAGATAGTTAAAGTGTGCTATCTGTTCTGTTATTTCAAATTCCCATTTATATTAAACTGTGTATTTAACTTAATTTCATTGTGCTTTTATGATTACCAACATGTTTTTTTTATTTTTGTCGAGCCATTATCAGGCCTCATGCTTTGGTGCACGGCTGTAATATCCATGCTGGTTCAAGTCCATATACCGTATTTACATGTGTATAGGCTGCATCCAAGTTTTGCGATAATAAATTGGGGAAAAATATGTCTTAAATTTTCGCTAAGAAGCAGTGCAAAAGACAGAAGTAGGCCTTACACCATTTTCAAATCTGGCAATGTTGTAAATTCAAAAGTTTCTGTTGCCGGCTATGTAACAATACATTTGGGCTGTGGCTCAGTCATTAACACAAGGGTAAAAGGGACAGTCAGTTGGTAGATACAGTATTCATTGTTATTCCTGTTCACTGGTGTAAACTGGGTCAGTGCAGAGCAAGTTATACCTCCAAATTCAAGCTACGAGTGGTGCGCTATGCAGCAGAACACGGAAACAGGATAGTAGGAAGGAAGTTTGATGTGGACGAAAAAATATGTGCAATGGTGGCTCCAAACAAAACAAGCACTTGAAAACACATCACAACATTGACAATATTTTCGCAGAAAGAAAGCAAAATATCCACAGTTAGAAAGAGTTCTCCTGGATTACGAATGGAAAACAAGGGCAGATGGATTTTCAGTTCGAAGGCCTTAAGATAGCCAAGAACATGGAAATCCCATGTAATGAATTTAAGGCATGTTGCAGCTGGGCAAGGCGATTTTGGACACATCATGACCTTGTAATTTGGCGGCATTGACAATAAAATTGTTGTAAAATGAAGCACATTTTCTAGTTATTTCAAGTATAAGTCACACCCTAATATTAAAACTTATATTTTAGGTAAAAAAAGTGCAGCCTATACACGCCTAAATACGGTAGTAATAGAAATGTTTCTCATTGATTTTTGGTCTATATATTGTAGCGGTGTCCTCCCAGCATTATAAGCAATTTGGGTAAGCTATAATAACTAGCAGCTCCAGTTTCTTACCATGTGGAGAGAGAGTTTTATCTGCTTATGATCATAAACAGGTAGGGTTGTAGTATGTGAAAGGGATGATACATTTTGCTCAGAGATCTCATATTTCAGGCTTCAGTTTCTTTTATGTGTCATAAATCTACAACATACACATTTATAAACATTATTCTATTAATTAAGTTATATAAGCATGAGTTTTAATGTCTGTGAGTTAACTGATACAAGATTGAAAATTGATTGCTGGCACCATTCCTGCTTACTGAATGGATTGAGAATTCTCTGCAATGTTCAAATTAAAGATAGGGAACAATATTTTATTTGATTAGATCCTTGACAATGAAGAAAGTGGAGAACCCATCCAGTTCCATTTAAAATAAATGCTAAAATAATTTCTGGTCAAAAAATATATTCTAACATAACTCTATGATTTATGGAACCCTTAGGTTCAGTACTGCATTCACAAGGACCTCCAATGGTCCCTACCTAAGTCAACTGATTCCAGTTCATACAACTAATATCCAGTTCTCTAAAATCTAAGTGAATATTATGATCCCAGGTACTGGTACACCTAGAATTTCCTAAGATTTTTCCAAAAATAATTTTCAAAGCATGTCTACTATCAACCATTTGAGCTACATGATTCGCCTATCTTGAATTAATAATCCTGACAATATTAGGACAAAGATGAAAAAAATATTTTCACCTTAACTAAAGCATTTTTTCCTAATTTTCAATAAACTGAGCTCTTAAAATACATATAGAAAAGAAAAGATTTTAAAGGCCAATTACAAGAAATAACTGGTTGAGAAAATCAGCTATAATGTTAGATCATGTGTCACCCTATCCTGAATGAATGTCCTCTTCTCTGACTGATACATGTGGATATAAGGTCAGAAGGTAGCTGGCAGGCCAACAATTTCTAGGTCTGTTATCCATGTAAGTAGACTACAAGGAATAAATAAATTAATAAACCATTATATATATATATATATATATATATATATATATATATATATATATATCGTCTGACTTATTTTAAGAAGAAATATATATATATATTAAAAACCCAATAGGTTAAATATATATGCTAATTGTGAAGGAAAAGCTGCAATTTCACATATGGTATCATTTTTGCTCTAACATAACTTGTAACCACGGTATAACTATACTTCTAACAGTATTTCAGTCCTCTAGCATAATTTATTTTAAAATTCTTCCTGAACTGTGAAAAATAAATAGAGAAAAGCAGAACATGTAGGTTACTTACTAAACATGAGAGGTAAGTTAGATTTTATACAGCATCACTCAATTTTAAAATAACAGTTATGATGATACGCTGAAAACTATATAGTAGTTATCATGATACAAAGCAAAAAAAGGTATATGTACTGGTTTGAGTCCCCATGGGATTCAGGCAGCATGGGTCTGGTGCCCATCCAACATTATGAGGAATTTGGGTAGCTATGTAATGGCTCCAGGAAGACTTGACATGCTGACTACATCACCCCTATACTGGCAGGATGACCATCCACCTATGATCGACACATGTGGATGTGAGGTTAGCAATCTATCTGGTAGGCCAAGGGCCTTCAAATCTTGTCAGTCATGGCATCGAGTTTTTAAAAAAACAATTATCGTCTGGTTTATTTTAAGAAGAAATATTTGAGGTTCCTTTAATCAAGTTTTTTTTTTTTGAGACTGGAAACTACATTAATTATTGTCTGTTAAAAGAAGGATTAAATATCACGTCTTCCTGCACCTTGATTACAGATATGTAATCCCTTCTTTGCACGTTGTGCGCATTTATATTTTTATTTAGATACGTAATCCCTTCATTCACACCCTCTATGACAATTTATGGATTTGGTACTACGGATCGTTACCCTACATTATTTTGTGTACAATTTAAAAAATTAAATTTGCACTTTTTTAAATTTTATACCAATATTAACTCATATACATATTTTTTTATTATTCCGGCTTTTACAATGAATATACATTTTTCCGGTACCCATGTTCACAGTTAACTACACAATACATATCATCTCCCAATTCCTGTGTATCTTGATTATGGTAAAATTAAATTCTATCTATCTTCGGGTTTTTTTTACAGCTGCTGCAGTCTTCCCGTGCCAAACCTCCAAAGCCTACAATCATGGGCATCTTCAATGCTTAGCCCTCTTGCTTGCATTAATGTCATGTTTTCCTTCCATGTTAGTCCCGCGCCGTAGCTGAGTGGTTAGGGCAGGAAGCCTTGGTGCAGAGCTACGGGACTTGCGCTGGTTCGAGTCTCCATGGGGGAAGAAATTTTCTCATGGTCTTTCGGCCAGTATGGGACCGGTGCCCACCCAGCATCGTGATGCATTTGGGTAGCTACAATCAGTAGCGGCTCCAGGTTGAGAAAACCAGCTATAACGGCTGGGAGACTCGACATGCTGACCACATGTCACCCCTACACTGGCTGATTATCATCTACCTCTGTGATTGACACATGTGGATGTGAGGCCAGCAGCCGGTTGGTAGGCTAAGGGCCTTGTAGGCCTGTCGCGCCAGGGGTTTTTTTTTTCCTTCCATGTTAACTTCAAATTAATGATAATTATTTCTTACATCAGGTAATGGAATAGGCCTATTACTACAATTACAATCCATCCATAGTAATTCTCAACCTCACCTGCACGTGGTACACCCTGCTTTTAACTAACGAGGTAATGGGGACCGAGTCACGGCGGTATAACCGTTCCATCGAATATGGAGGAAATTCCATATTTTGAACGCCTGACTAGAGGCTATAAGGTAGCAGCCCTACCACTAGTCTTGCTCTGTGGATGGCTGGTAACCAACCCAGGGGACTTCCTACTACTCGAAGAAACTTAAGCCATAGTAATTCAGCCCGAGGGCAGGTCTTTCACTGCAATCATAGCATTTCAGGTTATGCTTTGCAGCATTACTAGGGAATTATAGGTGTGGTAGCTTCCCATTTCTTTACGGGTGAGAAAAAAACCTCACCCAGGAGCCAACCAGGAATCAAACCCGGGCCCGCTGCATGACAAGGCAGCATGCTACCTCGAGACCACAGCGGTGGACACAATTACAATAATAACATTAATTTGGAATTAAAAACTCTGGGTTAATAAAAATGAAAGTAATTTGAAATCATCATGAGTATTAATTAGCTGAGTAAATTAAGTGAATTAACTAATTTAAAACAAATTGGTTCATCTTACAGTTTGGGTAAAACTGACTAGCTACTTATTAAGGATAGTTTTTAATTTAAGTTTTAGATTTCAATTAGACTTTAAATTTTATCATAATTTTATATATCAAATTTGGGAATTTTTAACATTACGAGGTTCAATTCATAAGAATTAAATGAATCGTGATTTCTTCTTACCTCATACTTCTATGTTTTTTTAAACACAGCACTGTAGTATCAGCGACCCATTGTCAGTATCCTCAGCTGTTTTCACGACTGTCAATTTTTTCTTTTGCCAGTAATTATCCAAACTGCCATCTGGTGTTCTTCAAAAGTTTGGATAATTACCGGCAAAAGAAAAAATTGACAGTCGTGAAAACAGCTGAGGATGCTGACAATGGGTCGCTGATACTGCAGTGCTGTGTTTAAAAAAACATAGAAGTATGAGGTAAGAAGAAATCACGATTCATTTAATTCTTATCATAATTTATTCATTATAATAATAGCAAAAGTGCATGAATATGCATGTAGTGTTTATTGTTCTACTCTTTGATATATTCGTCCAGTGTTTTTGTTGTCTTTCTGCATTTGTCAAAAGTAGTAATATTTGTGTCTCCATGGTAACTTTATCTTATCATGCTAGATTGGCTTGCATGCTTAAATGACCCCGAGAGCTATGCTGGTGGTAGAATTGCTGCTGAAAGGAATTAACCTTGCTGGATAGGTCGAAGGCAATAAGCCTGATGAAAAAAGTACCTTGGTCTTAACAATGACGATCTTTCACCATAAAAATACAACCATGAAGAAATGCGGACACGAGTTCCACCGGGATAAATTTCTTCTTCTTCCTTTCCAGGATTAGGTCACTGTGACCTGTTCCGGTCTCAAGTCCATCGTTTCCTTGGCCGTCCCAAAGATCTTTTTCCATGTGGTTCGTAGGTGTTGATCTTTTTGGGTAATTTTGTATTGTCCATTCTGTCTAAATGATCTTTCCATTGGTATTTACGCTCTTCTAGTTTATCGACTATTGAAAATATCTCCAGTTCATTTCTTATTGATTCATTGTGTAATCTATCCATGCATGTACATCCTTTTACAGATCTTAGAAATTTCATTTCAGCGGCTTGAATATGTGAGATATCTTTTTTTGTAAGTACCCAAGATTTAGATCCATATAAAAGAACAGGAACAGCCATAATTTTATAAAACCTGAGCTGAGTTTCCCTTCGAGTCTTTTGGAGGGTTCTTCTTATGGTGCCACAGATCATTTGATATTGGTTTAATTTATTATGTATATCCCATTCATAGCTATATGTTATATCTGAACCAAGATATTTAAAGTGTGCTATCTGTTCTGTTATTTCATTACTGATTACAATTTTTGCTCTGACTGGTACTTTGCCCTGAAAAGCCATTCTTCCATAAGTAAAATAGTCGCCCCTTTGGGACTACTTTAGGCAATCCATGCCAAAAGCTAAACACAGGGACATGTTTCTAGGAATATGGAGTGTTAGGACACTATATACATATATATTAGTGGGGTACTAGAAGTATTAACACAGGAATTAGAAAAATCACCCTTGGATATAGTTGCTTTACAGGAAGCTAGATAGCCTGGAGAATGTAGTCAGGAATCAGGAAGTTCCTCATTATACTAGAGGTTCAGTGAGAAATGAATTTGGAACAGGCTTTTTTAGTATGAAGGAGATCCTTTCCGCTTCTCAGACATTAAGTTTGACAGTGACAGGATATCATACATAATTTTAAAAGGTAAATGACATGATTTTGTAATCATAAATGTACACGGTCCCACAGAAGAGAAGGACAAGATCAAGGATGAGTTCTATGAAGAATTAAAATCTATCCAAGTTTTCTTCGGTCTTCCTTCTTTCCATTGGGATCCATGCCATAACAATTTTAGGCAATCTTTGCTCTGGCATTCTTTTGACATGGCCATACCACTGTAATCTTCTATTTTCTATAATGTCTATGATGTCCGGCTCCTCTTGTAACCCATAATTCCCCTTATTCCTTTATTTCGTATTCTATCCATTATAGATTTTCCAGCTGATCTTCTTAAAACACCTATTTCTGTACTTAAAATTCTTTTCATTCAAATACTTAGGAACAATAATTACAAATAGGAATGTGATGCACAAAGAAATTAAACATAATCTCAATTCTGGAAATGCATGCTATTATGCATTTACAGGGACTCTTGACATCCCAACTTCACTCAAAAAATGTTAAACTGAAAATATATAAAACAGTTATTCTCTCAGTTATAGACTATTATATGGATGCGAAATATGGACTCTTACTTTAAGGGAGGAGAAAAGATTACGAGTATTTGAGAATAATGTTCTTAGGAGAATTTTTGAGCCAAAGAGAGATGAACAGACAGGCAAATAAAGAAAACAAAATAACAGTGAGCTACATGATCTTTATAAGAAACCAGATATAGGCTAATGAAACAGTTAAGTGTTGTAAATTGTGATGGGCTAGACATGTGGCACGAAAGGGGAAATGAAAGAGGGGCATGGAAGCTTCTTGTAAGAAAACCAGAAGGAAAATGCCCAATTGGTAGACCAAGAATGAGATGGGAGAATAACATTAACCATGATTTGAGGGAAGTGGATTATACAGGGTCTTTCCTCTACAAGGAAACGCTGGATACAAAATTCATCAGTGAGATAGTAACAGGCCTTACAGGTTTAAGACTTGGTTAGATGAAGAAGAAGATTATACAGGGGATGATTGGAAAACATTAGCTCAGGATAGAGATATGTGGAGAGCTTATGTCCACGTGGTCATGAACCTACAAGTTCGATAGTGCCAGTAAGTTACCAACATTCACATTTATTTATTCATTATAAAACCTAACTAAAAAATTCTCATCTTAGGCCCTCATTTGTCTAATTAAAATTAAAAACATTACCACCACTGTGGTCTCGAGGTAGCGTGCTGCCTTGTCACGCAGTGGGCCTGGGTTCGATCCCCGGTCGGGGCAGTTTTTCTGGGTGAGGTTTTTATCGGGGTTTTTCCTCACCTGTAAGACAAATGTCAGGAAAACTTTAAGGCCCAAACGGTCCCCGAAATCATATGGCCATCATCATCATCCTTCACCGGTGTGGAAAGCAACGGGAAGCTGCCACACCTGTAATTCCCTAGTAAAGCTGCAAGCATAGCATGAACATGCTATGATTGCAGTGAAGGACCTGCCTTCGGGCAGAGTTACTATGGATGGATGGACCACCTCTACAATAACATGTCAATCAATTTTCAATATTTTATTTGCTGATTTGAAAGTAATCAATGCACTAAATCAGCAAAAGATTGACATAAATACACTAGTTTATTAGTATGTTTTGTCAATATTTAATTACTTCATTTAGAATCAACCTTAGTCAATAAAACTTAAAACATTACTAGCTCAAGATACACAATGATGCAAACAACTCTTGTAAAAACAGGGATCTAAAAAGCAATACCTTGCTGAAATAACAGGCTTACTAAGCTGGATGGTGTTTTGTTTTTATTTCATCAACAATATCTGTCTGTATATACTGGTAATGATTTCCTTTATATTACAGGACTTCTTATATTTATTTAAAATTAAATGCTTCTGTAAATGAACAGACAAAGATAAAAGCAAGAAAAAGTTCAATGAATAAAACTATATGGAATGCATCTGTACCAATAAAACATAAAACATTTATAAAATCAACAGTCATGCAATGACACAAGGCACCTGGGAGCAAGACGTCCGTTCTCATGCACAAATTCAAAATTTTGGGATATTGTAAATTTCACGTTACTTGCATTGTGCTTTTACTAAATGACAAAATTGAAAAGAAAGGTACGAATATATAAGATACTATCATACCAGTTCATTCTTATTGCCTGAAGTCTTTAAACCTCGTCTCTTCAATTCTGTTTTTAGTTGATCTTTGGTGAAACTGAGATATTCTGACTGGTCTAGCAAATCACCACGGACATTTGATGCATTCCCATGATTCTTGCGTCCTAAATTATTTTGTACAGATTTATTGCCTTTACTTGTTGTGGAATTGTTGCTCTTCTTCGAACCCATTGCACTTAGCCCCCACTTTGAACAGATGGTCCTTCACAGTTCCTCAGAAAATTCCTCCACCAAATAATCATGCAACTTCAGACTACAAGTATAATAGAAATATCATAGATGACTGTTAGGAAAATTTAAGCTAATAATTAAAATCAGTGTGCAAATAGCCCTACATGTGCAAGTAACATATATTATAGTTTTCCAGAAAACACCTACTGAAAGCAGTAATTATAATTTACTTGCCCCAGTAATTTTTAAATTTTTTTTCCCAAGAACATGGTAACATTTAAAAATTAATGCTCCTTTTTTTTTGTTACTACCTATTTATGTTGGCATTATCTGTTTCCAATTAGCTACGTTAAACAATTTCCACTTCCTGGTTGCGAATTTAATAAATAGTTTATATTAAACGCATAAATTTTTAGTAAACAAAAATAAACATCTGTATCCACCACAGCTATCTTAACATAAGTCACGTTTCTTACACCATTAAACATCAGGTGATCAGCTAGAAATTAAATGCCCAGGCGGCAGACGTCATCAACATTGTAACATTGATATACATCAAATTAGACTGCATTAATCATCGGAGAGGCTGTATTCTTTTCTAATTAATTTTCCATTTCTAAAATAAAGTAGTTCTGTATATATACCACTGAGGGCGGTAGAGGAATAATTATTTTAATCATATTAAATGTTGTCGTCTCGGTTAATTTCAACATCATAGTTTTCTTGAATTGTTAATAAGATTTTTTTTTCAACTTTTCAATTTTATTTCATATACACTCTTCCTAAATTCCTTTTTAATGCTACAGACACGCCTAGCTTTTAATAGCCAAGGACAACACCACGGAGGATTATACCTCATTGTAGCCAAAGATAATAATCGTTCTTTTGGGTAAATTAATTTGTTTAAAGACAGACTGCAAAATTAATTATTTTTATATTCCGATTACGACTTAAAAACTACTTTGTATAACAAGTAAAATTAAATTTACAATGTAAAAATATTTTTTTATAAGTCGTAAGAAAGTTTACAGTCAATGTCAAACAAATGAAATTCATAAAAAATTCTTCCGCCAGATGGCATGTTAACCACACAATCAAATAAGGCGCTGGTGTTTTTTAGGATGTTTTTGTTGTATGGGGCAAAGGTCAAAGCGTAGGGTTGAGGGAGGTTATAGCTGAATGTTTACCTTCAAGCGGGTTAGTATATTGATTTGTTATAATATTTTACACTACTTTATTTGTGGCAGTAATATGTTATCTCTTCTGCGAAAGTTGTTCGTCATCTTTTTCCCGGTCGATCATTTACGAGTACATAGCGAGTATTGACAATAATAATGGCTGCCAAGCACAAGAGTTGAACCCAGACCCTTGATTTGTGTGTACGTTGTTTATCCATTTTTTTGATGTAATATGAACACGTGTATTGTATTTTTGTTGTAAATGCGTGTGTGTGTTCGAAGTTAATAGTGTTTACATTGTGATTAATATGCTATGTGTAAATGTGTTCTTTGCATTAGTGATACCAGTGTCAACATTGTTTTCTCATTTGGTTATTAATAAATTATTTCATAGATCAGATTACCAAAATTAAAAAGTTCCATATATTTTAAAGCATTTTAAAAATTAATTTTAATAATAAATGAACATAATTTTCATTGGAATGTTGATGCAATTGGGTTAGTTTACAAGATAGACAATTTTTGAGTTAATGAATTATGTTTTGTGAGTTAAATGAAGAATTACGTTTTGTTTTGTGTTGCAGTCCCGGAAGCATCCATCACATGACAATGAAGAAAGGTTAAAAAGGGAAGACACATTCTACATTTGGAAATGGAATTTTCATAGTGAAAGAATACAAGATTCAAACTGGGGGATTAATTCCTTCATGTACATAAATTTTTCTCAGGGATAAAACAGTAACATTTTTTTAAATATTTACGGACCTCCTAGTCCACAACACAGGAATCAGATAACTAAGAATCCAATCAATCAGTTTTTACAACCAGTACAACTAAACGAGTAACAACGGGTTATGCCTTACTAACTCCTTCTATCCACAGTTTTATGTTGAAATAGTTACAGGAATACATACAGTTATATTTTATCTACACATACATACCTTCCATATATTATTATATCTATACACATATTTCATATATACATCCCATTATTATACAATAGTTCTTTGTTCGATTTTCATCGACAGAGATATTTATGTTACTGTTAACAATAGAATTAATAACTGGTTATTAAGTATTGCAGTTCTACTGATGAAATACCAAAGAAGGAAAACCCTTTATTATTAATCAGGTGCATCACATCATACCATGATAAGAATACTTTTTCAAAGATAAGCAGCCTACATATACCTTTTGTACATAAATATATATTTTAGAGTTTTGAATCAACAGATGAAATCGTCTGAGCTAAGCATTTGTATAGTAGGTATGCTTAAAACCCCAGAAATGTTTGTAAGATATATGCAGATCTGTTAATTTGTTAGAATAACGAGTAGATGCATTCACTACTGGAGTTAAATCGAAGAGAATGAGTCAAAATGAGGAGGGGAGTGATGGAACAAATTTGGAACGTACAAGTTTTCCATTGTTTCGTCCAAAGAAGAGTAAACTGGTATCAAAAACAAGAGACATTGGAGGATTATCTAGCTGGAGTAAAGGAACTGACGAAGGGACACCAGGCATGGATCAGTTGGTGGATTATGCAGATGAAAGTGTCCAGGAGGAGTTGACTTTAAGAGGAATGCAAAGATCGAGTAGTGGCAGTGAAGACGGAGACAGGGACTCTGAAAGCAACAAAGAATTTGCTTCTTTGGGAGGTGACATGGCAGGAGGATTGAACCCTTACCTCATGAATCCACTCCTAATGGGCATTCAGTTGCCTCAGTTAGCACTGTTAATGCAGCAACAACAGCATCAGCCATTGCAACAGCAGCAACAATCACAACAGCAGCAGCCGGTTCAGCAGATGCAGAATCCCTCCAATCTGAACCTTCCATCCTCGTCGTCACTGCTGAACCCGCTGATGATACCTCACCTGTTGCCCTCCAGTCAGACTCCTGGTGTCATGTTGCCACTTGAGCAGCAGAAGTCTTGGTTGTATGGCACTTCTACTCCAGAGATAGAACGACCCTTACTATTAGATGAATCACAAAAGGGAACAATTATGGGTAGTACGGCCAATATGCGTACAATGCCACGGGTAATGAAAGATGCTTTGTCGTTGCAGAAAGAGGACTCTGTTTCTACAACACCTGGCAAACAGCCATTTGTTTGTGAGATTTGTAATGACTGGTTTTTTTCTCGTGAAAAGTTGGTCATTCATTTGGTGATGAATCATTCGATGCAACATTGCCACTTTTGTTCTCAGCTTTTTGAAACAGAAAATGTGCTGGTAGAACATGAGCGGCAGTTACACTTGCCTCTGGAATGTGATACTTGCAAATTGTCTGTGCCAACTTCGGGAGAGCTGGCAGAACACTATGAACGTGAACATGATGTTAGAACATGCATTTATTGCGGTGTCCTCGTTAAACCTAAATCGTATTATGAAGTCCATGTTCGTCGGAAACACTTTGTTTGCTGTGCAGAAGCGCTGCAGCAAGAAGTAGGGGAAAGAGTTCGTATTGTTGACAAATGGGAAGTGCAAGAGGGAAACTCAATTTGGACTTTTGTTTGTAGACTTTGTGGCAAAGAACGAAAAAGATTGGAAACTTTTGGGCATTTCTTTTCCTATCATCGCCTGTCATTATCCTGTCTCATCCAGCTTCTCACGTCGGAAGGCATTGTTTTCTCGGTTCAGGGGACTCCTGCACCTGGATCTTCTAATGTACAAAACTCGAGCCAGCAGCAATCGTCAGAGTCTGCCACCGTCAATACTTCCAATGTAGATGCCTCTCAAACCTCAGGGATCTCTGCAAGCAGTGAAGATTCACAGCATCATCGCCGCAGTACGAGCTCACCTTCACAAATCCCAAGTCGTTGCACCGTGTGTACAAATCCATACTCTGTCCAAGTGCCAAAGCTCGCTCACGATCTCTTCTGTCGCCATAGTACCAGACTGGCCCTTTGCAAGTTCTGCGACCGGACATTCAATAGCAAAACATCTCGAGCCTCTCATGTTGCAAAGGTACATGTGAGACTTGTATGTCTTGTTGCAGAATGTACAACCAAATATCGTGTTCACTCAGGAATCTCAACTTTCTGCTCATTATTTGACAGACCATTGTGTGCGCGTGTGTAGTTACTGCAGAACGCTTGTCTCCACTTGCGAAGGCAAATATTTGGCTCATCTAAGGTATGAACATGCCTGCTCCAACTCCAGTCATGCCGTTCGAAATATAGATGCCAATCTCATGGGGTCTGAACTTTTCCACATTAAAACCTACCATAATTCTGTATCTGTCATCTGTTCTCTCTGTGATGCTGATATCACATCATTAATTAAAGACATCATCGCTTTCTTCAGGCACCTCCAACATCATAAAGTGACCCTACGCTTAGCCCTTACCCATTTAGAAACACACCCCTCATGTGAAAACGTGGATGTAGACAGAATGGCCAAAAATAGCAACATACAAATGAAAATTTCGGAACAAAACGTAACTGATCAAGAAAACAACAAGAATTTACAATGGGGTGCCTGAATCAGATGAATTGACAGATATAAATTCTAAAGGCAATAAATCAGAAACACGCAGCAAAACAAAGAGTGGTTCTCAGAGGTCAAATTCTGCCAGAGAGAGAAAAGATGGTGGAGATGGGAAAAGAAAATCAGATTCTGTGGAAGGTTCAAAAAACAAAAATGGCAATCAAACAGCAGAAAGTAGTGGAGGTGATGGAAAGAAAGGCCACGGCGATGGTACAGACGATGCTGCATTCGAGTCTTCTAGTGAAATTAGTTCTGAAGAAGAAGATTTGGGATCAGATGCTGATGTTGGTGAAAATGAAGATTTGTCAGAAGATGACGATGAAGAATTCTCTCTTAAAGAAGCTAAAATTGAAGAAAAAGTGAAGCGGAATATACCATTACCACTATCTGAAATGGGCGATGCTGACATTGACCCCACAGAAGTTGAATGCATCCTCACAGACTCGAGCGATGACGATGGTGAATGTGATACCTTTGATGATGAAAAATCTCGTAGGTCTGGAAGCAGACAGTGATGAACCAAGTGCTATATTTTCATCGATGAAAGTAAAAGAGGAATCAACTGGGAAACAGATGGACAAAACTACTGCAGGTATTTTGGAAAATGACGATTTATTAGAGCGAACTATGCAAGAGTTATTTCGAGATGAAAATTTACAAGATGTAACTTTGGAAGGAACTAAATCTGATCAGCAGGTGAAGAATGAACAATCTAAAGCAAAGAAGAAAGCAATTATCTGTGAACTTTGTCGTGGAAAGTTTTCAGCAAAAGAAGGTCCCAGACAACTTCTCGATCATTTAAATAGTCTTCATGGGTATACAATTTCTCCTTATTGTACACCGCAAGAATTTGTTTGTACTGTGAGAGGTTGCCGAGAAGTGTTCAGCACACAGGGATCATTGAGTTATCATCTGAGCGAAGTTCACCAACAAGAACAGAAGATCATAGATGCTGAATCCTTCAAAGTATTCCAGTGTCCATACTGCATTGTGCACTCAACATCTAAATTAGCCATGCGACAACATGTGTTCAGCTATCACCAAGAGAATTATGCTTGCGATAATCCCATGGAAGATCTAGGTCACAAATGTCGATATTGTACGAGTCTCTTCTGGCGCACTGAAGATCGTGATGACCACCAGGTTAATGACCATAAGGACAAGATGGACACATTTTTTAAATGCTACGTGTGTACTCATCTGTTCTCCAGTAAGGTATGTTTTAAAACTTAATAATTATTTCTTAATGGTGAAATTGAATTAAATAAACAGTATACGGCTGTGGTGTATAAACTGTCGCACACAATTTTCCATCTAATATTCTTATGCCACTGATGCACTAAACACTTTTCAACCATATATAATGTTTGGTACTATTTTAAACATTTTGGAACCATTTTATAAACATTTCTTACGATTTTTAAATATATCTAAATTACACATTGTACGAGTTCTACATGTGCGGAAATGCTTCATGTAACATCCGCTAGCCGACTCTCACATTGCAGTTACCAACATTTGAAAATAATTCGAAAGCATATTTAGTATTAGTGTACGTAAAATTAGTTTATAGTTTGTTAAATAATATGCATGTAAATTGGTTTGTTAGGTTAGGAAATGGGAAGTTAGTTTACGTCCATTTTTTTTGCATTTGGAAATAATATGCATGTAAACTGTTTTGTTAGGTTAGGAAATGGGAAGTTAGTTTACGTCCATTTTTTTAGCGTTTGGGAATTTATTCCCAAAGTTGGTAACGTCGACTTCAGAGACATCTACCGGAAGCTACATTAACCATTACAGCAACTCCTGCAATTCATGCATGTGCACTGCGATTCTATAGAACTTAGAAGAATTCATGTGTGACGGTTTATACACCTTATCCACAGTATACATATAAATGTACAGACCAAATTTTAAAAGATTTTTTGGGTGCAGCTCATACTGTAGATCATAAATTAATCCTGAGAAAAAATTTGTTCATAGTGCTGTGGTTATACCCAGGCTCGCCTCTTGAGAAATTCTTAGATTAAAACCCAGTGTAGATTGATACATTTTTAAAAGGGTAAAAGTCCTGAGTATGGTTTCCTTTGGAATAGAAGTGAAGCCACTTTTTTTTGTTGCAGATTTTCAGTGCATAAAAAAAAAGTCTGAAATAAGATGAGTGCAAGTTTGTCAATTTTTTTTGTGCTCAAATTAAATTATGTGCCTGGGCTCAACTTTAGATTACCTTACCCTTGATTTTCCATAGTATATTCTATGTACTTCTTCTGTTTTTACTAATATTTCATATTATTCTAAATGTTTTGCAATGATACTTATAACATTTTTTTATAATTATTAAATATTTATCTACATATGCAATGATTTCTTCGAAGTTATGCAGAATCGTGCACATGCATAAATGCTTCTAGGAACTTCTGGAGATATCTGTAAAATCGGAATGACCAATATTCAAAAATATCTTTTAAGAAATGAATGTTTACTCACTTCATTTCGTTAGGTTCTGATGGGAAAAGTTAGTGTACATCAGATTAGAGGGCTCAACTGCACTTCTACTAGCGCTTGATTTTTCAGTTATATTGTTGTAAACTATAGCTCTTCTTCTGTATTTACTAACATTATTTAATATTTTAAACTTTTTTCAAACAATTTTTATAACATTATTAGACAATTTTGAAGTATTTATTTAAATATGCAAATCACAATATTATGACACTGTTACACAATATTGTGTGTCTCCTCAGAGTATATTACTTAGTCTATTATTTTTCTATCGCTGTTCTGGGTTATGGCTGGTTGGATCAGCGTTACGGAATGATAAGTGTACAACCATTTTTAATAAACGTTTGGTAGTTTTAATATTATTAATATAGTTTTAACATAGAATTGGGGATTTATTGCAAATATTGGTCATTTAAATTTCATAGTGACATAGTGATCGAGATGATAATCGATATGTGGTTCGATTGTGGGTTATCGCTGGCTCTATAAACTCTGGCGCATGCACACTGTTGTTCTTGAAAATATTTCACGCTAGTTTAAGTGCAGTTTTTCCGATTATTGTACACTTCATTAAATAATATGCATGTAAATTATTTTATTAGGTTAGGAAGAGGTAAGTTGGTGTATGTCCATTTCTAATAAACATTTGGGAATTTATTAATAGTGAGTGGAGAACATATTTTAATCGAGTCACCTCATACATTTTCAAACTTCTTTGATACCGATGGTTTCAGATAATATAATGTCCTTCTTCAGTCATGGAAGCCGTGACTGAAGAAGGACATTATATTATCTGAAACCGTCGGTATCAAAGAAGTTTGAAAATGTATGAGGTGAGTCGATTAAAATATGTTCTCCACTCACTATTAATGATATAACCTCATAATGTTTACTTCCCAATATTAATTTAAATATAATTTGGGAATTTATTGCGAGGATTGGTCATATTGGTTTCACAGCTATGTTTTCATCTAGCGATAGTTCTATAACCTTTCTATAGGACTTCAACAGATATGTATTTCCATCTAGCGCAACTCTATAAACTTTTGCACATGCACATTGTTATTCTGTAGGACTTGGTAAATGTATTAGGAAAGTTAAACTGAGGTTTTTTCAATCAATACTTTTAAAATTCACAATGTACCACCATTGAGGCTACTATGTTAAAGGTTAAAAATCTTAAATTGCATACCTGGTATTTTAGTCGTCCTGAACTAATTATTTTTATGGAAACAACAACAAAACTGTTGCATGGTCATAACATGGACCAAATAAATAAACTGGCAGTGTTCTATAAAGTAACATTAGATGTAGTGAAGACAAAAGTTTGTCCCTCATTGCCATATTGAGAATATATAGTTTTCTTATGAACTTGTGCTATGTTGGTGGTATCATTTTATTTTGTATAAATATATAATTTATGTCCACTGCTGTGGTCTCAAGGTAGTGTGTTGCCTTTTTCACACAGTGGACTCAGGTTTGGTTCCCAGTCGGGACAGTCTCCTGGGTAGCTTTTTTCAGGGTTTTTTCCTCACCTGTAAGACAAATGTCAGGAAGCTCAGAGCCCAACGGTCCCCAAAAAATCATCTGGCCATCATCATCATCATCCTTCACCAGTGTGGAAAGCAACAGGAAGCTACCACACCTATAATTCCCTAGTAAAGCTGCAAAGCATAGCATGAAAATGCTATGATTGCAGTGAAAGACCTGCCTTGGGCAGAATTACTATAGTTAGATATAATTGTTAATTTTTTAGCTGAATATATGGCAATCTTTTTTTTCTGAAATCCAAAATTTTTTGTCGCGTCTTAAATTTGCCAACTAGGAAGTAAGCCCAGTGAAAATCAATGTTTTTTGTTGGATAATAAGCTACATAGTTGTTGACTGGTGAGGTCAATTTTTATACTCTGCATAATACACGGTTGCTACCGGTTTGGAAATGATGAGAGGTGGCAGATGCAACAATGAACAAATAATATGCTTCTTCTTCTTCTTCCTTCCAAGTATTAGGCCAAGGCCTGTTACGATCCTATAGAAAATTTTCCCTCCAGCGTTTCATAGGACGGCCCAGTGATCTTCGTCCTCTTGGTATATAATTATAAACAGCTTTGGGGATCCGATTTGAAGTCATTCTTTCAAGATGGTGTTTCCAATTTAGTTGGTACTGTTTAATATATTCCAAAATTGGCGTAGTCTTCAATTCTTTTAAGATGTCGGTGTTCCTTTTCCGATCCCATCTGGTGTAACCCGCTGTTCTGCGCATGAATCTCATTTCACAAGCCGTTATTCTGCTTTCATGTTGTCTTTTTAGTGTCCATGCTTCACTACCATATGTCAACACTGCTCTAGCCAAAGTGTTATATAAACGTAATCTGGTGTTTTTTTGTACAAGGGATGGTTTCATAACTTGATTAATAATTCCTAAACTTTTATTATAACTAGTAATTAGTAAATAATATGCAGCTGAAATTTAAAATAAAATGGTAGCCAATAGATAAGCCGGGAAAAAAATTGCTTGTAAAAAGAATCTCAACAATGACATTAAAAAATTGTAATAACAGTAAAGTTAAGTTGATAATTTTCTTACTGGCATTAAAATGAGTGCCAAAAATTCAGTTTCTATCAAAAATAAGGTACTACGAGTTCACAGATTCCAACCATTTCATGGAGATGATATTGATGCTAATTTTAACCCTTAGCTGCCATGAGCTGATGTGATCGGTTTCTGTCCATTACCTGCCAGACAATATACTTAAACTACTTGTAAAGCCGATCACATTGGCCGATGCAATTTAAATCTCTGACACAAGAGATTTTACCAGTGGCATGCAGAGGGTTAAGTTGATGGTCATCATCATCATCTTCATCAACAACAAGGATTAAGCCCAATAGGGGTATATAAACATAAATATAAAAATAATGAAAAAATTATTGACTGAACAAACCAATAATTTAGTTCCGATCTCATTATAGGTCGAATTGGTCCTTCCATCTCTTCAATGGTCTTCCCAACATTCTTCTTCCTTTTGGTTTATAATTATACATTCTTCTTGGTATGCGCTGTTCATTCATTTGTAATACATGCTGAAGATAAGCATTTTGATAATATTTTATTCTTTCACAGAGATTAAATATATTAAGTTCTGTTCTTATATCTTCGTTTTTCTTTTTATCGCTCCTTTGGTATCCTGCTATTACTCTCAACATCATTTCAGCAGCCTCTATTTGTTTACTATCTGCCTTTGTTAATATCCAGTAAGTTGGTGGTAATTAGGGAAATAGAAGCTGTGAACGACTGTGGTGCCTCCAAAGGTAACAATCGTAAGTTGTGACTAATTAAAGAAAAACTGAGAAACGTTAATTCATCTCAAATATCATTTAGGGTCGCATGTTTGGACGCATTAGACAGTAAAATGCCTTCTCTGCTGAGCAAGTTGTATGTTAATACGATTTTGCTTACTCAGAAATCTGTTCTATGCGATAATAATTGTTTAAATTTGTAAGCTACCTGCGGAGGTACCTTACATGAGCAACTCAAATTAAAATCCCGAAGGGAACCGACGGGAACCGATGGTCATCAATTGTACTTTGATGCTTTATTCCAACATTTATCCAAGATGTCGGACCTTGAAGACTTCGATCATGTTTTCGGTATACCGGAGAAGAGGAATTTGATAGAGTCTCACCAAAGAATCAAACTGGAAGAACAGGAGAATCAGCGTAATATTGCGTGTCGCAGACGTGTTTGTATACGGTATTATTTGCGGGATGCAAGCATAAATGCATTCCTCTATAGCAGACGAAAATAACGGAAGTGGTTTTATCGCTGAGAATTCTGGGTAATTCGTTGCCAATATTACGAAAACGTCGACTCTCATGCATTACCGATAAGTCGGCCGTTAATTCGTTCTCAGCAATTGCTCACGGTGAATCAGCTCACTAGTGATTGGAAGTAATTTGAGTAGAGAGTAGTGTTCTAACATACGACCCTTAGTGGACCAAAATAGGGGAAATATCACAAATTGGAACAGAAAGTTATTGAGAATGTGCAAGGGACAAGAAATGAAGTGTTCCCTATCAAAAAAGTATGATTGCGATGAAAGTGCTGGAGATTAACCATGAGCTTGTAGAAACAGGCAGCATGAGTGATGCATTCAAATCCGGTCTTGGCTGGTTCATGTGTATGATGAAAAGATGGTGAAGATAATGATGACATGGAATAGTATTGGTAAGTAAATCAAGAAAATTCTTAAAAAGCCCCTTCAAAATTGACGAGTCTTTTTAAATTCGAGGTTGCCTTATATTCGGATAAATATGGAAAGTTTTTTCCTATTTAAATTAAATTATTTAGATTAATTGAATTTTAAACTTGGGCAGTAGTGAGATCTTAATGGAAATGGACTGAAATCATATTGGAAATTTAAGACTGATATAATAGCAGTGGCAACTACTTCCTGCTTCATTATTAGTTGACGAAAAAATCGCTATGAGGTTTAATTTAAGATTAAATTAAAATACTTCATCTTCAGTAATATCTCGTCGACTGTTATGTCGATCAGAACTACTTCTTCTTCCCTCTGTTGGTAGACTGATAAACCTCCAGATCCAATCAAAATCCGTGGAAATTTCAAAGTTAATAAGTTTTTCTTTCTTGCTTTTTTGAATGTGGATTTTTTCCCAAACAATGAGTTGTTTTTGTTTAATTAGACTGGCTTTTGACTAAATGTTGTCTGCTAATATGGTGAATAATTGAAAATAGACCACATTAATATCTCTGAGAGTGCAGAATCCAAAGTTCAAAAAGTGCAAAGTGTTTGACATTAGACTGCACACAGTGTGTCTGAAAAATCTTGAAAACCAGGAATTAGATGGGAATTTGTAAAGAGATGTGGATCTGTCTTGTATTCAAATAATAAGAATCAATTCGTTAAACCACACTCAAAATATGTTTACAGATATTGGCATATTTTTTGGAAAAAAAATATTTATGAAACTATAGCATAGTCAAGCTGCTGCCTCTAAAAAAATGTTTGTCCTTTCCAATATATCTCGTTACAAAACAAAACTTGAGCACACATATAAATTATGTTTTTTTTTTACTTACATTAAAATAGGAAGCCAGATATAATGAGAACAGTTAAGTCTCAGACTGTGATGGGCAGGACATGTGGCACGAATGGGGAATGAAAGACTAGCATGGAAGCTTCTTGTAGGAAAACCAAGTTGGTAGACCAAGAATGAGGTGGGAGAATAACATTAACTATGATTTGAGGGAAGTAGATTATACAGGGAATGATTGGAAAACATCTCAGGATAGGGATGTACGGAGAGCTTGTGTCCATGTGGCCATGAACCTACAGGTTCAATAGTGCCAGTGAGTTAGTTACATTAAAAAAAGATTTTCTATGTAATTAGTTTTACTAAGATTAATTCAATTTAGAACTAAAAAAATTCGGGATTTATTCTTTTGATGCCATGAAAAAACTGGGAAATGGTCGGGAATTTCATATTTATAATTTGCTGGACATCCTGGCACATAATTAACACTATGAAAGAAGCCTTGCGAGATTTTGGATGCACAGTTTATGAGGAAGTTCATTGTGTGGCCACTAATGGGAGTAACAGACAAATAGATATTATTGCATTTAGACCATCTTCTACAATTGGTATGATATTAGATCCCACAATTCGTTTTGAGACTCATAGTGGCCAACCTGAGGAAATTGACTCTGAAAAGAAAGCCATACATGAGCCAACAATTGACTATTACAAAGATAAATACCAACTAGATAGTATAACTGTCACAGGATTGATGATCGGGGCAAGAGGTACTATACCAAGATTCTTAGCCAAATTTTGGAATTCCTTAGATTTGGACAGGGTGTATCTTTCTGAAATTGCCATCGCTGCCATTAGAGGATCAATTTCAATTTTAAGAAACCATATTTACAAAATTACTACCTTATAGTATGTATACTTCAATCAGGCCTACAAGTTGAATTTTTTTAAATGTATTTAGAAAATGTATTTCAGCAATTTAGAAAATTGATTGTATCACTTTTTCCTTGAGACAATCCTCTAATGAGGAAAGTTTTATATAATAAAAAAAAATACAGTATTCGTACTAGACTGAGTGAATTAGCTCAAGTGGTAACTTTTGCAACTTGTATTCAGAAGATCCTAGGTCCAAATTCCGATGATTTTTTCTGCTTTTCCTCAGTTGTCAAAGCAAATGCTGGGTTGGTATTTCATTATCAGGACCTATTTCATAAGACATTGAATCCTCATAGTAAATGAGTTGAGCCTGTTTGATCCATCGTAGCTCATATTGATTATTTCTTGTAGGACATGTTTCAGAGCATCTTGCTCTATTGTCACCTTGTACAGACTCAACTCCGATAGAGCAGAGATGCTCTGAAACATGTTCTATAAGAGGCAACCAATATGAGGTAAAATGAAGCAGACTCAATTCACTTATTAACCCTTTGTACGCCATGCCCGGCGTGCGCCGGTGAAAGTGTGTGTACATCGGTATGCCATGCCTGGCAAGCTCCGGTTTTCAATCTTATTATTTAAAATATTTTTCCCCCGAAGTTTTTACTTCATTAAACTAAAATTATTTTTTGTTCTATGTTTGTACATCCTTTCTTAGCAATACTTTGCACATCCCTTACATAATAACGGTACAGGTTGGTTGTAAAAGGGTTTTCTAAAGGAGGGTGTACATTCATGTTTCAAGGTTTTTTTTTTTTTGCTATAGAATATTGCAATTTCAGGATTTACTCTTTATTTATTTTATTTTTAGTTGAAAAGATACCTTGCCAAGGGGTAGGTCGTGCAGTGAAACACAGTGATTCATGTCTCGAAGATGACGAAAATACAATATGCGAGTTTATTGTGTCAGTTTTATTAGAAGATGAAAGTGACAGTAACAGTTCATCATATGGTTATTCGTTTGATGAATGTGATAGTAGTCCTGTTTCTAAGAGAATATTATTACAATCTAAGCCTGTAAATAGTAAAGCAAGTGATATATACTTAAATGAACAGGGTGTGAGTGACAGTGGTGGACATGTCATGCCAGACGAAACACGTGGCATAAAACAGCTGTTTGACTGGAATTGATTCAAACCCAGGACCATAAAAATGTTCAACAATATTTAATATTATAAGTTTTTAGTGGTAATGCCCTCAAAATTATTCAATAGGATAAATGTTTTAGTGATAGTGATAACAAATTTCAATGAAGACACCGTGCTGAATTGTAACCTGGGATCTTTACAAGTGGAAGCAACACCATCTAACCTTCAAATAAATGTATAATAGTGAGTTTAAACTCAATTTAGCATGGCATGTAGACAGTAAATTATACTTTATATAGGTTTGTATTATATAGTATGGCGTAATACTCTACATTTAAAAAACCTGGCACCCACAGCCCAGCTGGCAAAAGGGAAACTCGGCGGTCAAAAGGTTAAGTAGAACCTCATGATGTTATTTCCTATTGTATTTTCACAGTAAATCCTCGTTAATCTGGATCAATTTGGGCTGAGTGTTGTCCGAATTGTCCCATGCCGTAGCCGAGTGGTTAAGGCAGGAAGCCTTGGTGCAGAGCTACGGGACTTGCGCTGGTTCGAGTCTCCATGGGGGAAGAAATATTCTCATGGTATTTTGGCCAGTATGGGACCGGTGCCCACCCAGCATCGTGATGCATTTGGGTAGCTACAATAAGTAGTGGCTCCAGGTTGAGAAAACCAGCTATAACATGGCTGGGGGACTCGACATGCTGACCACATGTCACCCCTACCCTGGCTGATTATCATCTACCTCTGTGATTGACACATGCGGATGTGAGACCAGCAGCCGGCTGGTAGGCCAAGGGCCTTGTAGGCCTGTCGTGCCAGGAGGAGTTGTCCGAATTAGCAGATGTATAGATTGAGTGAAATAAAACTCTAGAGAAATTTTTGTGAATAAAATTTTACAATACATATGTAGTTCTTTATGACATACGATACAGTAGTCCTACCTGATTTTAATTACATATCCTTTATTTGTTTGGTTAGAATAAGATTTAAATTTTCTTTTGTGATTTATCACACATCTTTTTTCACAATAAGATCTCAAAAATTCATATTATTGTAGTATGTGGAAATTTCTTTATTGTCTCTTTTCTCAACGAAATCAATTACAGAATTCAGATGGTGCTTAACCTCACTTAATTTCACTTTCAGCATTTCAAAATCCATATCTTCAGCCTCAGATTCACAACTGGAGTCTCTTGCATTGCTTACACTTTTCACAATTTTCTTCAGTCATGATGTGATAGCCTGGTTCACCTTTATCTTTACCAAGCTAGTCTTCAATCTCCTCTACTGTGACAATTTTCTTGCCATCCTAACCAATATTTTGTAATAGTCATTTAATTCAATTTCATTGCTGTCTAATTCAACACTCACTGGCACTATCAAACCCGTAGGTTGGTTATGTGGACATAACCTACTTCCCTCAAATCATGGTTAATGTTATTCTCCTATCTCATTCTTGGCCTGCCTACTGTGTGCTTTTCCTCTGATTTTCCTACAAGAAACTTTTGTGCCTCTCTTTGATTCCCATTTGTGCCACATGTTCTGCTCATTGGAGACTTAACTCTTCTTATTATATCTGGTTTCCTATAAAGATCATGTAACTCACTGTTATGTAAGTCTTCTCCATTTGCCTGTCTGTTCATCTCTCTTTGGTTCAAAAATTTTCCTAAGAACTTTATTCTCATGTACTTGTAATCTTTTCTCCTCTCTTAAAGTAAGAGTACAGGTTTCACATCTATAATATAATTGGGAGAATAATAGTTTTATATATTTCCATTTTAATGTTTTTTGAGAGAAGTTGGGAGGACGAAAGAGTTCCTTTAATGCATAATAGCATGCATTTTCAGAATTAAGCCTATGTTAAATTTCTTTGTGCAGCTCATTCCTGTTCGTAATTATTGTTCCTAGGTATTTGAATTCCACCACTAATTCAACACTCATCCTATAGAATTTTCTTCCATGCATTAGCCAGTGTAGAGGTTGAAATGCTGTTCAATACTATTGTAAAATTGAAAATCATTGATCTGAAATTATATGATTTTATATTCTGGTGTGTTTTTTCTGCTCATTTATCTTTGCCTTCCAGAAGGTAATCAACTTAGAAAACTTGTCAAAATTTTCTTTCAGTGTATATTTTTATTTAGACATATTAAGTCCATGTATATGAAACTCAATGTCTTCCTGTGGTTGAATATTATCATGATTCTCATGAATATTTTGAAGGACACCCTGCCACCTCAGGATATCCTGTATCACTAGCTCTTGATTATAGCCTATAGAATCATGATGCTCTCAGTATTCTTTTCAGGTTTTTATATTATTACCAACTGAAAGTTAAAGGGGGAGGGTGAGGAGGGAGAATTATTGGCTGAAAAAGGAATTAAAAAAGGACTTGTAAAGGAATATTATTTTATTGCATAAGAAAATAGTTGAATTTTATCATATTATTACATTCAAGAAGTCTGATTTTTACCTTTAAAATGTAAAATTTCTTCATATTAAGAAAATTACTGCTCTTTGTCGACATTTTTTTCTTTTTATACAATATAAAACATGTGTTTTGGTGTCTTCTGTCTTTGTGATCAATTATTGTGTGTTTTCCATTAAGGAAATAAAATATTACTAATATTTTTGTAATATCTCTGCACAAAAGGGCTCAAAAGAGAAATATTTCTGAAAAAGAGATGATAGATTAAAAAAAATGTAAAATAAAGAGAAGTTAATACCATGTAACCAGGTTGGGGAACATTGTTAACAATTATGTTAAATTTATTTAAAAAGTGTTTTCGATTTGAAGAACATTTCATTATTTTTATATGCTAAGGGTTAAGATAGCGAGGAGATACTAAAGGACAACACGCACACACTATTGAGTAACACTAAGACATTAGGACTGGAAGTAAATATCAATAAAACTAAATATGTGGTCACACGTAGAAATTCATTAAATAATGGAAATGGACGGCTAATGACAAATGAGGGAAATTTTGAGGAAGTTGCTACATTCAAATACCTAGGAACAATAATCACAAATAGGAATGAGATGCACAAAGAAATTAAACATAGGCTCAATTCTGGAAATGCGTGCTATTATGCATTGCAGAGACTCTTGATGTCCCAACTCCTTTCAAAAAACGTTAAACTGAAAAAATATAAAACTGTTATTCTACCAGTTATATTATATGGGTGCGAAACATGGACTCTTACTTTAAGGGATGAAAGGAGATTGCAAGTATTTGAGAATAAAGTACTTAGGAAAATTTTTGGACCAAAGAGAGATGAACAAACAGGTGAATGGAGAAGACTACATAACAATGAACTACATGATCTTTATAGGAAGCCAGATATAATAACAGTTAAGTCTCGTAGACTGCGATGGGCAGGACATGTTGCACGTATGGGGAATGAAAGACTTGCATGGAAGCTTCTTGTAGGAAAGCCAGAGGGAAAACGCCCCAGTTGGTAGACCAAGAATGAGGTGGGAGAATAACATTAACTATGATTTGAGGGAAGTAGATTATACAGGGAATGATTGGAAAGCATTAGCTCAGGATAGGGATGTATGGAGAGCTTATGTCCGTGCGGCCATGAACCTATAGGTTCGATAGTGAGTGAGTAAGTGAGGGTTAAGATTGTAACATAGTATAAAGAGAAGTGACTTTTCTGACTGCTTTATGTTTCGATTCCTCATATAAACAATTGAATAAAATAATGAACATGTTGGAACCTTAACTTTAAGTAAGTCCTCATTATTATCAATAATAGCAAAGATTTTATATTCCCTATGTATAAACATTTTAGTTTCCATTCCATAGTAATTCTGCCCAAGGGCAGGTCTTTCTCTGCAAAAGCATTTTTATGCTATGCTTTGCTGCTTTACTAGGGAATTATAGATGTAGTAGCTTCCCGTTTCTTTCCACACTGGTGAAGGATGATAATGATAAGAATGATGATGGCCGGATGATTTTCAGGAACCTTTGGGCCTTAAGCTTCCTGAGGAAAAAGCCCAAAAAACCCTCATCCAGGAGCCTGTCCCAACTGGGAATCAAACCCGGGCCCGCTGTGTTACAAGGCAGCATGCTACCTCAACATAACAGTTGTGGGCAATTTTAGTTTAAATGAAAATATTTTGGTATCTTTTAATGCACTAGTTTATCATTTATATGGTTTATCGAGACTAGAATTTGTCAGATTTTCAGAGTTATTGTCAGGCAATCATAGTTACCTAGGAGATGCTAGGAATCAAGTCCCTACTGGTCTTCATCTTAACTAGCAAATCACTTACATGAGCATTGCCTGCCTCCCATGATTTGGATACAGGATCAGATTTCTGGGAACATATTTAGGAAGAGAAGTGTGATAGCATAGAACTTTGTGGAGGTTTTGTTTTAAGTCGACCTATATATAAGTGAAAACAACTGATAATGGTGTCTGGTGAACTAGTGGTTACTATGCTCTCCTCTTTCCAATTTGCAGGTTGAAACCCAGCCAATGTCAATGGTAAAATCCTGAGTATGGGTTGCTTCAGAGGAGATGTAAAGCCATTGGATTCATGTCAGATTTCTTCTTCGGCTTTCCCCCACTTATAGGTTTGCTGTCTTCAGTTTCCATTTATTTCTATCATTCCAATCTCCTTCTTCCAAATTCCTATCATCCAATAATAGTTCTGATGTAGGTTTTCCATTTCCATTTAAATCCATCCGGCTGACATTTTACTGAGTCACATAGCGATATACTTTTTTCCAGGGCCAAGTTGCCAGCCTGATGCCTAACCCCCAGACATGGAGGACCTGGTTTTTCTTTTTTTAGGGTTTGCTTCGTTAGCCGACAGGTCTCAGTTTTAAGGCACTGAGAACTTGTCTTTTGTCCCATCCTATTAACTACAGTCTATTATGACTACAGTCAGGAAGCACGACGAGAACATAAGATTAGGACTTGTTGGCAGAGCTGCTAAAAAGAGTCGCAGTGGTATTACTCGAGATCTATTAAGGTATACATAGTCAGCATCTGTACCGTTCTTGAGGCTGTACCAACCATTTGCTCCCCCATTTCAGATTTACGGCACATAAAGGAACCTCAAACCTAAAGTAGGATATCCTGAGTATAATTTTTCTGTCCTTCCACACCCAGATTTGTATTGTGACATTAATTACTTAAAGTTATTAAATTTTTTTAAAAAAATAAAATGCTATCTGCCTATTTAGAATTTATCACTGACTATCTGTAGTTACATGAGAATACTTTTAACAATAATGATGCCAAAATGGTATTCAGGAAGAAATGTTATTTAAATTTCCAGAAATTTTATCTGACATTTAAGAGAAATCCTCAGAAAAACTCAAACAAATTTATCAGCTGAAAATCAAACATGGATCATTGAGAAGCATTTATACTATATGAATGGACAATTTATTCTTTTATTATGTTGAAATGTTAGTTAAATGATTTCTGGAATTTTAAAATTCAAATTGAGAATTAGTTGATCATGAATTATGATTTGAATGTTTTATAAGAACATTTTCCCCTCGCCTATTTTTTTAGCAAATTAAAATTTTTGCAGAACTTTTTGTCAGATGGTCTGCTGGCATCCAAGTTCTCTATAGGTTTAAGATTTGAGATTCAAACTTGGCTGAGTCATTGCCTTTTTCAGTGAATAAGAGTCCTGAGTATTGTTTTCGTCAGAAGGAAAGTGAAGTGAAAGTTTTGCATCATAGATTTAGGACAGGTAAAAGAAACCTCTAGAAAAAGTTTCATGGTCCTTTCATAATGTACACCCTTAGGAAAAAAAAAGTCATCTCTTGATTTTATCAACCGATCGGGGAACTTGGTGAGCACTCGCAGAAGCCTTATTCACATTAACACGTTTTCAGTAATTGTACTGTGTTGTTTGCTAGTTAACGCAGGGCACACTCAAGTAACATAAAAGAGAGAGCTTGCCTTTGTGTGTTTCTGTGGTCGAGAGGTTTAACACACAACAAAATGCATTCGTAACCTCACGGGTTCGATTCCCGTTCTACTTTTTTTTTTACTGAATGTTAGGATAGCATTTCACCTGTAATATAGTTTCATATTTAATTTTATATTTGAGTTTTATGGCTTTAATGCACACCCAAAACACATAAATGAAAACATTCTAATAATTAAATGAAGAAAGAAAATAATATCTTCTAAAATGAAAACTTTAACAAAATTAATATCGGGTGTATGAACCCTCAGCATCTATTACCACCCTCAATCTGCAGGGCATTGATGCAATCAAATTTCTACAGTCATGTGGACTTTTGGCTAGAGCATCCCAGACATCCTGAATTTGTGCCCATAAGCCGTCTTTCGTGCATCTACAGGACAATTAGAGTTCATTATAAACAAACTTGTTAGAGGCTGTTGCTTTTGCGCAGAACGTGTACGCATCAGTCTATTAAAATCAATACATTGACATCACCTAGAACAAACCCTGAATGTGGTAAAATAATTGTTACAATAACGACATTAACATCGTTTTAGTTCAATTGTCAAAATAAAATGTATTTAATTCATGAAACATTTTAATACAAATATCACGAAAAAAAAACTACATAATTGAGGATGTGAATCTGCGACCTTCATTAACAGAAACAGTGACTGCATGCTTTACCCCTGACCTAACAGGGCACATAGGAGTATCTTCACTCAGTTCATGCCACATAACGCAGTAGCTGAGGGCCTGCACAATTATGACTAGTTTACTAGTGTGAACCCAGCGCTGTGTCGAGTAGGACTTAGAAGAAATATGCGTTCGAGAGATGACTCATTTTTTTGTCTAAGGGTGTACATTGAATTGTAATGCTAATGACCTGCGGTGTTAAAAAGTCTCCTTTAACAAACATTATCTTGCGTTATAATCTTTGTAGAGATTATTTCATTATATTGTCTGTCTTATGTATTCTCCAATTTCTTTTAGTAATTTCCAAAGAAATAGAGCTTTTGAGGAGTGTTCTCATGGAAAAATTTTTACATACCTTTGTCGATCCTACCTAGCAGACACTGAAAATGACCATGACAATAATTTATATAACTATGTGTGTATGTATTCTTTTAATGTTCTAGTGGTCATAATTTTTAACTTTTTTGGAACCAAACTCAGCAATAGCAATCAATAAAAAAATTGTGGTAGAGTTTATTAACCAACAAAATTGGACCAATAAGAGCGTGTGTGCGCCAGAAGAAAAAAAATCCTAATAGCTGAAATTTCCGATTTTTTGCAGCATAACTTGGTATACGTATTGAAATGAAACGAGAAAGATATTCTCAAAAAATCAGGGAACAGTAACCATAACAGACATGGCAAAAACACTTGTATCAGAGGAAAGAGTTTTCATATGTACCTTACATATCTTCCATATGCCCACTGTTTGTGACTTGGCAGACAAATCTTATAATCCAGCCATGTTTCATCAATTGATATGACTGCCCTCTAGTGGTAAAATTTACAAGTTATGCTTTGTCGACAAATACGTATGAAAACTTGGAAATATACTCTTTCCTCTGGTACAAGTGTTTTCGCCATGTCTGTTATGGTTACTGTTCTAACAGACCCATGGAACCCGAGAGGACCTTTGACTTACTCTGTACAATTTAATTAACAAAAGAAAGATACATTTCATTAACCATCAAATTCAGATCATAAATTTAACTTGCTGAGGGATTTGCTTAGCTCACACAGTTTCTGCATGATGGACTTTTTATTCTTAAAGGCTCTATGGTCTTTAGTATTTTGACTCTCTCAAGAGTTCCTTTATTTCTTTCTATCTTTTATATCACCCTTCTGCCTAATTTATGTCCGCCATTTTTTTATATGTCTGAACTACATTGTTCTTTAAGACTTTATGAAGTTTATTTTGTTTTGTTTCTGATAATTTTGTTAATTTCATTGTTAGCTTTGATTGTCCAGTACCCATAATATCTTAATTATTTTTATTTCTTTCATAGCCTCTTACATATCTTGCGATCATTTTTTCCTTTGTCTCCCTATGTATATCCATAAAAATGAAATGGTTTGTTGATGCCCATTGTACAATATGCATTGAAATAGGACAAGTAGTCAATAAATAACATATCTTGAATGCAGAGTAACAAATGACTCAGAAAAGAAATTCTAGGTCTATTGGGGAGCAAGAAAAAAATGGTACAAGCCAATTGAAACCTCATCACTAGAGCCTGGATATCCATGCAGTATCAAATCTTAAAACAGTATCATCCTTTCATATGCTATCATGTGATCAGACACGCACAATTTGTATAGATTTAGAATGTTCAGTTTCTGTGTAATGTATTATTTTATCATATAAATATGTATTTTCTGTCAGCAGCTTAATTTCTGCTCCTTCCATTTGTTGTTTAGTTAGGTTCCTAATCTCTGAGCCATATGCCAGTGTTGGTACGGCCATCGTTCTGCAAAACTTCAGAACTGTGTCTGTTATCTTCCTGACGAAGGCTGTTTTAATTATTTAATATTTTGGAATTTTTATATATTTTTGTCAAAATTTTTATATTTCCATAAGTCTCTTGCAGCCTACATATTCAAAATGGTTGTTCTATCGTTTATCAACAAGGACTATTTTTAATCATATAGATGTTTTTCCTTTAAATTTTGCAACTTTTTAAAAACATATTTATACTATTTTTTTAGCTATTATGTCCAGATTACATAAAGCCTTCTTCAGGTTATCTTCTGAGTTTGCAAATATTGCTTGATCATCTACAAAAAGTAAGGTGTGTGTATGTGCAGACAATAAAAGATAATATGCAGTATAAAAGTGTAAATAATATTTATATTAAATGTATAATTTACAGTTTATGTATTATGTATTAGTCATTCAAAATATCTCTGCAGGTGGACGCATTGCGAAACTCTGTTTGTTGCTGCACATGACGTCATATAAGGCAGTGTACAATGGGCAAAGAATCACAGTTGCCTTTTAGTAGCACTTGTAACCACATCGTTCGCTTTTGAACAGCCATTTCGTGTCGATACAACAATTTGTAATATATACCTACGTTTGTATTTTATAAGTATGGAGGTGCCTGAAACTCTCCAAGAAAAGTGATTAATTCACAAGATAAAAAGATAATTTACATATTGCAGTGTGCACCACTAACAAACTTTCTACTAGACCTCACTGTCAGCGTCCCACGTCCCATTTCCCTCTGCACTTCATAGATAGCAGTGTCACGTGTTCTATTCCTACATAAACACGACTGCAGTGCCCTCCGTCAACAATTGTGCTTATTCTTTAAACGGATAACATGAATTTACTCCCAAGAAGTCCAAAATTTGGATGGAAAAAATAAATTTTATTTTGAATTCGTAAAACATAAAACATATAATTGCAAAGTTTGAGAAATGTAACCATTTTATATAAAACATGCATTTGCATGGAAATCTGATCCGAATTCATCATTTGACAAAAACAACAGTAATTGTGAATTCTGGCTTCCAAGTGGTGATCCTTAAATTTTGGCCTTTTCTGTACTCTAGTCATCTCAAATTAATGTGTGTATTTTATTTATTAATTTGACTTTCTGGGATGAGGTTGATAGTTCATGCCTAGGTTCCAATTTAGAGAGCCAGGCAGGATGGCTCATCTATACCCCAAGGCATTGGGTCCCTTTTAAATAACTTCTTATGTATGAGATAAGTTGCGATTTCTTTAATCCCATTTGCCACATGAGTTTAAATTAAATTCTCTCTAGATCATTTTATTTTTATCTCAATATAAATCATTATATAATTATATTAAAACTCGCCAAAAAATGCTCCCTATATTGATTATTTCTTGAACAAAAAAATCAATCTTAAGAATAGTAATATCTCTGAAACTTGATAATAAAATACACTTTTCTGTCTCTTATAATTTAAAATTCAGGGTTCAAAACAATTTTGAAATTAAAAAGTTGTTTTAGTTTTCTTACAGGCAAATGAGTGAGCTCTTATATGTCCCGAAATACAAAATATTCTTATCTACTCTGCTGTATATTATAAAAATTGTTAAAATTATAAAACAAATGCATATTGATATTTGTGATGACATTTGTTCTGAAATTTTGAAAACTTTTTAAACTATTGAAGAGAAGATAAGAAACTTAAGATTTTGAATATGGTTATGGTACTTATGTACTCATTTATTTGTAAAAAAAAAAAAGCATATCATGCTGTAGTTAAGGCAATATGCTGCAAGCCAGAAGGTCACAGTTTGAGACCTGATTCAGAATTTTTAACTAACCTGAACTTTCTAATGTCTACATGGCCCTGAGGCCAACTCAGCCTCTAACAGAAATGAACACCAAACATTTTCTGAGGATAAAGGCAGCCATCATGCAGGGCTGACAACTAGATGATATCTCGTGCTGATTGTTTAGAAATTGGAGCCTAAACTACCCCAAGGGCCTCCTAAGACCTGTAGTGGGGTAATTTTATCTAAAAATTTTTTTTTAAATTTAAAAATTGTTTTAAATCCTGCATTTGTTAATCTGGAATAATCCATATATATATATATATATATGTGTGTGTGTGTGTGCGCATGTATACTTACTTACTCGCTTGTACTATCGAACCCGTAAATTCATGGCCGCGCGGACATAAGCTCTCCATACATCCCTATCCTGACCTAATGCTTTCCAATCATTCCCTGTATAATCTACTTCCCTCAAATCATAGTTAATGTTATTCTCCCACCTCATTCTTGGTCTACCAACTGGATGTTTTCCCTCTGGCTTTCCTACAAGAAGCTTCCATGCAAGTCTTTCATTTCCCATACGTGCAACATGTCCTGCCCATCGCAGCCTACGAGACTTAACTGTTCTTATTATATCTGTCTTCCTATAAAGACCAATTAGTTCATTGTTATGTAGTGTTCTCCATTCACCTGTCTGTTCATCTCTCTTTGGTCCAAAAATTTTCCTAAGTACTTTATTCTCAAATACTTGTAATCTCCTTTCCTCCCTTAAAGTAAGAGTTGTGTGCATGTATACATTGGGTAATAAAAAATATTGTAATTCTCACTTAAATTGTCTTCTGATTGTTAACTTGATGTAATGTAGGTGTGTTTGAACCGCCATGTGAAGCAGATGCATGTGGACCGGCCAAACTACAAGTCTGTGTCGTACAAGTGCAAGATGTGCCTACTTACTTTCCCAAGCATTGCTCTTATGAGAGATCATTTCAGAGACTCCCATCCAACTGCCCTGGTGTTCCATTGCAGGCATTGCAACACCACACTCAAGACCAAGAAGACTCTAAAAACCCATATCAAGGTACTCTATGTTAAAATATTTATCTTATAACTAAATGTAAAGAATTTGTCATTTACTAGTTCATTTCATTAACACGTTTCTAAATAAATTCTATGGTGATTAAAAGCTTGTATCATCCATCCTCAACATGTTAAGACTGCAGAGTCAACAAAAATGAATAGTAATTGTATTAAATTTTGTTGGGAAGTAAACATTATGAGATATAATCATCGAATAAGAATAAAATGAATCGTGGATTCTTCTTACCTCATACTTCTATGTTTTTTTAAACACAGCACTGCAGTATCAGCGACCATCGTCACCATCATCAGCTGTTTTCATGACTGTCATTTTATTCTTATTAATAAAACCCCATAATGTTAAAAATTCCCAAATTTATTATAATATAATAATTGAAATTCATCGGAGAACATTTTTTGACAACTCACATAATTTTCGTGTTTTTCACGATACCGCAGTTTCAAATGTAATTACGTCCATCTTCAGTCACAACTCCAACTGATGAAATTCTTTGGCCATCAACTCTTCTATTGTCACCATCTTCAGTTCTGCCATCTGTGGTTGAATTTATCAACTTTGAAATAAAATTTTGTTTATTAGGAATATAAAAATTCATTGATCTATATTTATTTTTCTGAATGTATATCTTCTCCCAAACTCATTTGAACATCATTATCTCCATTTCCAACTATATTCCAGAATCTAGTTGAGAATGGAGATAATAGCCTCTGAGACATAACCATGTGAGAAAATTTAATAAGAAGTGTATTTTCGGTTCAGTGAATTCAAAATAAATTCTACCCATAGATGATTAATTAAACCATTTAAAAACCATTTCTATGTAAAAATTTACTTTTTTCCCCCTTTTATTTCATTAGACTTTTATAATTGAGGGGGTCAAAACCAAAGTGGTGTAAGTTTTTTTTATACATTTTGAGATACAGAAGGTTTTGTTAAATGATTTAAAGTAAATTACACAAGAAATTTATAGCACTGTGTTTGTGCTGAACAGTGCAGGAAAGAACCATTATTCAATGTGATTACGATTGGAAATAAGTTACGTACTTATTTCTTGTATTATAAAGGACTCAAGTGACTTACACCACTTTGTCTTTGAAAAAACTTGCATTGTTGTTAACTGAAATAAAACAAAACATATTTTTAATCAAAATGTATATGTCTTGCATAAATAGCTAAAATTAATACCATGATAACATCTTTATTTGCAACGAGAAATCTCAATCTTGTTCAATATCAACAATATCTAATAAGCCTGTATCTTCCATTTCTGTTGTATCAACTGTTTTAAAGTCCATGAAAGAAAGCAATGGTTGATGGGTGGAATGTAACGTGGTATGTCTAGCATGTCCTTATTTTCCTTAGCCACGGGCCTTGGTCCATGGTACAGAGTTTCCAGATCAATATGTCTAAGTGAGATGGGCCTTCCCGGTTTGACTTTAGACGCAACGTGGAAAATGGAAAGTCCTCATTAAGAGTTTCCTTGTAAAATAGCAAAAAATGGTTCTGTTTTTCAGTAAACGAATCCATTGCATTTTGTGCCATGACACCGATTCATTCATGACATTCTTCTTTCTTCCTCTTTGTAATTGCTTATTCAAGATTTCTCGTAGATTTTAAGTCCTGGACTGACATATCTGTTACAAGGAAAGCTTTCTTCTTTCTTGATCTTGAAATTATGGAGCGCCAATCAGGTGGGACATAAATGGTCTTACCAAATCAATTGATTTGGGCTTTATGTACACATGGGATGAGATGATTACATCACGTGGTTCACAAGAAATAAGTTCTTGTGTTACAAAACACATTACTAGGGCAAGGCATTTAATGACCTATAAATTGATAAAAAATGCAAAGAATGACCAATAAAATAAAAAAACGACGAATAAAAAGTTAAGAATCACCAATAAAAATACTATTTATTAGATTAAGTACTCACTTGATTACTGAATTACATAGAATTTAACTTAACATCAAAATATTAAAAGAAAAGTATTTAAAAAATACATATTACAGTACCTTTTATTGCAGAAAATCCATTTCAATTACACAGTGCACTTTTACAGCAATTTTGAATTGCAGTTAACAATCAGAATAAGAGTAGAAGCTAGCATAAGCTCTAAGAAATTGAATAAAATTCCTAGAAGTGGGCAAGTTCATTATGCACATAGCTTGAAAAATAGAGGTAATCAACTTTTATAAGATTCATGATGTGTTCCGTTGAGGTTTATTCAAAATTAATATAAAATTATGGAATATTCACCTGAAAGGTCCGTCTCCTCAACTTAATTAATCATTTAACTGTAGCGCTTTCGGGACTTGTCCCATCATCGGCAGGATTCAAAACTGGTGTTTCACTGAAGATCTGGTAGAGGGGATTGCATGTATTGGGTTCGTTTTCGTTTATCAGGCTGTCGTTGTGAGCTGCTTTCATGATTTCCATCTCTTCGAGTACGTTTATCTTCGCTGGATTATTTTCTCTGTGCATTACTATTAGGGTGTTTTCAATATTTAACATGCGATGTCCTTCATGGATAACGTGTTTTGCATAGCTTGATTTCCCTTCTGCGTGAATGAAGTCTCGAAAATGTTCTTTGAATCTGATGTTAAAACTCCTGTTTGTCCTTCCTATATAAAATTTGTTGCAGTCCTTACAGGATTTCGAGACTTCATTCACGCGAAGGGAAATCAAACTATGCAAAACACGTTATCCATTAAGGACATCGCATGTTAAATATTGAAAACACCCTAACAGTAATGCACAGAGAAAATAATCCAGCGAAGATAAACATACTCGAAGAGATGGAAATCATGAAAGCAGCTCACAACGACAGCCTGATAAACGAAAACGAACCCAATACATGCAACCCCCTCTACCAGATCTTCAGTGAAACACCAGTTTTGAATCCTGCCGATGATGGGACAAGTCCCGAAAGCGCTACAGTTAAATGATTAATTAAGTTGAGGAGACGGACCTTTCAGGTGAATATTCCATAATTTTATATTAATTTTAAAATAGAGGTAGTAAGCAAAACAACTACTTAATTCCAATAAATTGTATTGACAAGGAAAAATACTGAATTATAATAAAAATCTTAAATCAAATACAAATAATGTCACAGCCTTCCAGAAAAATGTAAAAAATGCTCAAAATGACCTAAAAATTGCCAAAAAATGACCTATCCCTATATAAAAGTTAAGAAAATGCAAAAAAAATGCCCTAACGAATTGCTTTTATTTAATCCGTTTTTTAATGCCGTACATTTTCATATATGCAAGCAATGTTTCAACCTTCATAAGAAAAAGATGCAAAATCATTAATAATTGCCTTGCCCTACACATTACTATGAGAGCCTCAAAATTAAGACATGTCATGTATAGTGTCACTTGTACGAGGCAGAATAGAAACTGGAGTTTTAAAATGTGACTTACGAAATTGCTTGAAAGTAGTGACAAAATCATTGTTATTGACCATAAATTTATGGTGACCTCCCAAATGATTCAGATTTTGGATCCATAGAATCCTATGCATTACGTAACTAACACTTAAGGAATACTGGTGTAAGTCTGACTTGCACCATTATGGCTAATAACAAATCAGCTGCATTCACCAGTGATACTGCTACTGCCATATATGAGGGCATGAAAAACAATAACTTCCACCACTCTTCCTATTTAATAGATCTGTACTTCAAGAATATGCAATGCTTAGGTCAAAATTTTTGAAAACTTACACCACTTTGGCTTTAAGCCCCTCAATTATTCAGTTATCTGTTAAATATTTCTCTATTTATTATGTTTGAAATATAGAGTGTAGATAAATTAAACTAAAGAAATTTATCTTGTTATAGATGAATTACAGATAAGCAATTTGAGATAGAGACTTCAGGTTCTCAGATGAAATATGTTAAAGTAATTTGCATTTGGTACTCATAATCCAAATTAGAGAAAAATTTCTGCCTAAATCGAGATTTGAACCCATTATCTACTTTACATTCTGGTGCACTAACCATTGTGCTACTTAGGCAGTCCAGAAGAAGATACAAATTATTCTCAATTTGAAATACCTGTGTACCCCTATTAGTGAATTTCTATTAACATTACAATAAGGTCACTTCTGCTAAAAGATATTATGATGGAATTCATCCCGTGCCATATTAGCCAACCATAAACATAATATTTAAATTAATAATTCATGCTGCCATTTACATACAATAGTTAATACAACTAAAGAGAAATATGCTTGCCCAAACTAGGATTAGGACCTGAGATATGTAGCTTTATGTGCTGATGCACTAACATTGTGCTACTTAGGCAATCCAGGAGCGGATACATTTATTTGAAATCTCCGTGTTTCAAATAGGGAAAAATTTGTGTCTGCTCCTGGATTGCCTAAATAATTGGTACACCATCACGTAAAGCTGTAGCTTGGGTTCAAATCCCAGTTTAGGCAGGAATTTTTCTCCAATTTAATGAATGAATGAGTCATTTCTTATCTTACCTCATAGTTTATGTTTTCTTAAACACGGGAACTGAAGTTTTCAAGAGGAACATCCCTTCCATAATATCGGTTGAAAATGGGAGGGATGTTCCTCTTGAAAACTGCAGTTCCTGTTTTCAAGAAAACATAAACTATGAGGTAATTCATTGAATTAAGAACCACATAATGTTATTTCCCATATTTAACTATGAAGGAATATTTCTCATTAATTCTACTTACTATTACATGCAAACAGGAAGCCGGAGTACATTAATTTCACAATTATGCTTATAATAAAGTATCAAATTAAAAGAGGAGCATAGAATGGTATATGGCTTCAGAACTTCATTGGATTGGACAAAGTCCAACTACTAAGGATTGATCAAATATATTTTCCAATTTAGCTTTTAAAATTCTTTAAAATTGCTAGCAAATGAGCAATACTTCAAAATTAATAAACAATTAGATTTTTACAACTCACCTCATAATTGTAGATTTCTTGAAGACTATAGTTTTGATATGCTATGTATCATTATCAATTCCATCTAACTGTTGAATTGGCATTTGGTGACAAATAGATGGAATTGGTAATGATACGAGGGCGGATCGGAAAGTAATGCACAATAATTCTTTTTAAAAAGTTTAATAGTAAAAAAAAGGGAAAAAAATCACAAATGAACTTACATCTTTTACCTACTTTTCGACATAGTCACCAACTTTCTCAACACTTTTCCCATCGTGTTACCAGTTTCAATATGCCCTGTTTGTAGAAGTCCGTTTGGTTGGAGTGTAGCCATCTGCGCAATGCTGATTTCACTTCCACATCTGTCTCAAAGCATTTGCCGGCCAGGAATTTCTTCATGGGACCAAACAGATGAAAGTCCGATGGTGCAAGATCCGGACTGTATGGTGGATGCTGGAGCACCTCCCAACCAAATTCGGCGATTTTCTGATGAACGACAGCAGCAACATGGGGGCGAGCATTGTCATGAAGAAGTTTAACGTTAATGTTGTGACGTTTGTCACGAATGGCACGACGCAACTTCACCAAAGTTTTAATGTAGGCCGCAGCATTCACAGTGGTCCCGTGTTCAGCAAAGTCCACCAATAAAACACCATGCATATCCCAGAACACTGTCACAAGCACTTTCCTGACAGATTGAGTCACTTTGAATTTTTTCTTTACTGGGGAACCAGCATGTTTCCACTCCATTGATGCCTGCTTTGTTTCGGGCATGTAGTGGTACGCCCACGACTCATCACCTGTGACGATTCCTTCCAGAAAGTCATGTCCTTGTGCAGTGTACCGCGTTAAGTGGTCCAAGCTTGTCATCATTCGCTGGCCCTTGTGGTCGTCTGTCAGGTTCTTAGGCATCCAGCGAGCACTAACTTTACGGAATTTCAAATTTTCATGAACAATATCGTACACCGCACCATAGGAAATGTTGAACTTCTGCGATAAGGCTCGCAGTTGCACACGCCGGTCGTTCAGAATTGCCGCCTCAATGCCTCTGACATTCTGCGGGATTGCTGCTGTTGTCGGCCGGCCGGAGCGTGGCGAATCACTAAGGTTCACGCATCCCTCTTGGAAGAATGTGCACCACCTGGAGACATTGCTACGGTCCATACAATCATCCCCATACACGCCACGCATGTCCCTGTGAATTTCACTGGGTTTATGCCCTTTGGCCCACAAAAATCGAACAACACTTCTCTGTTCCTCACAGGTGGACGACTGTAGCATGCGTGCCATCTTTGTTGCATAGTTCAAGCTTCTCTCCCAAGAGGTGCACCTGAGAAAAAAATACCATCTGTAGTGAAAACTTCAAACTATATCTCTGTGAAATTTCAACATTCTAGCTGCAATACCAAGGCAGAAAAAAATTATTGTGCGTTACTTTCCGATCCGCCCTTGTATGTAGCGTATCAAAACTGTAATCTTCAAGAAATCTATAATTATGAGGTGTGTTGTAAAAAATCTAACTTTATTAATTAAAATAAACCTCATAGTGTTACTTCCGTCAAATATTAATGAAATTACTTCAAGAGTTAAAATTTTGAAAATTTGTAGTTAGATTAAAAGTTGAGGGTTAAATAATCTCTTGTCAGAAGCTCTCTCCCTCAATCCTATACTTCTATTTAGTTTTAATATTGGAGTATGAAATATAAATAACTTTGACAACTGATTTTTTTTTCTGAAACCTTGATTACTTTATTTCAAATTGCATGCCTGCAACATCTCTTATAATCAGGCAATTTTATTCAGTTATTTCATTTATACAGGGTGGACCGCTCGAATGGACCTAATTTCAATTGCTTGTTACTGGCAAACGGTTGAAGATAGAAACTTAAAACAACGTTCATATTACAGAAAAACTCACCAAGTTTTGATATCCAGATCACCACATCTCTATATGAGCCCCAGCAGTCACTGTGACGATATCAAAGCGATGAACAATTTCTTGCCAAGTACGTTGGAGTATGTCTTCTGGAATGTTCTCAATAGCCTCTATGATGCGCTCACGAAGATCACGAAGGTCTTTGACTGGGGTGGTGTAAACTTTATCTTTGACATAGCCCCAGAGAAAGAAATCCAGTGGTGTTAAATCGGGAGATCTCGGGGGCCACGCGATTGGTCCTCCCCTACCAATCCAACGGCCAGGGAAAATGTTGTCCAAAGTCGTACAAACTTCATTGGACCAGTGGGGAGGAGCACCATCTTGCTGGAAAACGATGTTAGGCTGCAGTTGTTCAATTTGTGGAAAGAAGAACTGTTCCAACATGTCAAGATATGTGGTACCACGAACAGTTTTCTCGGCGAAGAAAAACGGTCCAATGACCTTATTATGTGACAAACTGCACCAAACATTCATCTTCGGACTATCACGAACATGCTCTTGAATAGCGTGAGGATTCTCCGATCCCCAGATCCGCACATTATGCCAGTTTACCTTGCCTGACAAATGGAAAGTGGCTTTGTCCGAGAAGAAAATCTTGGTCATGAAGTCAGGATCAGCGCCGAGACGGTCCAGCATCGTATTGGCGAATTCCACTCGTTTCGGCATGTCATTCGGCTCCAGACGTTGCACTAACTGCACTTTATATGCGTGCAGTTTGAGGCGTTTGTGGACAATCCGTTGTAATGTCGATTTTTGGTATTTGAAGTTCCCGCGAAGCTCTTCTTAATGACTTCCGGGGGCTTCGCTCAAATGCGGCTTGAACATTTGCTACCATTTCATCGGATGCTCTGCGACCACCACCATGCTTCTTCAACACAGATCCTGTAGCTAATAATGTATCACGCCACTTCTTTATGCTTTTAGCAGTTGGAGCATCACGGTTAAACACACGCCGGAACTCCCTTTGAACTCTAATGATTGATTTAAACTCCGCATACCACAAAACAGCTTGCGCTTTCATCTGCGGAGTCGCCATTTTCACAAACAATTAAATCTAAGAACGAGAAACGTATCTTTGTGCCATCTACCGACAGGATTCGAAACTTGGTGAGTTTTTCTGTACTATGAACGTTGTTTTAAGTTTCTATCTTCAACCGTTTGCCAGTAACAAGCAATTGAAATTAGGTCCATTCGAGCGGTCCACCCTGTACTTTGTATATAAAGATCCTGGATATGATGTGAGACATAGCATATCTAAATATCAATGGGACAGCAAAATTTTAAATCGACATAACTAGAGAGAAGAACCATTGCTTGTCTGGAAACATTCATTTCCATAAATTATAACTTATTCTCTGGAATCCAGGATAATGACGAAATTAAAACACATATAGGATAAAATGGAATTATGCAATTTTTATTCCCATGCTTCATTTAGTAGCATGTTGTATGTTTGCCTTACAGAATGTACATTCTGAGTCACGTAGGAGAGACTGCAGTTTATGTGGGAAAGTGCTTTGGAGTAAGCGGGCACATGCAATCCATTACCGCATGAAGCACAGTGCAGCATCAAAAGTTGGTTTTCGATGTCGAATTTGTCAGAAGAGATTTGATTCAAAAGATGAAAGGTAAGTTAGTGTTATTGAGACTATAATGTTAATCAAGATAAATTATTTATAGAATATAAATGTCTATTAACAAATCAATGGTACACTGCTTCACTTTGAGTTATGATTAATCAATTAAATAGTTAATAAAAGCAATATTAAAAGCTAATAATGTAATGATTTTAGAACCATGGATGATCCTATTTCATTTTTAGACATGGGATTTTTATGTTTAAGTTTTTCTCAGAAAAATATGGGGGGAAAAAGAATTATAATTATTAACATACTTTCACTAATGTGTTGGGGTGCATGGATAGCAGCCTTATGGGGGGATCTAATATCGTAATTTTCGCTATTATTGCCCTGCATGGATATTTATCAATTCTACTACCATACTTACATTCCACGGGCAAATACAATGTCTTTTTAATAAAAGATTATAGTTAAGATTGATAATTCAATTCCACAATTCTAATGTAATATCTAAGATCACGAAACAAAAAAGGGGAAAACTGAAATAAATACTAAACATAAAACAATTTAAGCAGAAATTGTAGAATGCTTTGAATTATTTTTGATAGAAACATTGTGTTCAAGAAATAAACACATATATTTTTGAAGAGAAAAATATTTCACTCAGATTGGGGTTTGAACCCAGGACCTTTCACTTTCTATGCGAATGCTCTACCAACTGAGCTACCTGAGAATCTCAATCTAAATGCAAATTTTTCTCTTATATACACTGTTAATTCCCGAGCGCCAAATGCTGTGAAACATTGCTTCGATCTTGCAAATGGTGGCTTTATTAAGAAGACCTTTTATTGAAAATTTTACATTACATTATAAAGTCAGTACGGCCTATGTCTTCTAAAGCAAATTTGTTTTTACTTTGTTCACCTGTACAATCTTTGCAGACTGTCACTGTAAATGAAATTTATATAATTCTAGATTTGTTTTTGCTGACAGGGATATTTCAGAATTAGACTACTAAGCTTTATTTTGTCGGCTGTGGTGATCTAGTGGTTATTTTCCTTATCTTAGAACTTACAGCTGAATCATAAAGTGTTTAGCGTACAAGTTGCTTGTATTAAAACAAACAGATGCATTTTCATTTGGCCACAGACATTCTTAAATAATTTTTTTTATGTGAGATTTTAAATTTAACATTTTCCATTGCTGGACATTATTATTTTGAAAAGAAATATTAATGCTTGATCCAGGACTTACCTCTCATTCTTCTTACGAGTGTGTTAATTTTTCTTCCTTAAGTTGGATTCTATCCAGGATTGGAAAATACTAATTGAAATAAAAACATTGAAAATATGAAGCTTTACCGCTAAAAAGTAATGTATAAATTCTCAATAAATAAAAATACTTCCGAATAGAAGACATCAGTTGTTGTGATGGTAGCAACAGCTATTGGCCTTCGGATGAATGAGAATTGTATAAAGTTAAAAGAAATGTTAATTTGAATGGTTTAATGGACAGCACACTCGTACGGAGAACGAGAGGTCTAGGGTTCAAATCCCGATTCAAATGTTAATTTTTCTTTCTTAAATTAGACTGTAATTTGATGTTTATGTTACATTTTGAAATATATACTTTTTAAAATAGTTTTCATATATCCAGAAATTTATTTTAAAAAAATTGTATAAGCAAGGCTGGAGCTATTTTTTAGAACAAGTACGTTTATTACCCGAGTATATATTTCAAGAAATGGGCCTTAAGGTGCTCATTAACCAATAGAGTTACATTTTACAGCAGTTATTTTTTTTTATATGGTGTGTACTGTTTTAATATTGAAATCTTGCATGACTTTTATAAAGTTTTTGCTGAATATATGTTTTGAAATGTAGAATAATATTTCAATTATTAAAAAAATTTATTAATTATAATAATTGAAAATAAATAAATAAAAGGTCCTTACTTTGTTACTTAGTTCTAACCAACTGTATTGTATTGTAGAAAATTACATTACCAAGTTGATCATGAAGGTGAGAGTCCATATCATTGTGCTGAATGCGGGAAAGGATTTGCATCCAAATCTGGAATGTACGGACATCGTCAACTTCACACAGGTTCCGGGGTGTCAAAGTGTCAATATTGCGGCAAAGAATTCACTGTGAGTTTCATTTACTTTATTTAAATCATTCCACAGTTTATAAAATGTGTTGTTTTAGCATAAAAAGTGCTTTTGGTTCTGTGCTAGATGGATATGTGGGGTTAATGTAATCTATTTTCAATTTATGCATACTTTATAAGAATTAAATGAATCGTGATTTCTTCTTATCTCATACTTCTATGTTTTTTTAAACACAGCACTGCAGTATCGGCGACCCATTGTCGTCATCATCAGCTGTTTTCACGAATGTCAATTTGTTCTTTTTTTGCCGGTAATTATATAAACTGCCATCTGGTGTTCTTTTGAAGGAATTACTCTCCTAACTGCCATCTGGTGTTCTTTTGAATGAATCATTTTCTAAACTGCTATCTGTTGTATTTTTGAAGAACTTTGTAATCAAGCTCGGTTCGTCCGGAATCTCGAAGTTCATGGTTCTAGTATGGTTTTTTTTAATATATATTTTTTCCCAAACTGTTAAATCCAAAGGTTTAGATAGATGTTTTAAAAGTTTTGCTTCTTTTTTTCAATCCTATGATGCTCTAATAAACTATGTGCTGCTATAGCTGATTTTTCAATTTCTCCATTCTTTATGTTTCTGAAGTGTTCTTTTTTACGAGTTTCCAAGTTCCTTTTTGTTTTTCCTATATATATCCTGTTGCAATCTTTGCAATCAATTTGATAAATTCCAGATTTTTTGTTGTCTGGGGTATTACATTTGTTATTAGTTAACAGAAGATTACCCAGGCTGAATTTGTTAATTGGAGGAAATGTTATATTAAATTTTCTGAAATTTTTTTGAAACTTATTATGAACTTCAGGATGGTAAGTAAATTTCTTGAATTTTACATCTTTCTTGGAATCATGTTGTAAGGTGGTGTATTCCTGTAACCTTTTCTGTTGTTGGAATTTCTTTAATTTATTCTTTATAATGTCATCATCAAAACCATTTCTTTTAGCAACATGAACAATATGATTATATTATGCATATATATATATATATGATTATGCATACTTGTATTGTCTATAGAGAGGATTGCAGGATGAGTGTAAGTTTGTGACTAGTGTAAAGTGTTGTGGGAGGGATGATGGTTATGAATTGAAGGGAGAAGGTTCAAACTCATTGCTGGGATTTAGCTTACTTCTGTCAAAAAGAATCAATGAGGACGATTGAACCATGTTCCCATCTGACAGACATGTCCATTTCAATAGTTTCACATGCCTGGACAACTTATGTAGTGCAGAGAGTTATGGAATTTAATTCAGAAATCTGGTGTACAATCTAGTGATTAAAAATTTTACACCTCATTCCTCCTTGCCCGAGATTACAAATTTTGCAGTTTGGATTTTAGTCTAGGCACCTGGTGCACAGTCTGGTAATTAAAAATTGTACTCCATCATCATTCCTAATCCCAAGATTGAAAATTTTACTATTAACATTTTTAACTCCACTGGGTATCAAACCTGGACCTTCTGGTCAGGAAGTAAGCATGCTACCATTTGAACTAGAACAGTAGAAAATTTATAAAATTATCTTAATTTTAAAACCTCATAACTTATGATTTTCGATGTTATCATTTAAGTGATCCAAACTAGTATTTCTAATCTCTCCTGAAAAATGTATTATACAATTAGAATGAGTCAAACTGGACTCCTATTTGTAAAACAGATACTTGTTCAGTACGATGAAATTAAATGTTTGCCTACATGCACCCTACTCGTGCCTTTTAGACACATTTGATTAAGTTTAAAATTTAGGAATTCTGAACTCCAGCAGGAACTATATAACTTCTTCCTCTTAATTGAATCATATGCCTTTTTTGAAGTCCACAAAAACTATATTTGGAATAAAAAATTATATGCAATGTATTTTATAGGAAGTGATCCAATTACAAAGTCTTGGAGGCTTTTGGGATAGTAGGAGGCAATGGCAACTACTATGTTTTATGCTGGTGGTTCAATTTAATTCAGGAGATTCAAATATTGACATATTTTGCTCTTGTTCACTTGGTAGTTGAAGAGAGATTAAAATATATTATTTCTCCATCCTATTACAATCTTATCCCTGACTTTGTCTGTCCTCTTTTTGTTAGTGAAGTTGGACCATCTCATTACCATGACTTCATATAAAAACTTACTTGTTTTTATGCAGTTATCTCTCCTCCGTTAAAGCTAGAAATATTCCATTTATGCTTATAGATACTGACCATGAGAAGAGATGTATAATACTAGCAAAATTACACGATGATTCTTCAGCTATAACAGAAGTTATAATTCATAAATTAATTATGGGAAGCAATATTATATTATATTATATTATATTATATACTATTCAATTTTGTGCTAGAGCATGCCATTAAATCTTTAGAGAATGAGGAAGGCTTACAACAGAATGGTATTAATAAGCTGTTAGTTTATGCTGATGATGTAGTACTATTGGCTGATAGCGAGGAGATACTAAAGGACAACACGCACACGCTATTGAGTAACACTAAAAAATTAGGACTGGAAGTAAATATCAATAAAACTAAATATATGGTCACACATAGAAATACATTATATAATGGAAATGGACAGCTAATGACAAATGAGGGAAATTTTGAGGAAGTGGCTGAATTCAAATACCTAGGTACAATAATCACAAATAGGAATGAGATGCACAAAGAAATTAAACATAGGCTCAATTCTGGAAATGCGTGCTATTATGCATTGCAGAGACTCTTGATGTCCCAACTCCTTTCAAAAAACGTTAAACTGAAAATATATAAAACTATTATTCTACCAGTTATATTATATGGGTGTGAAACTTGGACTCTTACTTTAAGGGAGGAAAGGAGATTACAGGTATTTGAGAATAATGTACTTAGGAAAATTTTTGGACCAAAGAGAGATGAACATACAGGTGAATGGAGAAGACTACATAACAATGAACTACATGGTCTTTATGGGAAGCCGGATATATTAAGAACAGTTAAGTCTCGTAGACTGCAATGGGCAGGACATGTTGCACATATGGGGAATGAAAGACTTGCATGGAAGCTTCTTGTAGGAAAGCCTGAGGGAAAACGCCCAGTTGGTAGACCAAGAATGAGGTGGGAGAATAACATTAACTGTTATTTGAGGGAAGTAGATTACACAGGAAATGATTGGAAAGCATTAGCTCAGGATAGGGATGTATGGAGAGCTTATGTCCATGCGACCATGAACCTACGGGTTCGATAGTGCCAGTGAGTAAATAAGTAAGTAAGTAATATTATGAGGTTTCCAAGTTAATAATTTAAAAAAAAAAGAGTTGTATCTCACCTCATAATGTGATCTACAAGCACAGTACTGCAGTTTCAAGTGGTATCCCTCTCAAAACTTCAGCCATCTTTACGAATCATTAGGGCTTTCCTATATTTAAATATGTCATCACTTCACCTATTTTTTCATCCACCAGTGACCACTGACAATGAGTGTAAAAAGTAACTTATAAAAAAATGGATAATTGAATAGAAATTGCATAATACAAATTTTTAAAAAAAGTATTAAAGTATGGCAATTTAATAAATGTAGTTGCAAATTCTGGCAGACTTAAGAGAATTAATATTTTGGTTGACTGACTTCATCAGTCTTAACCCTCTGCATGCCACTGGTAAAATCTCTTGTGTCAGAGATTTAAATCGCACCCGCCGATGTGATCGGCTTTGCAAGTAATTTAAGTATATTGTCTGGCAGGTAATGGACAGGAGCACCAGAGCCGATCTGATCGGCTCATGGCACATAAAGGGTTAAAGCAAAGGAATTAAATCTTTTTAAATTCTTAATTAATGGTATGAAAATATAATTCTACCTTAGACCTAATACCGTATTCATGTATTATAATACAGAGTTCTGCATAACTGGTTTTCACATCATCTTTTGAAAAATGTTTTAACAAAATTTCACTGTAACTATTATCCTAACATCCTCTAATTATTATATTATTCATCTAATTTTCATTTTTATTGTCTACTGTAAATAAACTATAAATATATATTTAAAAAATCCTGCTGCATTTGCACTTAGGAATTAATGTGTTCACAAGAAGTGACTTAATGAATATGTTTTCAATTTTCAGCGTAAGGACAGCTATAATGAACATCTTTTAATCCACAATGGACCAAGACACAAATGTCCACATTGTCCAAAAGAATTTGTCCAAAGGTCCAATCTGGTTAGACATATACGTATTCACACAGGTAAGAAATTTTTTTATTGAGTTAATTTTTATATTCATTTGTAGGGAAAAAAACAGTCTTCATGATAAATACATGGCCTATTGGTAGAGATGCGTGAAATTTGCTAGTCGCGATAATGCAAAATGCTCTAATTTTGTCATTGTCTTGTACCATTTCTTAACTCCACTTCCCATAACCTCAAAAAAAGCATTTATGAATTGCAAAATAACGCGAAATCCTACGATAACGTGAAATAATATCGAACTTTAAAATCTTCAACAAATTCTCGAGATTTCCATTTCTTTTCGCAAAATTTTCATAATGCATTTTTCAACACTGTTTTCGGATTCCATCTTCTTTTTAACTGCCATATCTGATGACGTCATCTGCTTCCTCCATGCACTCTTACAAATGGAAATGGTTGCAACACAGTTCACAACATAGAGGTAATATTTTCTTTCCTCATGCTGAAATATGGTCTCTCCATAGATTTTAAGTTCTATGGCCAATATGAATTCCAAGAAATATGAATTATTACTTATTTTAGGAATTCTCACTATGAGGTATATTCATTAAGGTAGAATATTTTTATCACTCACCTCATATTGTTCTTCTTATTTGATTATAAACTAGTTTCGGAACATAGTTTCTGTTCCATCCTCAGTATCGTCACGACTGTTGTTCTGTCGTCTTGAAGAGCTGTCCTTCTCTCCTTCCATTGGCTGACTGAAAAACCTCGAAACCAGGTCATTCTCACCGGGAATTTCAAAGTTCATTAATTTCTTCTTTTCGCTCTTTTGAATGTAGATCTTTTCCCAAACAGTAAGTTCTTTTGGTTTTTCTATTTGTTTTAATAATTTAGCTTCTTTCTCGATAAGATGTTTTTCAGACCATGCATGGGCAGCAACTGCAGATTTTTCTACTTCCCCTTTCTTGACATTCCTGAGATGTTCTTTCACTCTAGTTTTCAAATTTCTCTTAGTTTTTCCTATGTAGAATTTCTCACATTCTTCACATTTAATTTGATAAGTCCCTGATTTGTTTTCTTCTTTAATTTTCTCATTCTTATTAGGTCTAATCAGTCTACTGATGCTGTAGTCATTTTTGGGTGCTAACCTTATGTTGAAATCTTTAAAAAAATTTTGAAACTTGTGGTGTTTTAATGGATGATATGTGAATTTTCTAAATTTTACATTATCTTCTTTTACTTTTAGAAGAGTGCTTTGATTAATAAATTTTCAAATCAAATCAACTGTCACGTGCCACTTGATAATGAAAGGGACTTTTGAAACCGGTCCGGGATTATACAAAAATATATTTGGTGAAGTGAGGTTTAAAATCTGATTAATTTATTGATTACTTGTACTGAAATTTTTAGAGAAATAATGTATATATCGATAATGTTAGAAAGAGTTAATTTTGAATTTGATTTTTTGTTCTAGGAGAGAAGCCCTATAAGTGCCTGTATTGTGAGAAGTGTTTCTCTGACAAGGGGGCTTGCAACTCTCATATACGTGTGCACACGAGGGAGGAAACCTGCAGCTGTCCTTATTGTGGTCAGACCTTCTCCAAAAAACAGGTTTGTCTCCATATACACTCCTTGTTGTTCAAACAATTGTACATAACAGGATGCAATAAAACTTAACTGATATATGGCTTAATTAGAATACCAGATTAAATTATTTTTAGTCTGTTCATCTTACCTCAGTATTAGAATACCAGAGTTAAAGATAAATACAAAACCTTCGACTCTCATTGAAGAAATGTATATTATACAATCACTCGTTTTAAGAGTGGTGGACGATTTTGTGAAGTGTGCATAGGTTTTTTATTTTATTACTGTAAGTACAGTTATTTTAATTTAAATGTTTGATTTGAATTAATTTGTTATAATATTAACAATTATAATTTAATTAGTTTCCGACATACCATTGTGTGTGTGTTAATATAACCTGCAACATTAAAAATTAAAACAATTGTACATTAATTTATCGGCTTGTAATAAGCAGCTGACAGAGGTGGCATGAACTTAGATACACGTGCTGCACCAAGTAATACATTCGGAAGTTAAATGTCAAAGTGTGTTTCTTAGGCTGGACAGACAATAGAAAGTTTTTTAAGGATGTGTACATTTGGTGCAATGATAAACAATACTCGAAGCAGTGCTGATATACCAGAGAAAATGTAAATAAACATATACATTAAGGTGATCATGTTCAATCAATGATAAAATTGATTATGAAAGTAGATTAGGAAGTAACATGAGGTTCTACTTAATAAATAAGTTTGTTTTGCCTTCATCTTCCTCATAATTTGTTGTTTCTTGTAAGATGCATTTGTAAGCTTCTTACAGGAAACAACAAATTACGAAGTAAGTTGAAGGCAGACTAAACTCATTTATTAAGATAAAATCGATGACTAATAATAAGGGTGACAAGAAAGGAAACTAATTTTTTCACTCTCATAACCAGCATTATAACTATTTGTTGATACATTGTGGAACCATGAAAATAATATAAACGTAAGAGATTTATTAAAATTCATCGGAGAACGTATTGTTTAAACAACTCACCTCATAGAATTCATGCTTCCATGATATCGCGATTTCAAACATAGTCATGTTCATCGTCAGCCATAATGATTAAATTGGAATAGGTGGTTAGCATATTTTAATCATTGTTTCGATCCAAATTTTGAAATTTTACATGTTTGTGATAAGGGTAAGAAGATAGATCTTTTGGAGGCTGTAGAGATAAATAAATTGAAGAGTAGTAACAGACTGTTAAATTAAAATTCATCGGAGAACATATTGTTTAAACAACTCACCTCATAGGATTCATGCTTCCATGATATCGCGATTTCAAACATAGTCATGTTCATCTTCTTTGATAAAGAATTAATTATCAATAAGTTGAAGAAATTCAAACACAAAAAAAGACTTAATGAATATACTACTCTACAAAATTGCAAAGAAAAGAAAAAATACAAGAAAATTACTTACCATCCTGAAATGCATAGAAAATTTCAAAAAATGTTTGACAAATACAACATTTCTATGGCACCAATAAATCAATTTAGTCTGGATAATCTTCTAAGTACCAATAAAAAAAGTCAATGTTCCAGACAGTAAGAAATCTGGAATTTATCAAATAAATTGTGAAGATTGCAATAAAGTTTATATAGGAAAAACAAAAAGGAATTTGGAAATTCGGACAAAAGAACATTTCAGAAATATTAAAAATTGTGAAATTGAAAAATCTGCAATTGCTGCACATAGTTTATTAGAACATCATAAAATTGGAAGAGAAGCTAAACTTTTAAAACAAGTAGAGAAACCTTTGGAATTGACAGTTTGGGAAAAAATATACATTCAGAAAAACAAAAATAGATCAATGAATTTTGATATCCCTAACGAAATTACATTGATTTTGAAGTTCATAAATTCAACCATAGATGGCAGCACTGAAGATGGCGACAATAGAATAGGCCGAAGAATTTCGTCAGTCGGAGTTATGGCTGAAGATGAACATGACTATGTTTGAAATCGCGATATCATCGAAGCATGAATCCTATGAGGTGAGTTATTTAAACAATATGTTCTCCGATGAATTTTAATGATTATACCTCATAATGTTTACTTCCCAACATTAATTTAATATAGACTGTTAAATTCTCAACTTGATTTGAATGAATCCCATTTGTTAAATTTAAAAATTTAAATAAATATTGTTGTATTGTTGCTTAGATCAGTTGGAACACAATTCATAATCTGTTAACATGTCTGAAGAAGGTACAGTGCACCGAAACAGCTGTCACTGAATTATATAATAAATATGAAAATCAAATAAAACTACGTTTTATTTTTATTTAATTAATAAATATGGATTTTCATCAAGTAAACACCAACTCAATTGAATATTTATATTTATTTCATTTAAGAGGAATGTACAGAATTTTCATGATTTATAATGCTGCATTTAAAAATTATTTTACTAATGAACTTTCAAAAATAACCTCCTCTTTAGGATCATACATCTGTCAATTTAGAATATGTATATGTAAATGAAAGAAAGCAAACCAGACAAAAGAAGAAAAAAAATGGGACGATTGTAAAAAGTCAAATTTGAATGAAAAAATGCACTCTCTTTTATTATATTCTTTGACCTTTTATGAAACTATAGTGAGTATGCACTGCTTCGAGTAATGTTTATCATTGCTGCAATGTGTCAGCACCCTGAAGCTCCCAAAACTTGAATGCCTACTTAAATTATTTTCAGTCTTATCGTCTTACCTCAATATTAATGTTGATTTGTTCTTGGACATGTTTCAAAACAATTCTGTTTTATCATCACCTTGTCCAGACTGTGGTTTGATTTATGTTGCACACCCTAGATGTCGATGTCAGCTCCATCCTGTGGTTGGCCAAAGAACCTCCAAACAAGGTCACGCTCCGTCGGTATTTCAAAATTCATAACTCTGTTTTTGTTCTTCTGAATATAGATTTTTTCCAAAATAGTCAGCTCTTTTGTATTTTCTAACTGTTTTAATAATTTAGTGTCCGAATTTATATTATGTTTTTCGGACACTAAATTATTAAAACGGTTAGAAAATACAAAAGAGCTGACTATTTGGGAAAAAATCTATATTCAGAAGAACAAAAACAGAGTTATGAATTTTGAATAACCTAGTTTGGAGGTTATTTGACCAACCACAGGATGGAGCTGACATCAACATCCAGGGTGTGCAACATAAATCTAACCAGTCTGGACAAGCTGACGATAAACAGAATTGTTTTGAAACATGTCCAAGAACAGATCAACATTAATATTGAGGTAAGATGATCAGACTGAAAATAATTTAATTAAAATAACCTCAAAATATCACTTCCTAAAATTAAATATTGAATGCCTATGTTTGTTTGGAGAACTAAAAGTTTAACACATCTTGTGTTAGTGCATTTAGGATAGTCTTTCTTTCTACATATGACTACCCCTTCTGCATCTTTGCATTACTGCCTATGAAATATTAATGATGACAACAGAAAATATAATCAAGTTTTGGTGGCCTTGTACCTCAGTTCAAATAGTGAAGTGCCAGTTGGAAAAGCTACAGATATTTATTTCAAATCTAAACTTAGGTTTTTTTTTCTCTTAAAATATTTTAATTTCGCAAATTGTTTCTTGTATTAAAAGTTCTCTTTTTTTCTTTCTAGAAACTGAAATACCACATTCGTAAACACACGGGAGAAGGTCTTATTAACTGTGAGATATGTAGTAAGGTGAGTGAAAATAGAAAAGAATATGAGTAAAAAAATTGGTATTTAATTTTAAAAAATTATATTTGGTATAAACCTAAACATAAAAATAATAATATGCAGAATCATTGTGAGCATGCGCGAACGCTTAAAGAAGCTTCTGCTAAATGATAGAGATATCTGTGAAATCAGAATGACCAATATTCAAAAATATATTTTAACAAATGGGTGTTCAATTCATTTTGTTAGGTTCCGATGGGAAAAGTTAATGTACATCAGGTGTACAGGCGAATCATCTTGGAACATAAATTCTCATCTTAATAAAGTGTAATTAAAGGATATGTATCAACATCGTGAAAAAAGTCTAAATGTCTGATTAGGTAGTAAATAGTAAAGTGATCCCACTACAGGCCATAGGAGACCCTTGGGGTAGTAGGAGGTTAAGGCTCCCACTTTTCCTAGACAATCGGTACTTGATGTCAGCCCTGCGTGACGGCTGCCTTTACCCCAGAACAAGCATCTGGTACTCATTTCCATTAGAGGCTGAGTGGACCCCAGGGTCATGGTGTCACCAGATGGTTTGGGTCAGTTTAAAAATCCTGACCCCACTGGGACTTGAACCCTCGATCTTCCGGTTTGTAGCACACTGGTCTGATTAGGTAGATTCATTATAATTTTTTTCATAAATAAATAAGAAATGGAAGTTCCTAATTATTGGTACCATCTTCTCTTATATTCAGTCTTATTTCCCGTATAATATGATGTTGCCTAAGAACATTGTTTCTATCATTGACAGTTCCATAAACAATTCAGTTATATGGCGGGTAAAAGTAGCACCACGTTCCAATAGATTTAGTCGGCAGAGTAATATCTTATGCAAGTTTGTTTACAGTACAACTGGATTAAGTTATGTAGATAGGAAATAACACTATGAGGTTTTTTAATATTGTTTATTTTTTCTTTCACTCACCTCATACTTCATAACTCCTTGCAAACCCAGGCTTTCGTCACATCATTTGTGACATTCTCAATGCTGTGTCACGTTCACAACTGTCGTCCAACGGCCTTCTGTCCTGCAGACTGACCTCAGCGTCATCTGGTGGCTTACCGATGAACTTCCAAATCCCTCTCCTTATAACCATTGATTTGGAAGTTTGTCGGTAAGCCACCAGATGGCACTGAGGTCAGTCTGCAGGATAGAAGGCCGTTGGACGACAGTTGTGAATGTGACACAGCATTGAGAATGTCACAAATGATGTGACGAAACCCTGGGTTTGCGAGGAGTTATGAAGTATGAGGTGAGTGAAAGAAAAAAATAAGCAATAGTACAACTGGAATTTGCTCAGAATTAGTATAAGCCCAAGAAGGCAACTTTCTTGTCCTTGTGTGCCAAAAGAAAAGAAGGTTAATTATTTAAATATTACAGCCCATTACATCTTTAGTCCATTGTAATCTAATGATATAACGATCACATATAAAAAAATATTTTTTTTATTCAGTGCCCCAGGTTGTCATTTCAACATTTCTGGTTTATCTCCTGGCATTGGCGTTATTGTAACTCACTTCTGAAGTTGGGGCGCCTAAAAGGTGGAGTTACATTAACTCACTGATATAATGGGTGATAAAATTATAATGAAGCACCAGGAGAGTTCTTAACCTAAATTCCAGATCATGGACAACCACAGGAATAATTCCCTTTAAGGAAAAATTCCTATGGTTTGACTGGGAATTGAAGCCAGGACCTCATGAACAGTAGTCAGAAATGCTGACCACTAGTCCATGAGGCTGGTAATGTTTTCCTATCTTAATAATAATAATAATTTGTTTTCTAAATTTATAATCATTCAACAATGGTTAATTATTACCTAAGTGTCAGAAAAGATCTAAAAGTAGAAGAAAGGTTGTTAGACCAAGACAAGATGGCCCAACAGCGTTAAAAGAAAGATACCAGAAAACCCTTATAAGGCATAATCCATGCAGCCGATGATGAACCATATGCAATGACCATATGATAGCTATGGAGACATGAGTGTGGTAGTGTGTTTTTCTACATTATAATAATTTTGCACCTGCCTCTCAGATCCATGAACACAAAGGACAATAATTATTACAATCCAGATTGTTATGGCAAGATCATCTAAAAGAAAAATGTAATCTCAGAGGTAGAAAGAGAATATGAAAATGTAATTGTCATTTGAGGTGTAAAACATTTGGTGCATTGTTCAATTTGTATATATTTGAAGAATCATCAAATTGGTATTACAGTCTCTTCTCATTTAAATTGTTGTTTATTAAATATCTTATCTGAACACATCTATATTACTAATGTGTTTTTAATTAATTACAATCAGATATTAAGATTTTTCAGTTACAGTACAAAGGTCAAGCTTGTATTCTAGTTTATAACTTAGTCAATCTACCTTAATCTACAATTACACTTTTAGAGAAAATTTTTTGGTGGTCAGGTTAAAGTGATTTGTTTCACTGTATGTGTAAATAATATTTATGGGTAAATGTTGTTAAAATTTTTATTGTAATTTCAATATCTCATAGCGTTACTTTATACAAATTTTGATTATTTACAGTATAATATATTTAGTTATTGTAAAGTGTAGTATGTGTGTATAAATATTTATTTGTTGTAAATCAATGGTAAAGAGAAAATTTTTTGCCTGAACCGGGAATTGAACCCCAAACCTTTAGCTTTCCGTGCTAATGCTCTGACCACTGAGCTAATCCAGGCTTCATTCCCATCCAAGCAGAAATCCTTCCTTTACCTTACTCTACTGGTTCCACTTCAATTGCAATGAATCATCATTTACAAATACACAATGAATGGCTTCTACCATGTCTTCTTCAGGTAGAAGCCATTCATTGTGTATTTGTAAATGATGATTCATTTCAATTGAATGTGGGACCAGTAGAGTAAGGTAAAGGAAGGATTTCTGCTTGGATGGGAATGAAGCCTGGATTAGTTCAGTGGTCAGAGCATTAGCACAGAAAGCTAAAGGTTTGGGGTTCGATTTCCGGTTCAGGCAAAAATTTTTCTCTTTACCGTTGATTTACAATAATTTAATTGTTCATTAATTTACTTATTTCTATCATAGTAATAGCTTTAGCTTCTCAATATTAATTTAATTGATTTGTTATTGAAATTTTACCAATTGCATTAAGGATTTAGTTTATTTTTTAATTTAATTTAATTTAAATGTAGATATAATTTCTAAGTCTTCCCTTATATTTACTATTATTGTTGGTAATTTGTGATAGAGAGGCAATGCTGTCCCACACCCAAACTGAATATCTGTTTTGAGTTTTATTTTATTTTTAAGGGAGTACAGTTTTACATCTCTACAATATGTCATTATTAAAAAAAAGTAGATAATGTATGTATAATATGCTATAAAATAATTGTAATGAACTTTATTTCAGTCATTTACGAATAGCTTTGCCCTAAAGGAGCACCGTGTGATACATAACCGCCAAACCCAGATTCTCTGCCAGCAGTGTGGCAAGGGCTTTAACAGTGAAAAGTACCTGCAGCGTCATGTAGCCATTGTACACGAGCCGTCTCATACTTTCACCTGCCCTCTGTAAGTTCCCTGTGTTTTTTGTTTTCATAATTATATCAGTAAGTAATAATGAAAATCTGTAAGTTCTTTCTTTGACTTGTATAAAATTTTAATCTTGTGTTTTTGTGTGTGTGTTCCAATGCCACCCACTACACTTATCATGCTATGGGTTCAATACTAGGCAACTAGGTAGCATTAATGTGATCTATTTTCAATTTATGCACTACTTATGCAGACTCCTTTACATAGATGAGTCCATGTATTATCTATATGGATGAGTCTGTATACCATAAGTGTGAGGAATAACGATGAAGAAAAGGGAGAAGGTAAAACTCAGTGCCACCATATAGCCCACTACCTAAAAGCATCAAGAGGTATAATATAATGTTTTATTTTAGGATGTAATATTTTGAGGTTCTTTTAATTAAATTATTTTGAGTCTGTGAAATCTTACCTCGATATCAACATTAATATTGAGGTAAGATTTCACAGACTCAAAATAATTTAAGGTATAATATAGTTAGATTATCATCAGCATACATTTTGAATATTTAATTATTGCTCGGTGCTGTGCAGACAATAATATTATCCATCCATAGTAATTCTGCCCGAGGGCAGGTCTTTCACTGTGTACCGGAGCTCGGTGGTAGGCAAGAGATCTCAGGGTTATGAACTCTTTATAAGCAAAAGAACAACGTACAAATGTACACTCAATTTTAACGAATCCAAGAAACTGTTTATTACAGTTACAAAGTTTTATCTATGAGTGGATTCGATGAAATACTTACAGGTTCACGTGCTCGAATCAAATATTTTCAAAGTCCAAATGCTTAACGGACTATAACTTTAAATTTAACTATTTCTCGGACGAATCTAATATTTAAACTGAATCGGAGATTGCGGTCTGCATGTCTACGATGTTCCAACACTGAACACAGAGTCACTGAGAGTGATAGTATTTTGATATAAGTTCTCGCTTATAAAGGCGGTGGCTCCTCCTATTTCTCTGGAATCCACTCCTTACAATTGAATATATATTTATGTTACAATAATCTTATTTACTAGTATGTATAACGTTTCTAAGAACTGGGTAAATTGGTTCTTTGATATTTAATAGATAAGTGTTTTTCAGTTTCTTTGTAAACTGTCGATATTAAGAGATTATCTTTTCTAGAGGTGAATGAATGTCTTTTGTTGTCTGTATTAGCCAGGTACTAATTCTTTATCATTTCTTGGAATTGCTTAGTAACGTTAATTGGTTTCTAAGAATTGGGTCAATAGATTTTTAATATTTTTAATAGCTAACTAATGTTATCTTTTTTTAAAGAATGAATATTTCTTATTAGTTGTATAGACTGCTAATTGGAATTAGTTATATTCTTTTGACAATACCCTTTTTGTGTTCCTATAGTATTTGTAAGTTGTGTAGTAGGTAGAGTTCTGACAATACCTGTTTATTCTATTATTTGTCATTTGTATAGCAGGTAGCGTTTTACAGTATTTTATTCTAGACAAATGTACGTGGAATTTTTACCTGGATATATTTCTACTTTTCCACATACATATTTTATAGAGATATTAGTAATATATTCTATAATAATTAAATTAATCGTGATTTTTTCTTACCTCATACATCTATGTTTCTTTAAACACAGCACTGCAGTATCGGCGACACTTTGTCGTCATCGTCAGCTGTTTTCATCGTGAAAACAGCTGACGATGACGACAAAGTGTCGCCGATACTGCAGTGCTGTGTTTAAAGAAACATAGATGTATGAGGTAAGAAAAAATCACGATTCATTTAATTATTATTAATTGAACCTCATAATGTTAAAAATTCCCAAATTTAATATATAAATATATTCTATTTTCATTATTTATAGATTTATTTAATTTTAATAACAATTTAATATATTTCGGAACATTTTAGTTTCAGATCCATGCATATTAGAGTTGTATCTTAGTTTATATGTCTCCTATCATATTAATCGCTACAACTGCAATCATAGCATTTTAATGCTATGCTTTGCAGCTTTACTAGGGAATTGTTGGTGTGGTAGTTTCCCGTTGCTTTCCACACCGGTGAAGGATGATGATGATGATGATGATGAAAAGGGTGGTGTTGATTATGATGGTCATATGATTTCGGGGACCGTTTGGGCCTAAGTTGTATAATGGGTTTATGTCTGTGGGTGTGTTCTCATTGAGTAGGTCTGTATTCTTTGCTTCATTTAGTATCTATATCTTCAAGGATGCTGATCCTGTTGTTATACTCTCTGTGTAGTACTAACATGGTATTATCAATTTTATTGAACTGATGACCTGTTTCTAGTATGTGTTTGGCAAAACTTGATTTTTCTTCGTTATTAATAAAATTTTTGAAATGTTCTGAACACCTTGTATTGAAATTTCTTGTTGTTTTGCCTATGTAGAACTTTTTGCAATTACTACACTTAAGTTTATAAATACCTTTATTTTCATATTTATTTGTTACTTCTATTTTAATAAATTAATGAGTCATTTTAACATCTTACCTCATATTTCATGTTTTTCAAACACGGTAACTACCAACATTAATTAAATATAACGGTAACTATAGTTTTCAAATGATCTTGTCATTCATTTTCAACCGCCATTATGACTACCGGATATTCGTTGGAATCTCCCTCTATAACGTTGCCATCTGGTGTTGATTTGACGAACTTTGAGATATCTTTGCCATCTGGTGTTGATTCGATGAACTTCGAGATGAATCTATGAATTTCGACATTCCGGATGAACGTGACCTCATCTCGAAGTTCATCGAATCAACACCAGATGGCAACGATATCTCAAAGTTCGTCAAATCAACACCAGATGGCAACGTTATAGAGGGAGATTCCAACGAATATCCGGTAGTCATAATGGCGGTTGAAAATGAATGACAAGATCATTTGAAAACTATAGTTACCGTGTTTGAAAAACATGAAATATGAGGTAAGATGTTAAAATGACTCATTAATTTATTAATTAAGAACCTCATAATGTGTTTCCCAATTTTAACTTTGAATACTTCTATTTTGTTGGATATGATGTTAATGTTGTTAATATGAATTTTAAAAGTGTTAATAATATTATGTTATTTGACTGATTGTTGTTTGGGACCATAAAGTCTCTTGGTGTAGTAAGTTAGGTTGTTTCATTAAAAGATGCCATTAAGTATTGATTGTTGATGGTGAGCAATAACAAAGATAGACTTAACATGTTTGTTAAGCTGAATGTTAATGTCATGAATGGGAGAATTTTTTTTTCAGAAAATTATTATAATTTTAGTAATCAATGGTGGTAGTAGTATTCAAATGTTCTGAAGCTCTTGATTTGTCATCATTCGCTTGCGGGCTTCCCAATAAAATTTAGCAATTTGGAATGGTGATCCAACTATTTTCTGAAGATCAGCGCAGAACATCAAGTGATCCTTGTTCATTATTGTATTTGTGTTCTTGCATACTGTGCAGTGTGGAGAGTCTTAGTAGCTTAATTTTATGTAGATGTGCTGCCAAGCAATCATGACCAGTTTCAAGACGAAATGATGCAACTGCAATTGATCGGGGGTTGTTTGATGGTAGTGTTTGGTTCTAGTAATGTTTTCCATATCTTAGTTTCACATTGGATTTTGTTTTGTTCAGCTATATGGTATTTTATTTTCATTTTGGTGTAGAGTTGTACTGATTTGTAAGATAGGTAATTGATCTTACTTTGTTGGATGAGTGTACCTTTTTTTGCAAGCATATTAGCCTTCTCATTACCACAATGTGTTGGAATCCATTGTAGAACAACATTTTTGTTTAGATTTTTTAACATCCTGATGCAATTTTTGGCTTCTATTATTCTATGATCTTGGATGATCTGATTGTGTGTTAGTGCTATTATGGCTGAGCTAGAGTCAGAAAGTATTACAGTATTTTGGAAAATAATCAATGTTAAAGAGAACATTTTTTACCTGAACTGGAAATTGAACCCCGAACCTTCAGTTTTCCATGTTAATGCTCTGACCACTGAGCTAATTCAAGCTACGTTCCCATTCAAGCATAAATCATCCCTTTACCTTACTCTCTTGGTCCCACATTCAATGCAATGAATCATCATTCACAAATATATAATGAATAGCTTCTATATTAAGAAGACATGAAGGGACTCCACACAGCTTTAGCTTCTTAATATTATAAGAATTAAATTAATCGTGATTATTTCATACCTCATACTTCTATATTTCTTTAAATAATTTAATAATTTTAGTGTCTTACACTCTGACAAATACAGTATTAAAATAATTTGTATAAAATGATATGATGTATTTATTTGCAGATGTCCAAAGGCATTTTCACAGCAGGCTCGTCTGAAGGCACACCTTATGACTCACACAGGCGTGAAACACATTAAGTGCCTTCTGTGTGACAAGGCGTACTCAGTGCGTAAGTCTTTACGTCGCCATCTGCTGGAGAAACATGACATCTCTCCAGAACACCCACAGTACAAACATTGCTTCTATGCCATGTCTGCTGCAGAGGCTGGACTCCACATTCCTGAAGGCGTGCCCACAAATGTCAGTGGAGAACCTACAGAAGGTAATGGATTAAATCTAAATTTAATAAAAATTATGGCTAATATTGAACAGATTCTTGTTTAAGAAAAATGTTATCAAATTAAATACCAGGCTATATAAGTATTGCATATTATTATTATTCAGATATCAGTTAATATTCTAGCATTGTAAGACTTCACATTCTGATAATAAATTACTAAACAATACAAAACTAAACCTAACCCGTCCTACCCAATTAAAATTCTAATCATATTTGGGCTAATAATTAAGAATATTATGGACATAATGAACAAAAGGAGTTGTTATAGATTATCTGTAATAATTACGGATAATCCATAAAGCATAATAATTTTGCTCTTCTATAATAATTTTCTTTTCGATCATAATTCCATAACAGAGGGACAATCTGTAATAAATATGGATTTTTCATAAAGCATAATCAAATTGCTTGTCACAAACAATTTTTCATTGTGTTCCAACAATGCCACCCACTGCACTTTTCATAATTCGGGTTCCATGATCTATTTTCAGTTTATCATCTCTTTTGAAGATCCCTTTACATAGATAATGTTTACTTGTATGTAGAGATGAGTGTATAATTGTGTATAGTGTAAGTGTGTTGTATGAAGGATAGAGGAGAGAAGCCAAAACCTGGTACCTGTTGAAAAACACCAAGGGGACCAACAGGCTTAACATTCCCTCCAACGGACAAATTACTATCAGTAATGCCATAAGCCTTCTCTGTATATATATACTGAGGATGGGTTTGGAATTTAATCCAGGCATGTGGTGAACAAACTAGCAATTCTGGGTTCGAGTTCCAGTCTGAGCGTATAATTTTTCTCTTCAAATATGATTTAGCAATTAAAAATTGAACACCACCAACCCTGAGATTGAATATTTTATAATTAAAATTTCCAACCTTCCCTGGTATCAAACTGAGGCCCACATGTAGGAAGCAAGCATAATGTTATGGCGTAGCATAGTTATATTATTATAAATGATTAATGTAGTGGTATTATGGCACTATTGCATGAAAAGAATGGGGAAATAAAATTATGATTCATAAATAAGGTGAATTCGGAGTCATCTTACTTCATAACTTGTTGTGTTTTATTTGAGCTAGTTTCGATATATCATGTATACCATCGTTAGCTTTTTCAGACTGTTAAAATTTACATTGTCAGCTCCTTGTAAATTCAAAAGTCTGGAAAAGCTGATGATGTTATACATGATATATCAAAATAAGTTCAAATAGTACACAAACAAGTTATGAGGTAAGATGACTTCGGATTCACCTTATTTATTAAGAAGAACCTCATAATGTTACTTCCTAAAAGAAATTTATTAATAAAGTGACGATTCTTTAGAATCAATTCCTCATACAAGTAGAGGGCAATGTTCTGAATGCAGGCTAAAAGGAAATGTTAAGTAAATCTTCCTGGTTTAAGGAAAATGCATAAAATGTCAGGATTGACATAGTTTAATATGATATGATTTTCAACACTCCTTGATGTCCAAAGGACAACGAACTAGTGTGTCTGTACACATTGAGTCTAAATAAGTCTAAATTGTTCTAAATGAACTCAAAATATTAACTGTGAATCTGAATTGTCTAATAATATCGAATTAATAAATGAATGGTTAATTTATTTAACTTTCACAGGGAAAAAAACACTATGAGGTTTAATTTAAGAATTAAATTAATGTTTTTATTACCTCACCTCATATACCTCTATATATATACTTTTTTCCGAGAAATATTTTTTATTATATACTACTTTCCTCATTAGAGGATTGCCTCAAGGACAAAGTGATATAGACAATTAATTTTTTGAATTTATGAAATACATTTTGTAAATACATTAAAAAATTCAAATTGTAGGCCTAATTGAAGTATACATACTACAAAGTAGAAATTTTGTAAAAATGGTTTCTTAAAATTGAAATTGATCCTCTAATGGCAGCGATGGCAATTTTAGAAAGATACTCCCTGTAGAAGAAAAAGGATATGAGGTGAGGTAATAAAAACATTAACTTAATTCTTGAATGGTTAATTATCTATTGAGAAAAGTTAAAGGAAAATATGGAATAAATAGAAACTGAGCAAGCTTAATATAACGTGAATATTAATAGGAAAATGTGTAATAAATCAGATAAAATGTAATAGATTATTAATATTGAAGGAAGATAATATTTCAATGGATTACAGAAGGATATAATTTAAGATGTATTAGGGTTTCATGAGTGTTATCTTATTTAATTATATTTATGTGTTTTTGTTATTACTTGTTTACATATATTTTATTTTATCTAAATTATTCTTTATTTGAAGTGTAAATGTTTCCTCATTGCACATAAATCAGCCATAGGTTACTAAGAGTACCAATGACTAATGGTGAGTTTAGAGTAATGCTATAGTAATTATTATAAATTATATAAGAATTAATTAAGAACATAAGGAGAGACACACTACTGTAAATTTAGTAAGCATGATAATAATCATCGTTGCAAATAATGGACATAATTGTCTGGAATTTAGGGAGTCGACCATAATAATTAATGTCATTCGTTTGGGAATATACAGTATAACTTACCATCACAAGTGATGGCTTATAATTGAAGTCCCAACAGTCCTGTCATTTCAATGGGTGGATCAGCGATGGGATCTGTTGATCCCCACTATCATCTGAACTAGTGTGAGGGGCTTTCCCTTGATCTTAATTCCATAATAGAGAGATGAATTTATATTAATTATTGATAATACAGAAACCATAAAAATTTTGCTTCACGCCGTAGCGTAGTGGTTAAGGTACTGCGCTACAAGCCGGAAGGTCGAGAGTTCAAGTCCCGGTGGGGTCAGGATTTTTAAACTGACCCAAACCTTCCAGCGGCACTATGGCCCTGGGGTCGACTCAGCCTCTAACGGAAATGAGTACCAGGCACTTGTTCTGGGGGTAAAGGCGGCCGTCACGCAGGGCTGACAACCCGGCTGACATCAAGTGCCGATTGTCTAGAAAAAGTGGGAGCCTTAACCTCCTACTACCCCAAGGGCCTCCTGAGGCCTGTAGCGGGACTGCTTTACCTTTTATGGATAATACAGAAACCATAAAAATTTTGCTTTTTTTTTAAATATTTTTCCCTTGATCTTGTTATGTAATTGAGGGGAAAATTTGCAATAGTTATGAATAATCCATAAAACATAATAAAACTGTTTTTCCATAATAATTTTCCCTTTGATCTTAATTTTGTAATGGAAAGGGAAAATCTGTAATATTTACAGATAATTCCTAAAGTATAGTAAATTTAAGTTATGTAGGTAGGAATGACACTATGAGGTTTATTTTAATTTTGTTGAGTTTTTTCTTGACTCACCTCATACTTCTTAACTCCTTCGCAGATCTAGATTTCGTCACTGTATTTGGGACATTCTCAATGCTGTTCACGTTCACAAAGAGGAGACCATTGGACGTCAGTTGTGAACCTGAACAGCATTGAGAATGTCACAAATATAGTGACGAAATCTAGATCTGCAAGGGAGTTAAGAAGTCTGAGGTGAGTCAAGAAACAACTCAACAAAATTATAGTAAATTTGTTTTCTCCAATAATTTTCCCTTTGACTTATTCCATAACTGAGGGAGAAAATTTGTAATAATTATGGATAATCTATTATTGTTGACACTACTGGTATTCCTTGAAATATGAATAGTAAACATGCTTGTTCATGACCAGCCTCATGGGCCAGTGGTCAGCATTTCTGACTACAGTTCATAAGGTCCCGGTTTTTATTCCCGGTCAGACCATAGGAATTTTTTCTTATAGGGAATTATTCCTGTGGTTGCCCGTGGTCTGGAATTTAGGGTTAAGTTTAGGTTAAGGAATATTTAATTTTAGGAAGTTATATTTTGAGGTTATTTTAATTATATTATTTTTAGTCTGGACATCTTACCTCAATATTAATGTTGATTTGTTCTTGGACATGTTTCAAAACAATTCTGTTTTATTGTCTGGGAAAGCTGACGATAAAACAGAATTGTTTTGAAACATGTCCAAGAACAAATCAACATTAATATTGAGGTAAGATGTCCAGACTAAAATAATATAATTAGGTTAAGGACTCTCCTGGCGTTTCATTATCATTTGTCACCCATCATATCATAAGGGTAATGTAATTCCACCTTCCAGGTGCCCCAACCTAAGAAATGGATTACAATTCTTCCAAAGCCAGGGAAAAGGCCAGAAATGTCATAAGAGACAGCATGATGACATTGGAGGAAAAAAAACATTCTAGTTCATATGATGTTTATATCAGGAATAATTTGATTGCATTTGTATCTTTTTATATATTGGTAGATGTAATTTACATTACATCATTTTTTCTTGGTTTATAATAACGTACATGGATATTATACCGGGCAGTTATATATTTTCAGACTTCCCTGCTAACCTGTTTAACCATAAGATGTCATTGATGCAGTATGAGGTTAGTGAATTATTTAGTAAAGCAAGTAACCAGTATGAGAGGAAGACTTCCGGTGACAACGTTCCTAATGTAGAGGTAGTATAGGTTCTCATACTAACAGTGATATCCATTGACTCCAGAAAATATTGGATTACCCATTAGTTTATCATATGTAATTATGAGATTGTTTAGTTCATGAAGAAATATATATATCTGCTAGTGGACGTGATTTTCATATTGTTGGTAGCAGTTAAATTATATATTATTATGGTATGTTAAATGTATTAATATTATTAGAAATAATTTTATGCATGTTAATTTAATTACTGCAAATCTATTCGAGAGTTTTCATTTAGGATATAGAAAAAAAATTTAAAATATTAAAGGAATAGAAATTTGGGGAATAAAAGTTACTATATATAGTTATTCATTCAATGGTAAAGAGAAAAATTTTTGTCTGAACCGGGAATCGAACCCCGGACCTTCAGCTTTCCGTGCTGATGCTCTGACCTGAGCTAATTCAGGTTACATTCACATCCAAGCATAAATCCTCCCTTTACCTTACTCTCTTGGTCTCACGTTCAATGCAATGAATATAGCCTGAATTAACTCAGTGGTCAGAGCATCTGTACAGAAAGCTGAAGGTTCGAGGTTTGATTCACGGTTTAGGCAAAAAATTTTCTCTTTAACATTGATTGCAATAATTTAGTTGTGTACATTAACTTACTTATTTCAATCATAGTAATAGCTTTAGCTTCTTAATATTAATTTAATAGTTATTCATATTTATTATATTTCAAAATCTTAAAATAGGATGTTTAATTAAGGCCCAAGAATATATGGGACTTTGATTTTTTACATGAACTTAAAAGCCTGTGAATACTTGTGTATGTTGACAATATCCTGTTTATAAATTTAAACTCCGAATACATTTGTTGCATCTAACTTATTTTAGGAATTCTCACTATGAGGTATATTCATTAATGTAGAATTTTTTATATCACTCACCTCATATTGTTCTTCTTATTTGACTATAGTCCACCACTGTGCTCTCGAGGTAGCGTACTGCCTTGTCACGCAGCGGGCCTGGGTTCGATCCCCAGCCGAGGCAGTTTTTATTGGGGTTTTTCCTCACCTGTAAGACAAATGTCAGGAAAACTTTAAGGCCCAAACGGTCCCCGAAGTTATATGGTCATCATCATCATCCTCCTTCACCCGGTGTGGAAAAACAACGGGAAGCTACCACACCTACAATTCCCTAGTAAAGCAGCAAGCATAGCATGAAAGTGCTATGATTGCAGTGAAGGACCTGCCTTCGGGCAGACTTAGTATGGATGGATTTGACTATAAACTAGTTTCGGAACATAGTTTCTGTTCCATCCTCAGTATCGTCACGACCGTTGTTCTGTTGTCTTGAAGAGATAGATGTCCTTCATTCCTTCCATTGGCTGACTGAACAACCTTGAAACCAGGTCATTCTCACCAGGAATTTTAAAGTTCATCAATTTCTTCTTTTCGCTCTTTTGAATGTAGATCTTTTTCCAAACAGTAAGTTCTTCAGGTTTTTCTATATGTTTTAATAAAAGAAACTATGTTCCGTAACTAGTTTATAGTCAAATAAGAACAACAATATGAGGTGAGTGATATAAAAAATTCTACCTTGTTGCATCTAGTTAGTTACAAAGTGGCCGCAAGAGAGCACTTAATTTGGTTTCACAACTGCTTGAAGCATTCTTATAACCAGCTGCAGTCTACTTTTCAAAGCAATGAGTATTATAGCTTCACTATGATGATTGTCCAACAGCTCAATTTGTTTCCCTGCACTGTTATATATAATTAAATACAAAGATGCCGTCTACCACCACTATAATAATTCCGCATGTCAAGCATTGTTGCGCGGCACCCACTTTTTATATAAAAGGACAACCAACATGTTGTTGTTTTCAAATGCTGGGACTTGGCACCGAAGCCATTAGCGTTCTTGCTCTCCAATATTTCTTTATGGTGGATCCAACAGGTAATACTTCACAGGTTTGTAGGTGTTCTTCATTCATTTCTTCGTCTTTATTGCATAGAGGACAATTTGAATTCGTGTAGATTCCTATTTTATATAAATGTTTGGCCAAATAGTCATGTTCTGTAAGCAGTCTAAATTTTGCTACTGTAGTTTTACGTGGAATTTCTGGAATAATATCTGGCTTCTTTACTAAAATATTCCATTTTTTGTCTTTGGCTTTATTACATAGGTCTTGGTTTTGTTTGATTTTATATTTGTTTTTAATTATTCTTTTTATGGATGTGAAAGGTAAGCTTTTAGTAGTATTCTGAATTAAATTGGAGCCTTTTTTGGCAAGAAAATCAGCAGTGTCATTTCCAGCAATTCCATAGTGTGCAGGTATCCAATGCAGTTGAATTATTTTCTGTAGTTAGGACAACCAACATAGTGAGGTGATAGTATCTATACTTCGAGTTTTAATACTACCATTTTTATGTTTTTGTTTTAATTGTTTACCAAAAACAATATCAATAATTTTGCAATTGATCTTGCTCAAAATATTCACTCCAAGTTATTTTATTTTATTTATACTAATTTTTTAACAAAAATGAGTATATTCAAGATTTTAATATAACTTATTCTAAACATTTTCTAATTACCCCTTAAGTGAAAAAATTATCAAATTGTTTGCCAAAAGCAAGTGATCCTACTCAAAATATTCACCTCTAAGTTATTTAATTGCATGTATAATCATTTTTAACAAACCACAAGTATTTTAATACATCGGAGATTATTTTTTGAAAAAAACTCACCTCATAAATTTCATGCTTTTTACGATACTGCGGTTTTAGAGACTTCTCGTCCAACCTCAATCATAACTCCGACCCTTGAGTTGGTATCGTGAAAGGAGTCGGAGTTGTGACTGAGGTGGACGAGAAGTCATCTAAAACCATGGAATCATGAAAAGCATGAAATTTATGAGGTAAGTTAAATTATCTGCGATGAACTTAAATGATTATTACCTCATAATGTTTACTTCCCAACATTAATTTTAACATAAATGCAAGTATACTCGGGATTTGAATGTAATCTTTCCTAAACATTCTTTGATTTAATACAATAAATTTGGGAATTTTAACACTATGAGGTTTTCTTAATAAGAATCAAGTGAATCATGAATTCTTCTTACCTCATATTTCTATGCTTTTTTAACACAGTGAGGATGAAAAAGATGTTTTTTCAAAACTGCAGTGTTAAAAAAAACATAGATGTATGAGGTAAGAAGAATTCATGAAACAGTTGTGTAAACAGCTGAGGATGGAAAATATGTTTTTCCAATACTGCGGTTCTGTGTTAAAAGAACATTAGATATATGAGGTAAGAAGAATTCACGATTCATTTGATTCTTATTCTTTGATTTATTTGAAAATAAAATAGGAAGTAACATTATGAGATTTTACTAATAAATAAGTTTGTGAAAACTTAGTGAAAAATTTTGTAACTGCTTTTTAAAATAGTCTGTATTCGTAATAAAGTTTAAAATTCAGGAATTAAAAAGATTGAACATTTTGGACTATCTTATATAAATTAATTGTTAAGTGGTTAAGTGTGAGACTATCTGTAACTGCAAACTTCCTGGCGCAATAGGCTAAGACGATCCTTAGCCTACCAACTGGCTCCTAGAGTCACACCCATATTTGTTAATCACAGATGTGGATGGTCATTCAGCCAGTATAGAGATGACATATGGTCAGTATGTCGGCTCCCCCAGTTATTATAGCTGGTTTTCTCAACCTGGAGCTGCTACTTATTATAGCTATCCAAATTCCTCACAATGCTGGGTGGGCACTGGTCCCACACTAGTGAAATTACATGAGAAAATTTCTTCTCTCATGGTGACTCAAAGCAGCCCATGTCTCATAACTTTGCACCAAGGCTTCATGCTCTAAACTATTTGCCTAAGACATGTAACGAGTGAGCTTTGCTCTATGGTGTAATGGTAGCATGTCTGACTAATACCAAATGTTCGGGTTCAATTTCTGTTTGTACCATAGAAACATTATAACAGGTGCTCAGGAGTTGAAGATTGATAGCTATGTGTAATGTTATACTAGAGTCATAATGTACAAAGGGGATTCATGGCGGTAACTCCCTCATTCCCCGCTCGCTTTCATGTGAGCTCCTAGCTGTATCATAGGAAGGTTTGTGTTTGGATGGGAAAAGAAAACCTGAATAGTTCAATGGTAGGGCATCAGCTCATAAAACTGATGGTTTGGGGTTCAGGCAAACATTTTTCTCCTTATCAGTGATTGTTGAGGGGTTGTGTCACTAACAGTATGAATCCCTGTACTGAATTTTGCTTGCTAGTGACAGCAAACAATCCAGTAAAATTTGGCCCATTTCATCTGTCATGTCACTGATTTATTTATTAACTATGAGAGAGTATAAATAGGGTTTTTACTTTGAAACTAATAATTCACATTTTACTGTAAACAGATGATGATGATTCAACAAGCCAGTCATCCCCCAAAGAAGAAGATGATGACAAACCTCCAGCTGAAAAGTCATCCAAGAAGGGATCACCAGGGCGCAAACAATCTGTGAAGCAGCCTTCAACTTCTGCTGCATTTGAAGATTACTCTAGCATTCCATCAGGCAAAAGTGATGCTCAAAAAACCACAAAAACAAAAAAATCTCCTGCTTCCAAAAAAGGGTCTAAACAAGGAGAAGAAATTCCAGGCACATCAGGAGAAGGCAAGCATCGAATATTGAAGAAAAGTAAACAGAAAACTTCACCTCAAAAAGCAACCAAAAAAGGAGAAACAAGTGAAGAGATGATGAGAAGTGCAGAAGAAAATGAATCTGTAAGTAGCAGTCCAGAAGTAAAGGTGTCTAAGAGAGGAAGACCTCGCAAAAAGAGGGCAAACAGTAACACATCTACGTCACCTAGAGTACAACACACCAGAACGAGAGGCTCCCCCTTGAGAAAACAGCAGGAAGAGATTGAAAATCCTGTCCCATCACCTGCAGCTAAAAGGTCACCTCCTCCTACACCAAACATTGGCACTACTACAAAAAAGAGAAGAGTGGAAGCTATTGTTGAAATTTTACAAAAGTCCTCTGGATCACCCTGTGCGAGCAGTCCAAAGGAAGGAGAAGGAGAAGTTTCAGAGTCTGAGTTAATGCCCACTGTTGATAACTCCCAAATATCAGATCCTTTAGCTGATGATGACAATATCAATAGTGCACAGAATGTTGACATCAGTGCTGAATATGGCAGTGGTGGCTATAGTAGTGAAGATGGCGGAGATCTTGATGAAGGAGAATTTGAAATACCGGTCACAGCTGAAATTGGAGGTTTCGAAGAAGATAACTGTGATGGAGGTGGCTTTGATGCTGTACCAACATTAGCAAGAATAACACCTCTCATAACAAGAAATGTCCCTAAAAAAGCAGTTCACAGAGTTGAAGATTCTGTAAAAAATATACAGGTCTCTTCAAAAGATGGTGATGATGGGTACAGCTAGAATTTACTCTTGCAATGGTCTATCGAGGAATAACTGCAATGGGTAATAGGATCTTTTTTCTTCTTTAGTGATAAATATTCTTAAATTGTACAGATTTCCATATTAACAATTGGTATTGATGTGTATTTTCCAAAAGTTGGCAGTACCCATGTGGTAATCAATTTTATAAAATCGGATATGTTCTTTCGTATTTTATATAATTTAAGTATTAGAAAAATACATTTTCCAATAATAAGAATGTAAAGAATAGAATTTTGTAAAGGCTAAATTTCAAATTGAAATGTTGCAGTTTTAGATGACATTGTCCAATCAAATTGTATACCACATGGGAATGCATAAAGGAATTTAGTTGCAACTTTTTTTCTTAATTTAAAAAAGTTGCAAACTTGTGTAAAGAAATACACAAACTTGAAAGCTCATCTGTAATCCAAAGAAGGCCAGGAATAAGAACATAAGTATATTTTATCAATGTATAAATAGAATTCAGTGTTAGATTGAAATCGTAGTGGAAGCTTTCAAAATTATGAAAAATATGTGAAAAAAAAACTTTTTGAGGAGTCAGTTTCAAATGAAGCTGATGTCAAAATAGAAATGAGGCATTATCAATAATTATAATTACAGTTGCATACAGTAAACTCTGATAATTTAGTTCATTCCAGAGTTGTCAGTATTTATAGAAAAAAAAATGTTATTTGTGATTCGTTTAAGTTTGTTATGTGGGGCACACATATTTGAATTGGACTAGATATTTTACGATAAATAAATAAACCAAATAGATTTTTTTTTAAATTTTAGATGTAACATTTTTCATTGAATGATTATTTAAATTTGTATACAAAGTCTCAACATTTATTATTAACTAGCTTCTTCATATAATTACCAGAGCTAAGATTTATATGCAATAAAAGGCAAAATATGAACATTACATATGGACTGAAGATTCTCAAAATATGGATTAACATTTTTTTATAAAAATGTTGCAAACATTTTCTGGCAGGCATTACAGAAATTTACTTTACCATTTTTGTTGATAGTGTTTATTAGGAAAATCACTTACATTTTTTTTTTTGTAAGCCTACGTTTTCCCTTTACAGAGATTTAGCCGCTCTCCCCCTACTGGGAAGTATTTGAACCATACTAATTTAGTTACACTTGTTTTCATAATCACTTACATGCAATTTTAATTTTACCAGTGGCATGTGGTGGTCAGAACAGTTACCCCAGCTGTATGACAGAAATATGACTTATAGTATATAAAAACTTACTGCCTTGTATTTTTTATGTTAGAACCGGTAAATCTGGAGTTGGCCTACCATTACTTATTTTAGGAATTCTCACTATGAGGTATATTCATTAAGGTAGAATTTTTTATCACTCACCTCATATTGTTCTTCTTATTTGACTATAAACTAGTTTCTGTTCCATCCTCAGTATCGTCACGACTGTTGTTCTGTCGTCTTGAAGAGCTGTCCTTCGCTCCTTCCATTGGCTGACTGAAAAACCTCGAAACCAGGTCATTCTCACCAGGAATTTCTACTTGTCAAGAAAGGGAAAAAAATAAATAAACAATACAAAAAACCTCATAGTGTTATTTCCTATCTACATAACTTAACACTCTATGTGTTAATATTATTCGTTTTTTAAACATCTTAATGCTGGACAAATTATATCAGAAAAGAAAAATATAACACACCCAGACTGGGGTTTGAACCCAGGACCTTTGACTCTCTATGTCAATGCTCTTCCATCTGAGCTACCTAGACCTCCAATCTAAACGTGTATTTTTCTCTTATACATAGTTAATTCCCTAACCCCAAATGCTACGAGTCGTTGCTACGATTTTTGCAAATGGCGGTTAGGGAATTAACTATGTATAAGAGAAAAATACGTGTTTAGATTGGAGGCCTAGGTAGCTCAGATGGAAGAGCATTGACATAGAGAGTCCTGGGTTCAAACCCCAGTCTAGGCGTATATTTTTCTTTTCTAATATAATTTGCCATCATTAAGATGTTTAAAAACGAATAATATTAACATTGAAAGAAGCACTACTGGCTTTATAAGTAATGTTTAAATTCCCAATAAAAGGTCTTCTTAATAAAGAAGCCGCCATTTGCAAAAATCGTAGCAACGGCTCGTAGCATTTTGGGGTTAGGGAATTAACTATGTATAAGAGAAAAATACGTGTTTAGATTGGAGGCCTAGGTAGCTCAGATGGAAGAGCATTGACATAGAGAGTCAACGGTCCTGGGTTCAAACCCCAGTCTAGGCGTATATTTTTCTTTTATAATATAAACACATTATATATTCCTGTATGGAGGTAACATGAATACGCAGAGGACTCCGTCAAACCGAATGCGATATTCTGCTGGCATAGCAAGGAATTTTGATTTGTTCTTGAACATGTTTCGATTATATCATAATCATCGTCAGCATCTTGCCCAGACTGGTTAGATTTATGTTGTACACCCTGGATGTCAATGTCAGCTCCATCCTGTGGTTGGCCAAAGAACCTCCAAACAAGGTCACGCTCAGTCGGTATTTCAAAATTCAGAAGAACAAAAACAGAGTTATGAATTTTGTAATACCGACAGCGTGACCTTGTTTGGAGGTTCTTTGGCCAACCACAGGATGGAGCTGACATAGAGATCCAGGGTGTACAACATATATCTAACCAGTCTGCGCAAGATGCTGACGATGATTATGATATAATCGAAACATGTTCAAGAACAAATCAACATTAATATTGAGGTAAGATGAACAGACTAAAAATAATTTAATTAAAATATCAATTCCTAAAATAAAATAAAACTTTATTTCATGTTTTTCACTACAAAGAGTGATTTATAGGGGTGAAGGGGTCGAGTATTACAACTCCCTTATAGCCTATGTTCATCCCGGGAATCTCCTAAACATTTTGCAGAAAAAAAAAACGTCAAAATCAGATCAACGGTGTGGCCATGCATAGAATATAAACAAACATTCATTTTTATATATTTGATTTGTGATATTTTCTGATATATGTAAAAATATGTACTATCCCCTGAAATGTGGATAAATATGGAAAAACAAATGTCTTAAACCACTCCAAATACCTAATTTGTAAACATAATGGAATTTTTACTTTAAATGTAAAAACAAATAGGTATTTACATAGAAATCCTAGCTCTGGTAATTTGTATTTAATACTCTTGTAAATTTTAAAACTGTTTTATAGTAACAGTATTTTGTAAAATTTTAAAATCTATACATAGCATAAGTGCCCAAATCCACTTATTTGTAAACCACATCATTTTTCAACAGAAATACGTGAACTTGAGTGACATATTAATTACATTGTTTCATTTTTTCTTTTTAGGATATGATGAAACAAAATTCATTTTAACATCTTCAGAAATATTGCCTATGGCCTAATTAAACATCTAGAAATTAAGTAGAAGTTAAATGAGGAGTGAATATTGCAAATTTTAAACAAATTTCAGAAGGATAATTTTTATTATTACCTGTAATCTTTTATGATATTATAAATAGTGTAAATAAACATGTCATCTCCCTGAATTAAAATATGGGACAAAAAATGGGATGAAAAAGGCAACTAAATTTATTTGACTTTCTATCTTTCAATCTTATTTGGAGAAATTGTTTATTCATTCATTTGTATAGGCCTTGGAAGATACAATGCAATGAAAGAGGGGGAAAAAAAATTTTTTTACAGATATTTAATTAGAAAGTAATATTAGTAACTGTGGTTTCACTTATGTTCGTAATAGATTTGTTCCTACAAGGAATTCAGAATTCATAACAGACTAAATCAACACACTGCACATGTTTGGGATTTTGCAAAGTTGGAACATTTCTTGAACCGCTCTTTTGGCTTCATGGATATTAATCATAATGGCATTTTATAAAATAAAATACATCCATTTTAAGATTCAAATTGTCTGGAAATGTTTTTTTTTCTTCTTTTTTCTGTATTAAAATTGTCTTCATTTTCTGAACTTGTTTTATCATAAAATAGGCTACTATTACCGTCAATATCACTTATTATTGAATTTTTAATTATTTTAATCTCCAACATGTAACTCGTATATAACCTCAACCTAATATCTATAGACGAAAAATTCAAACCTCTTGAAAGAATGTTATGCATATCCAGAAAGGAGGTACTAAAGGCCAACACACACACTATTGAGTAACACTAAGAAATTGGGACTGGAAGTAAATATCAATAAAACTAAATATATGGTCACATATAAAAATACATTATATAATGGAAATGGACAGCTAATGACAAATGAGGGAAATTTTGAGGAAGTGGCTGAATTCAAATACCTAGGAACAATAATTACAAATAGGAATGAGATGCACAAAGAAATTAAACATAGGCTCAATTCTGGAAATGCGTGCTAATTACGCATTACAGAGACTCTTGATGTCCCAACTCCTTTCAAAAAACGTTAAACTGAAAATATATAAAACTGTTATTCTACCAGTTTTATTATATGGGTGCGAAACATGGACTCTTACTGTAAGGGAGGAAAGGAGTTTATGAGTATTTGAGAATAAAGTTCTTAGGAAAATGTTTGGACCAAAGATAGATGAACAGACAGGTGAATGAAGAAGACTACATAACAGTGAACTACATGGTCTTTATAGGAAGCCAGATATAATGAGAACAGTTAAGTCTCATAGACTTCGATGGGCAGGACATGTGGCACGAATGGGGAATGAAGGACGTGCATGGAAGCTTCTTATAGGAAAACACCCAGTTAGTAGACCAAGAATGAGGTGGGAGAATAATATTAACCATGATTTGAGGAGAGTAGTTTATACAGGGAATGATTGGAAAATATTAGCTCGGGATAGGGATGTAAGGATGAATGTTTAATAGTTTTAAAGCATCCTCTATATGTTTATGATTCACTACAGCAATTATATCAACATATCTACACCAAAATTTTAAAATCAAAGGGTGTCTGCTAATTATCTTATATTCAAAATTCCCATGGAAATATTAGCTAAAAATGGGGACAGGTGCAATGTTGCTCATATTAAAATGTTTATCACAAATTTATTTGCATAGTACATGTTAGAACTCTTTACTTGTCCAATTCCTAGCTTTTTAATGTTCTCTGTAAATTGTTTCCCTGTCATCATTTAAAAGTAAAGTTATCCCACTACAGGCCATAGGAGACCCTTGGGGCAGTAGGAGGTCAAGGTTCCTGCTGTTTCCAGACATCAGCACTTGATGTCAGCCCTGCGTGACAGCTGACTTTAGCCTCAGAACAAGTGTCTGGTACTCATTTCTGTTAGAGGCTGAGTCGACCCCAGGACCATAGTGCCACAAGAAGGTTTGGGTCAGTTTAAAAATCCTGACTCCACCGGGACTCGAACCCTCGACATTCCGGTTTGTAGTGCATTGCCTTAACCAATATGCAGGGCGTGCCACGTCATCATTTACTTATATAAATTGTCGTGTTCTGAAACACTGTACATTACATTTTGTACATCATTATAGTTAGGTTTAAGCATTGTTGGGAGTCAGACAGATGGACCAAAGATGTAATCAGAGGAACTGAAACTGTACATATGCAGTGCAATTTTTCATGCGGGTAGTTATTTAATCATCAGGTAGAGAGGAATCCTCTTATTTCAATTTTAATCTTAATTTTATGACGATAGCAATATGACATTATGGTAGATTTGCTTAATCCAATCAAATTGGAAACATATTTCATTAATGCAGCTGATCATATTTACTAGATGTTACTTCTCATGCTAATTTTGGTCATAATAATAAAATATCTACTGTATATTGCTAATATAATCTGATATATTAATCACTTTGCAATGAAGGGGGTAGTTAAGAGGTAATTTACCTTTTGAGAAATTTGTAGTTTACCCTCAACTATGGCAGGGACACAAAATTATTTCTTGCTCACACACTTACAAGAGTTCCAAACTCTCTCATGTTGCAAATGTAGTATCCTGTTGAAAATATGTTACAACATAAGAACATATTTTTTCTCCTGGAAAATGTTTTCTGAGAGGGTGGTAATTAATGTGCAAAGTATGAACAATTTTCGAACTTGAAATTACCATTTTGGGACCTATTGAGGATTTAACAAATTACAGAAAACTGGTTCAGTGCATGAAGCTGAAAGGAGTGGTATACCTAATTCTTTTGGCCAGTACCAGAAAACTAAGTAGACAATTCTGCCACCCTAACATTTTCATCTGGCAGATTTATCTTCTATAGAGCATACCATATATTGTTATAGTAAGAAAATATGTTATATTTGAAGAGAAAAATTTTTGCCTAGACCGAGACTCGAACCCGGGACCCTTGGCTTTCCGGGCCAAGTGCTCTACCAACTGAGCTACCGAGGTGAGTTACAATCTAAATGCAAATTTTTCTTTTATATACGTTGTAATTGCCTCATGCCAAATGCTTGAAACCTTTGCTTCTATCTTTGCAAATGGCGGCTTCTTAGTTAAGAAGATATTAATTGGAAATTTAACACTACTTTATATAAAGTGTTAAATTCCCAATTAATGTCTTCTTAACTAAGAAGCTGCCATTTGCAAAGATAGAAGCAAAGGTTTCAAGCATTTGGCGCGAGGGAATTACAACGTATATAAAAGAAAAATTTGCGTCTAGGTCGCAACTTGCCTCAGTAGCTCAGTTGGTAGAGCACTTGGCCCGGAAAGCCAAGGTCCCGAGTTCGAGTCTTGGTCTAGGCAAAAATTTTTCTCTTCAAATATAATTTGTCCTTCAGTGAGAAGTGTTAAATTAATAATAAAAACATCTTCACCTGCAAGACAAATGTCAGGAAAACTTTAAGGCCCAAACGGTCCCCAAAATCATATGGCCATCATCTTCCGTATCGTCATCATCATCCTTCACTGGTGTGGGAAGCTACCACACCTACAATTCCCTAGTAAAGTTGCAAAACATAGCATGAAAATGCTATGATTGCAGTGGGAGACCTGCCCTATGGATGGATGGATACATATTTATTAAAATGCAATTATTTCAGTTTCAATTTCAATTTTTTTTTATTTTCTTGTATCCATTTATATCTTTAATGCTTTTCTCATTTTTTGATCATTAGGTAATGGATTTAATTTCCAAATGATGTGTGCTCCACAAAGTCCAATATCTATTATATTGTTTATTTTTTATTATTTCACTCACCTCATACTTCATAATTCATAGCAGACCCTGGGTTTCTTCACGTAATTTGTGACATTGTCAATGCTGCGTCACGTTCACAACTGACGTCCAACGGCCTTCTATCCTGCAGACTGACCTCCGCGCCATCTGGTGGCCGACCGAAGAATTTCGGTTTTTCCAATTGTTTAAGTAATTTTGTTTTGGTTTCTATTCTATGTTTCTTCGGTTTTTCCAATTGTTTAAGTAATTTTGTTTTGGTTTCTATTCTATGTTTTTCTGACCAGGCATGTGCAGCTATTCTATATTTTTAAAATGGAGAAACCGAAAAATCTGCAATAGCTGCACATGCCTGGTCAGAAAAACATAGAATAGAAACCAAAACAAAATTACTTAAACAATTGGAAAAACCGAAGGAACTCACAATTTGGAAAAAAATTTACATATGCAAGAATGAAAATACAACTATGAATTTTGAAATACCCGGTTATAAAGAAAGAGGACTGATTTGGAAATTCTTCGGTCGGCCACCAGTTGGCGCGGAGGTCAGTCTGCAGGATAGAAGGCCGTTGGACGTCAGTTGTGAACGTGACACAGCATTGAAAATGTCACAAATTACGTGAAGAAACCCAGGGTCTGCTATGAATTATGAAGTATGAGGTGAGTGAAATAATAAAAAATAAACAATATTAAAGAACCTCATAGTGTTATTTCCTATCTACATAACTTAATCTATTATATATTATAAATATTGACAACTCTGATCTACAAGAACTGATGTAAAGTGCATATTATTTTTTTTTTATTTTTATGAACTCAGGATAAACAGATTTCATTGGTCTTGATATTCGTGGACCACTTCATAAACGAGACACTCTGACTGTTCGAGTGCAAATACGATTGCGGTTTTAATATATTTTGTATTCTAATCACTATATTGTGTAAAAGTGGAAAAAGAAAAAAAAAACTCCCATATATGTTGTAGGATATAAACAAACTCTTTTAGTCGAAGGATATAAGAACTGCAACTTCTCAAGGGTATAGATTTGGACATTTTTTGTCATATGTCTACTGCATACTCTCTGAATTAGTGGGAACCGTTACATATTTTGGGTATATTATTTATAATATTGGAGGTATGAATGCGATGTTTGTATTATTATGGAATGTGTGTTTGTTGTTGAAATGACCATGAACATATTGCATGATAAAGAACGAGAAAAAATGTTGGTAAGGAAAGGGATGTGGCAGTAAATGCTAATTAAGCAAGTTTATTTTTTTTTATAGTCACTACATCCCCTTTCTTAGGACTGTGTTATATCTTAGAAGGAAACTTAGATATATGAAAAGGGCAAGATGAACGAGCATGGTAAATAATTACCAGGTAACAGAGACTGAATGTTGTGATGTTTTATGGCTTAATTTGAAGTTCTAATTTGTAATATAATTAGTTTATATTTTCTTTCTCACTAATTTGTCTATCAGCTTTAAGAAAGGGAAAAATGAATTTTATTAGATCTTTAGCATTATAATGAAATGGAAGTCTGATGTAATGAATTTCCACACATTTCTTTTATGTAATTAGATTAATTTACATTTTGACAATAGCATTAGCCTTCTCAACAGTGGATATAAAGTTTTTACAAAAATTCTAGCTTCTAAATTACAAAAACACTATGAAAACTTATTAGGGGAAGAACAAAATGGTTTTCGTAAGGGAAGATCCTGTGCCGATGGTTATTTCACCTTAAAACTTCTTATCGAAAAGCACAAAGAATTCAATAAAGAACTACATATAGCGTTTATAGATTTTATCAAAGCATTTGATCGAGTTGACAGACAAAAACTTTTAGATATCTTAACTGATGATGGAACACCAAATCAACTGATCCAAACAATTTTTAATCTGTATAAAAATAACATCATAGCAGTACAAATAGGAACAGAATTGTCAGATTGGAAACACATAAATTGCAGAGTCAGATAAGGATGCCCTCTATCACCACTTCTATTTAATGTATACATTAATGCTATCATCAGACACTGGAGATTGACAGTTCATGGTAATATTCCTCTCTCAAGACACACAATTTTAGACACACTCTTATATGCAGATGATCAGGCTCTTTTCGGCAATAATGAAGATGAATTACAATATTCCACTCATCATCTTAATATAATAGCCCAACGATTTAACATGGAAATATCAACAACAAAATCTAAAGTTATGGCCTTTCAAGGGAAATTCCCAGTAAGAAGTAAAATTTGTATTCAGAATTCAATATTAGAGCAAGTTAATTCATTTAAATACTTAGGATATAATCTAACTTATAATGAGGAATGTGATATATCCTTTAAAATACAAAACTATAATAAAGCTTTAAGAATTATCAACCAAGTTTTTAAACCATCAAAAGTGCAGAGACACACAAGAATGAAAATCTATAAAATTCTCACTAGACCCATAATCTGTTATGGCAGTGAAGCTTGGACCATCAGAACTCAGGATGATCGTCATATTACAGCCACTGAGATGAAATTTCTGCGACGAACTGCAGGTTATAGCCTTCTAGACCACCAAAGAAATTCAACAATAGCCAGAGAGTTAAACATCGTACCTATATCTGAATACCTCCAAGAATATAGAAACAGTTGGCTAGCCCATATTCAGCGCATGGATCATCACAGAATACCAAAACAAATTCTTCACTACATTCCTCGAGGCAGAAGATCTGTGGGTCGACATTTTCAGAGATGGCGGATAACGGGCCACTGGGCCTAATACTTGAAAGGACGATGATGATGATTGTGTAATGGACTATAGTTCAATTAACAAAACTTTAAACTTCTGCAGGTGCAACTAAAGACTAGCAGAAGGCAGAATATTATAGAGTGACATAGGAGGTGTAAAAGAAGGATGAGAATTCTAAATTCACATTCATAATTCCTCTTTGTAAATAGTAACAACAGGCATAATTTGATCAAATTTTCAAATCACATTCAATCTTAAATAGTACAGGGAATGTAACAGTATAAAAACTGCAAAAATACAGCTACATGCAGTGAAACCACATTCATGTATTTTAGATTGACAATATTAAAGAAATTCCTTGGGATTATATTTGAAGAGAAAAATTTTCTCCTAGACCGAGACTCGAACCCGGGACCTTTGGCTTTCCGGGCCAAATGCTCTACCAACTGAGCTACCGAGGCGAGTTGCGATCTAGACACAAATTTTTCTCTTTATACATTGTAATTCCCTCGCGTCAAATGCTTTGAAACCGTTGCTTCTATCTTTGCATATGGCGGCCTCTTAGTTAAGAAGACATTTATTGGGAATTTAACACTACTTTATAAAACCAGCAGGGCTTCTATTGATGTTTTTATTATTAATTTAACACTTCTCACTGAAGGATACATTGTATTTGAAGAGAAAAATTTTCGCCTAGACCGAGACTCTTCAAATATAATTTATCCTTCAGTGAGAAGTGTTAAATTAATAATAAAAACATCAATTCCTTGGGATTGTTTGGAGTTAGTAGGGATCAGACAATGATTGGTTGTTGCTAAGATTATATGAATTACCATAGAAACAAAATGTACAATTCTCACATTTGGAGCTTTCGGAAGTCTGAAAATACATTAACCAGAGTGTTTGTGTTTTGAAGATCTTATTGCTCAAGAACTAAAAAAGCTAGAGTTAACAATTTATTGTGGACATTATTAAAACATTTCTCATCTTTTTTAGACTTGAAATAATCTCTTTATAAGCGAAAATAACTTAAAAGGAATAAGTAGGTCAATTGACAATGCAGAGTAGACTCTTTGAAACTGATCTTGGATATATACAATTTATGTGAGATAAGGTGTAAAATCTATTCATTTAATGATTATTAAATAAAACCTCACAATGTTACTTCCTCAAAATATCAGATGTAAAATATTACCTTAACATGTCCGTCGCCATGGCGTAGTCGGTAGAGTCCCTACCTTCCACTCTGGTGACCTGGGTTCGATTCCCAGCGGGGTAGGGGATTTTTAATCTCCACCTTGGGTCTGGATGTGTGTCCTGTCTGGTGTTTATATGTGTGAATAAGATAAAAAGGTTAACGAAGGTAAAACAAAAAGGATGAACAGTGTAAACTAAAGAAAACGAGAAAGAAAGAAATTTTAAAAAATGTTGGTTTCATATGTCCTCATGACGTATAACTTCTCTTTGCTCTTGATCATGCTAATACAAAATAGCAGAGAAATGAAGGTGTTAATTTACATCTATCAAAATATAATATTTGCAGTTTACTGATTGTTAAACTTATATACCTATCTGAGCACTCAATTCTTTCCGCTGTGAATTAATAATTTAACTTGATAATTAATGATTGAGTTTAGAATTTAAGACCTCACCTCATAATTGTAGATTTCTCAAAGATGTTTCAATACTTCTGCATATTATCTTCATTTCCATCTAACTCTGTTAATATATTAATGAAAATTGAATTTGTGATAAGATAATGTATGTATCTGCATGTAATGAAATTTATATTGATTTATTAATCAGGCATTGACTATCATGTCAGCAATTATTTATACTAGTGAATTATTTTTAAATTTGATGTTTTCCTTCCTGCATATGTTTGGGTTTTAGGAATCATTTAATGTCATATGAGGTATAATTTAGGGTTTATAATGCTTAATGTGTCCCGTGCCATAGCCGAGTGGTTAAGGCAAGATGCCTTAGCGCAGAGCTACGGACTTGCGCCTGTTCGGGTCCCCATGGGGAAGAAATTTTCTCACGGAATTTTGGCCAGTATGGGACCGGTGCCCACCCAACATCATGAAGCATTTGGGTAGCTACAATAAGTAGCGACTCCAGGTTGAGGCAGCTGTAATGGCTGAGGGACCCGACATGCTGACCAAATGTCACCCCTACACTGGCTTTATGATCGTCTACCTCTGTGAATAACACATGTGGATGTGAGGCCAGCAACCGGCTGTTAGGCCCAAGGGCCTTCTAGAGGCCTGTCGTGCTTGGAGAAGAATGCTTAATGTATTTAAATTAATACATTCAAAAATGTGTTAAAGTAAGAATACCAAAATGTTATTTCTGTCAGCAATCACTCTATTAACAATTCAAAAAAGTTTTGGAACTCAAGTTTCTTACTTCTGGTCTATAGAATCAAGTAACACATTTTTTCTGAAAGTATTATTCAAGAATGTCTATGGGAAATAGTGTAAATGCCAAATGGAAAAACTAAATTTTAGGAAGTGGGGGGGGGAATAATTTATGCTCATAATGTTTAATTTGTATTAAAACATTTTTTATGAAATTTTTCATTTGGTACTTGTATGAATTTCTGAAAATATTCCTCATATTGACTTACGTTTGCTAAAATGTGCAAATAATTTAATTCTTCTAGTTATTCCAGTTTATGAAATCAGACTTTATCTATGGTTAGTAATAAATTTTTAATTATTGTGAATTAATTTATTGATGTTCTTCAATAACATATCAATGGCACTAGTCTGATTTCCTAAATTAATATTTCAGACAAATTATAAGATTTTTTAAAAATATTTATGAAATTTTCAAGCTGATATATCAAAGAAAATCACAAATTTCACAAAAAAACTGGGATAATTAACAGTGTAATGAACCCATCTTTAGTTCAGAACAACACAAGTTTGCGGCTTTATAAGGTTCTCGCAAGACCAGTATTAAGATATGGTAGTGAAGCATGGACAATACGAAGAAGAGATGAAAGCCGAATAACAGAAAATGAGATGTGATTTATACGCCGTACAGCAGGCTATACAAAGTGAGATCATAAAAGAAATGAGGAAATTATGGAAGAGTTGGATGTAGAACACATTCTCCACCATATACAAAACTACCAGAACAACTGGAAAGCCCATCTTCAACGAATGCCATCTCATAGAATTCCAAAAGCCATGCTTCATTACTGCCCCCAAGGCAAAAGATCGCTGGGATATCCAAAAAAGCACTGGATGGAAAATTCCTCTTTGAGACCATAACAGGCCACATGGCCTAATACTTGCATGAATGAGAAGATGGTGAAATTTTCAAATGTAAATATACATGATATTGTGCTCAGAGTTTTTTATCTTCAAAATTACTCTTTTCAATGATTTTGTTTCATAAAATAAAATAAGTCCATTAGGACCAGCAGCATCAACCATCATACTAGATATTGTAGCAAAGAAGGACCTGCTGAAGATGGAACAGATGTTCTGAAAGGCCTACAGGCATAAAGAATACATATTTTATAAGTTGAGGACGACGGATCTTACCTAAGAAGGTATATTTTAACTTATTTTATGACTCTCCACCTCAACGGTTTTAACAATGAATTTTATTAGTATTGATTTTGTTTCATTCAACATTTTGTAATGATTTCTTCTTTATTTCATTTTTAAAACCTTATGACAAAAAATGTATTACAATAATACATTATCTTAACATTTTATTTTCAAGGTTAAGAGTAGTAAAATTTTAAGAAAATATAAAATTTTGGGAGATGAAATAAAATAATATATTTTTCTAAATAGACGTACTATTTTTAAAAGTTTTTAATATAATTTGTTGATTTATTTTAAGAGCAAAATGGAAAAGTTATCATTAAAATATAGGATATTCCTGTAACAGAAATTTTCTCTTGTAATAATATTACAAATTAAAGGTAATGAACAATATGAGCTATAGGAGAAGTCCTTGAATTTAAGGCTTTAGGGAAATGCAATTGAAATCAAGTGGATTTTATTCCTATTTGCAAAAGTGATTCTAGTTCCCTTTCTTACTGATTTTTTTTATTTACAGTCATATTTAGTGGCATTATTTGTGATTTCCAGCATAGTATAAGTTGTCTAGTGAACTATGTTGTGATAGCATTTGAGTATCTTGAACTCTGGCGTTATAGGTATAAACTTGATCTTCAAGTCTAATGAGAGTGCGGAGTTTTGCAGCGTCTACCGAGCCATTAACAGGATTTAATTGTGATTTATTCTATTGGGTATGCTTTGACATCATGACATGTTTAAATAGATAAATAGTTGCAATTTCTTTTCCTGATTCTACATTCCCTAATATCTTTTATTTTGTATTTAATAGGTTTTTAATGGACTGACAATTATTGACTCGTCCTTTTTTTAGAGTAAAAATGTGGCTGTTTTAATGGTTGTTGTGCCCCCCTATCAGACACCTCTAAAACATCTGATAATTTTACTAAACTCTGGTCTTTTCATATTTTGCGTAAGTGAATAGCCAAAAAAGATATATATACTAACTGGTTCCACTATTTGAACATATATTTCTCATAATTAAAAAAATACACGTTTTTTGAAGTTATCCCCAAAAGAGTTCATGATGTTTAGATTAAAATAAAAATGTATTTAAATTTTAAATAGTAACATTTAAACAAAAATCACTCTATATAAATCTTTTTGAATGGCATACAAAAAATGAACATTTTTCTTTTTTTTTACTTAAATGTGGTTTTTTGTACAATTTTTGCCACATTCGTTTCGTTTGCTATAGCATCTTGTCATGCTAGGAACTTTATAGAGTCAATAACCAATTTCTAGGGTTGCGTGGATGAGATCGTGCGGAAAGTCTCGAATATGATTCTTTGAATCAAATATGATAAAAGTACAACGTAATTTGAATAGTTGTACAAGTTTTGTTTGTAGGGACTGGATTGAAATATTTGTGTTCTGATTTTTTTTAAAGACCCTTATATTAGTAGAAATAATGCAGATAATATTAAGAGTAAGAATAATAATAATTATCTACAGTGCAGTCAATCAACAAGTTCTGAAGTATAGCTACAAACCAGTTTGCATGGAGATAAGTCTTAATTGTCCTTAACAAGTTATCCGTAAAGGTTCCTCGGAGAAGCCTGTATCGGTATGTTAATTTCTTGCGAGATTTAAGGACATGACTGTCACTTAACATATACATCACCAGACATACAGGCCATCCATATTCTGCTGAAACCCAGTATATTCGTTTCCATGCGAAATAACGACCATTGTTAAGTTTAGGAATAGCCTATTCTAAACTAACAGCAAAGGGTTTTTTTTTACAGTGCAGAATTACATGACTGATGTTTTTTTAAAAATAAATATTGTATAACCGGGTATATTTTATACATACAATACATAAATACAGTTTGTTACCATATGCTTACAGGATTCTAATGTTCAACACCACTGTTGAATATTAAAAACAGGGATGGCTGAGCAAGTCGTGGATCTATACAATTCCTTTTAAAGTGAACGAGATTGTATGCAGGGGTGTCCAATAGAGTGAAATTCTTGTCAGATATTTTCCAACTGGTGCTTAAGACGAATTATATGTATAGTAATATTCAGCACTTTTTGGGAAAATTTGAAAGCATTTCCAAGTTTTTTATTCTCTTTCTGTGATGCCAGTTTTTATTGGCGCATTGTGATGTGATGATTGCCCTGTTGCAATCCTTGTTCGTTACGAATGTTAGTTGCAAGAAGATGTAGGCATTTTATCTTGTAGATGTTTGTAGTTATTGTATAAAAACCCCAGCCCACAACTTCAAAAAGTAACATTGAGAATTTAAATTTTGTTTCATAGGATAAGAACATTACATTCATTTATGACAAAATTTGAGATTTGATTGGTGTTTTGTTATTTCAATCAACATTTCCCATTTTTTAGCAAAAGGATATCAAGAACCACAGTTGGTAATAGGTGACTAAAATACAATTTGTAAACTTGGCTCTTAATATCATGGGAATCTCTTGTTTATTGAAGTACAAAAATAAATCAAATATACATTATTTTAAGAAAAATTTAATTATTAGATTATGACACATGTTTCAAAATCTGACTTTTTGGCAAAACATTGATTTTTCCCTTGTTCCACAAGTACAATAATATACATATTTTTAAATAACAATTTAATCTAGTGATAAATTGTACAGACTTTTTAAAAGAGTAATTATTAAGCAAATAGAAATAATGTGATGTACTGATTCCTGAAAGCTACAATAATACTGTAGTGACGGGAGCAATTAGACTGATTGTCCATAGCATTCTGATCCATGGCTTGTTAATCCATACTGCAGGATAAACCAATGTTTTCGTTGACAGATATAAAACACATATAGCAATTATACTGGGTCTACCTCATTGCCATACAAATATACCAATAGTTTTTAAATATGATCATTGTTTTATATTATTAAATGTTATTGTGTATTTTATTGTGTAATAGCTGGCTACCGAAGCCAGGAAGTGTGTGAATTTATTTTCAGTACACGAGCAAATGGGATACGACATGAAAAATAATGTGCAAGTACAAAAGAAAATCACTAGGAAATCATTTTTTTTTCTCTTCCCTTTAAAAAAAATTATGAAATAAATGGCTGAATTTTGTAATGTGTTCCATGTAACTTTATGTGTTATATATATTTCTTACTTTTTAAAACAATCTGCAGAATACAGAATGACTCCATGAGTGGAGGTGCATATTCAAGAATACTATTTCAGATACAAAAATATTTTATTGTATAATCAAAGCATTTAACTTACATTTAGACAGGAAAAATAAAAAAAAAAACAAATAAAAATGGTCTTTGTTAATGGTACTTGGTCTAATACAGTGCCTCTCAGTAATAAATGTAAACATTCAGATGAAAAAAATTGAAATAAATTTAATAAACATATATATGTGTTAAATTATTATTTGTATCATTGACAAAATTGATTTATAGGGCATTGTGTGAAACCAGTACTTAGGAAGCAAACCTATCTGCACCACTCTAAAGGCAATCTGTTATCCTGTTGCTGTAATAATGGCAGAAAAAAGTGAAAATGAAAAATTGAAGTGCCAGTATCAATATAGGTAATGTAAAAATGTCATATTTGTTGTTTTTTTATGTATCTAATTTTTTTAGAAAGAAACAATGACATTTTTACAGGTAAACATCTTTTTAAAATATGACCATTGATATTTCATATTGCAAATTACATGTAGTCATCATGGAAGAAATAAATATGTTTCAACCCATATCAGATGTAAAGTTAGGTGATTTTATTTCATATTTCGTCCTCTCTCATCTTTTGCTTTCTAAAGATTTTCCCCCTATATATATATCATCATCATCCGGTATCATGGCAGCTGCTGCCGAAACCAAATGCCATTCCTCTCTGTCCATCCATTGATCTTCCAATCCTCTGATATTCATAGCTGCTTCTACCTCTTCTATCCAAGTTTTCTTCGGTCTTCCTCCTTTCCATTCAGATCCATTCCATAACAATTTTAGGCAATCTTTGCTCTGATTTTCCAGCTGATCTTCTTAAAACATCCATTTCTGTACTTAAAATTATTTTCATTCTCCTGGTAGGAATTTGCCAAACTTCACCACCATAAGTTAAATTGCTCTTAATTATGGTTTGGTATATTTGTAATTTTCTTTTTTAAATTCTTACTCCACCAAGCAGAGTTTTGTTTTGTTTGTGCGATTTTATTTTTAATTTCCACTGTTATCACCTGAATGGTTTAATTTTGTTCCTAAATAAGTGCATTCAATACTAGGTTTTAGTTCTTCTCCATTCAAATTTATATGTTCCATTTCTTCTCCTATACACAGGTATTTAGTTTTCTCTATATTTATATAAAGTCCCCATTTTTCATATTCATTTAGTTTTTTTGCCATATATTCTATGTCATTGTGGTCTTGTGTAATTAATACCTATCGTCTGCAAAATTGAGTGAATTTACGTGTGTATTTTGGATTGGTATGCCCATTTTTTTACTTTTTTCCTCCAGTCTCTTAGTACTCTTTCCAGATAAATTTTAAATAGAATTGCAGATAAACTGAAACACAGCCTTAAACCTTTTGTAATAGTAAATGCCTCTGTTATATGTTTTCCAACTTTTATTTTCAAAATTGATCCTTTGTATAATGATTTAATAGCTTCTATTAATCTTCTGGTAATGTTAGAATTGTCTAAAGTTTTCCATAACATATTTTGAGGAATATTATCATATGCCTTAGTTAAATCGACAAAAAGCAAATGTATATCTCTGTTAGTAGCTCTTTTTTTTTCTATCATTTGCATTATGCAAAATATATTATCTGTGCATGATCTACCACTTCTAAAACCAGAATATATATATCATCCACCGCTGTGGTCTCGAGGTAGCATGCTGCCTTGTCACACAGCGGACCCGGGTTCGATCCCCGGTCGGGGCAGTTTTTCTGGGTGAGATTTTTATCGGGTTTTTCCTCACCTGTAAGACAAATGTCGGGAAGCTACCACACCTACAATTCCCTAGTAAAACTGCAAAGCATAGCATTAAAATGCTATGATTGCAGTGAACGACCTGCCCTCGGGCAGAATTACTGTGGATGGATGCATTATACAAAATATATTATCTGTGCATGATCTACCACTTCTAAACCCAGAATATATGTATAGTATATATTTATTTAGGTACAATTTTATCACTCACCTCATATTCTTTTTCTTCTTGGACTAGTTTCCAAACCTTCTTCAATGAGATGAGTGATAAAATTGTATCTAAATAAATACCATCTCATAGGGTTAATTCCTAAAAAAATTAATATATTAATCTATTTATTTGTTTTTCCAATGTTTACCAAAACCATTCTATACATAAAATTTTATTTTTTCTGCCACATATTCTAATCTCTTCCCTTGCATTGTATATGTGATGTTACTCATCCTAATCTTCCTAACAGTCCATTCCAATATCCTTCATGGCAGTCCCTCTTCTGACATTATCCTTATGTGGTCATACTATTCTAGTTGTTAATACCATATTGGCCTGAATATAAGTGCACCCAAGTATAAGCCACATGCTTAATTTTAGGGGGAAAGGAGAAAGAAAAAGAAAAGAAAGAAAAAAAATTGAGTGCAGAGTAATTTACCTGTCACATTATCACAAAACTGTTTACACTATTTAAACACATCACATTATTCTTCAGTTATAATGTGGGTAAATAACTTTTTTCCAGCTTCCCTATTAGACATACTCCTGGCATAACAAATAACTGCAAATTATATTTGAAAAGAAAAATATATGCCTAGACTGGGGTTTGAACCCAGGACCTTTGACTCTCTGTGGCAATGCTCTTCCAAGTGAGCTACCTAGGCCTCCAATCTAAACGAACCCAGGACCTTTGACTCTCTGTGTCAATGCTCTTCCAAGTGAGCTACTGCCTCCAATCTAAACGAACCCAGGACCTTTGACTCTCTGTGTCAATGCTCTTCCAAGTGAGCTACCTAGGCCTCCAATCTAAACGAACCCAGGACCTTTGACTCTCTGTGTCAATGCTCTTCCAAGTGAGCTACCTAGGTCTCCAATCTAAATGCGTTTAGATTGGAGGCCTAGGTAGCTCACTTGAAAGAGCATTGACATAGAGAGTCCCTAGGCCTCTAATCTAAACGCCTATGTAGTTCACTTGGAAGAGCATTGACATAGAGAGTCAAAGGTCCTGGATTCAAACCCCAGTCTAGGCATATATTTTTCTTTTCAAATATAATTTGTCCATCATTAAGGCGTTTAGATTGGAGACCTATGTAGCTCACTTGGAAGAGTCAAAGGTCCTGGGTTCAAACCCCAGTCTAGGTGTATATTTTTCTTTTCAAATATAATTTGTCCATTATTAAGATGTTTAAAAACGAATAATATGAACATTGAAATAACAAGTTTGAAACCAGTATCATAACTGCCAAATTCCCAAGCTTGTTGAAGCTTTTCTTTCGATGTTTTCACTCATTGCTGAAGAATAAATTTACCATAGGTACGTACTACTGTAACTGTTTTAATCTGTCCTATCATACAAAAGAGCATAATTACTATAATATAATATAAAGTACATTGATTGCATCATATATCATATGACTGCTGGCAATTACAAACACGAGCACATGGCATTGTTGCTCCATTTCAAAATTAGAAAATTAACAATGTGTGCTTTATTTCAAGTTTCTGTGAAAATTTATCGGCTGCACAAATAAGCCACACCTTTAATTTTCATGTACGAAATTTGAAAAATAAACATGGCCTATATTCAGGCCAATACAGTATTTAATGAAATCTAAAATTGAGTTTTGAGCATTTATCTTTTGTCTGATTGTTGTATTTCTGATTTTATCCAATTTTGAAATTCTTTATGACTGTCTTAAGAAATCCACTTTGGTGGATAATAATTTTAACTTCATATTTTTGTTTGAATTCCAATTTCCACATGATGTGATATTGTACTATACACATAATTAAAACATTTGGTCTGTTAATTCTTATCTCTTAGAGTTGTTTTTGTCAAACATATGTTTCAGAGCTTCTTAGTCCCATCGTCAGCGATTACAGAAAAAAAAAGTACTATAAACTGTTGATTGATTTATATAACTATATGAGAAGAATTAAACATATATAACATTGAAGATAAAATCAGCAAAAATAATAGGAAATGGACAGAACACTTAATGAGAATGAACAACAAAAGAATTCCAAAAAGAACCTTCCTGTATAATCCCAGAGGAACAAGAGATGTTGGCCGACCACGTAGAAGATGGACTCCACTTTTAACTTCGCCGGAACAGGCTGCATAGCCTAAACCTTGTAGTAGAAGAAGAAGAAGATGGGTGAAAACAATAACAGTATTAACTTATTCAGAGAAAAATGAATTTAAACGTTTGTTGTAGGTTTCAAACAAATGAAAACAATTGTATCATCCGTTGCTAGATAGCAATAGTTGATAGGATACACTTGTATCTCTGTCTTTTGAAAGTAGGACCCATTAACATGCGATAACTACACTTTACTCAATTTTCACAAGAATAGTCACTCATACCATTATGGTTTTTACCCATTCATGTCATCAAATTGGTTTTAATTGTTATTTGCTTATCCCAGACAACTCCATTTAACATAAGTATACCTGATTTTCATTTACTTATTCTTCAATATAATTTTCTTAATATTTTGGTAATTAATTTGTATATCCAAATATTTATATTTGTTGCATTCTTCATTTTCTCTATGCATTTAAAGTTTTTTTTTGTCCATATTAAATTTAATCTTATCATACTAGTCATCTCTTCACCTATAGCCTATTTAGAGAAAGAGAAACGTGCATAAGCCATTGTAATAATCATTTTCAATTGAAATGAGATCCTCTAGTCCTGGAGGAAAAACAAAATATGATGAGTAAAATCTGATTCATTTTATGACTATTTAAATAAACTCTCATAGTGTTATTTCCTAATATATGTCTTTAGTTTGTTTTCTTTAAGGAAGGAAAGATTGTGGCACTATTTTCAGACTGTACAGTTTCCCCCCTTCTAAGGTGGGGTTTGTGATAGGACATTTCACATTCCTCCTTAAACATCATTGGCTTTCCCTCTCTCCATGTTGAAACGAAATGGTGGGATGTTTCCTTAGAAAAAACAAACTTTAATTATCATTGTGTTTTGCAAACTTGATCAATATCAAGTTAACAAGGTATCAAATATGTATAGTTCCTGAAGAAGACACCGATGATTACTGTGTTACTATAGTTTACTTCACTTCAGGTTTAATCACAGAGAGACTATTGTTAACATTATGTATTATATTAATAGAAAATCTTTCTTTCCCAGGATTTGAACTACAGATTTGTAATATACAGGATGTTAAAAAATTCAGTGCCCAAACGGGTAGAGATGATGGAGACCAAAATGCATATATTTTGTTAAATAACCATGTGTCGGAAACTCATATGAAGTGAGTACTGAGCATGCTCATGATTACACTAAATGCTGATTTGAAGTACGTAGTTGTGATGTCTCTGCTTGACATTGAGTAACTAAACAGCGTGTACACAGCATAGTAACTCAGTAATGATAAAGTTATCAACATGGAGTGTTACACGTGGAGAGAACTTCGAGACATGCACTTTGTTTACGGTGCGGCTGAAGGCAATGGTCGAAGAGCCCAAAGAATGTACTGTGAACGTTTCCCTCAACAAAGATGTCCACATTATCGCACATTTTCTACAATCCAGGATTGACTAGAAAACACTGGCACATTGATGGTAAGCAGGCATAATGAAGGCCGATCACGGATGGTACATACACCCAACTTTGAGGAAGAAGTGTTCGTACGTGTTGAAAATAATCCAGCGACAAGTACACGAGTGATACCAATAGTATGGATGGAATGTGTTGCAGGAACAGTTGCTTCATTATATTATTTTTGGTCTGGACATCTTACCTCAATAAGATGTCCAGACCAAAAATAATATAATTAAAATAACCTCAAAATATAACTTCCTAAAATTAAATATTAATTACAGTTGCTTCATCCTTTTCGTCCCTGTATGGTGCAGGCTATGGGACCAGATGACTATCCACCTCGTCTTGAATTTCTGCACTGGTTTCTGCAACAGACTAATGAAGACATTCAGTTTTCTGAAATTGGTCTGTTTACAGATGAGACTCAATTTACTCGGGAAGGTATGTTCACATTACACAATTTGCACAAATGGGCAGATAAAAATCCACATAGTACACTTGTGCACAGTCATCAGAGACGTTTTGCAGTAAACATTTGGGCTGGTATCATGTGCAACTGCTTGCTTTGGCGTTACATGTTGCCTCCTTGACTCAGGTGGCCAATATACAGACTGTTCTTGGAAGTTTACCTCCCGATATTATTGGAGGAAATGCCTCTAGGAATCAGAAAGAGAATGTGGTATCAACAAGATGGGGCCCACCTCACTTTGCAGGCCCAGTCTGTGTAGTACTCGCCAACACTTTCGGCAATCTAGGTCCCTGCTAGGTCCCTGGATCTCACGCCACTAGACTTCTTTCTCTGGGGCTACTTGAAAAACCAAGTGTATTCTTCTCCTGTTGCCTTGGGGGAACTTATTCAAAGAATTCATGCAGCAGCCACAGTGATACAGAACACACTGAGCATTCTTTACTATGAAGATACTGGCTCTGCAGTGAGCTTAATGGTGTTCATTTTGAACATTTATTGTAATTTACAAATTAAAATAGTGCAAAAAATGTAGCACTATTTTATTTTCAAACGTACCCAATAATGTCTTCCATGCTCAGTAGTCATTCAATTATGAGTTTATAACACATGGTTATTTAACAAAATATATTTGTTTTGGTCTCCTCCATCATCTCTACCAGTTTGGGTACTGAATTTGTTAACACCCTGTATGTTGGTGTGAGGTTTAGGATATATTTCAGCAGTTTGAAAGTGGAGGTTTGTGCTCAAATTCTGGCTTGAGTACCATACATCTCTTTTGTTTAAGATACATTCATTTAATTTTCCTTATCCATTGTTCCTGTATCACTCTCTTTTTTAAATTCACATGGATTTTGTTGTATCAGTTGCAGATTATTAAAAATGTAAAACTATGTTAAATATTGAAGAACTACCAAATCAAATTATTAATTTTGTAATAAAGTGTACCAAAATATACATTTATGAAACTAGCTGATTGCAATAAAAATTAAAATGATAGTGGGGGCAATTGTCCATGCAACTTCAATTAATTGACCTTCAAGGAGAAAACGGTTATTAAAATTAATATAACTATTATATAAGTTACGGCAGCTAAAATTGTAACAGTAATTACAGGACAGTTTATTTGGCTATAAAATTAATAGTATTGCAATTGTAACATAGAAAGAGAAAAATCAAATCACAACGTGCAAGGAGATGCTTAAAGTTTATTAGTTATGGCTGGAACAAACTAGTTTGTTTTTAAATTATGTTTTTCTAAATAAAAGGTGCAATTTCCCCATGTAAATAATCATTAAAGAGTACCAAAACCAATTACATTAAATAACTAATGACACAAAATTCACCCATGTTCTCATGTATTAAAAAGTCTGCGTAAGAAAAGTCCCAGAATATTATGTTACTGAAATCACAAGTCCAGAAAATTGTTAAAGTATATATTTTTTAACAACTCAGTGTTTTAAGAAAATTAAAATTAAAAATGTACCTATTGGCAGGTGCCGTCGTCCTCAACTTTGTTAAAATTATGTATTTAAAATATTAGCTTGGAGGCCTTTCAGAAGTTAACTTCCATCATCAGCAGGATGATGAAGTGGAAGTAATGTGTGGAATAAAATGCTGCAAAGGAGACAAAAAAATGCAAAATGTGCTTGCAGTGAAAAAAAGGTGCAAAAAATGCTAGCATTGGAAAAAGGTGCAAAAAAGTGCTAGCATTAGAAAAAGGTGCAACTAAAACACAGTTAGGGACATTTATTTAATGTTTTCTTTGCAAGACGAGCTAATTTGAGCATTGTAGTTACAACAAAATTAAGGTGCAGCGCCTAAAATTTCTAGCTCTAGATATAACACTATAAGAACAATTGCAGCTTTAAGCATACCGTATTTTACGGACTGTAAGATGCACTTTTTTCCTTCAAAAAATTCAGGTGCGTCTTATACTTGAAATTAATATAAAAGTCCAGTGTTTGACTTAAAATTCCCGCCAGTTTTAAAAAATTACCATATATTCGAATCCGTGGAAAACCTGTCTCTAAATCAGACAACATTGGATTCAACTGGCAGCAGCAGTGTACCGATGCGACGAACAGGGGGATTCACAAGCTGGCTAACGCTGTCTCCTTCCTCTAAAGATTTGATCGCATGTTCTAGTGCAAAATTGAATAGTATAAGAGATAGTGCATCTCCTTGCTTTAACCAATTGTGAATTTCAAAAGTATCCGAAAACTGTTTGGCTACACGCACCTTACTCTCTGTGCCAGTATGAGTTTAACTAACTTTTTAGGAATTCCGAACTCCAGCAGGATACTATTTATATAACTTTTCCCTCTAAATTGAATCATATGACTTTTTGAAGTCTCTATATATATATATATATATATATATATATATATATAGTTGATGCACAGTGCCATTATATTCCCATTTATTTTCTAAAATCTGTCTTATACTAAAAATGTGATTTGTTGTGTGAGGAACATGTTACTTGCAATATTTCTTTCAGGAAAGATGTGAATACAGGCACCTAAAGTTTATATCATAAAGTATTGACTGCAATCATTGCACTACGAAAACTATTTTTTTCCCCCCTTTCATAATCTTCCTTGTTCTTTGTTTTCCCCAGTCATTGTTGGCTAATGAGACATTTCAGACGCCACTAAATTTAAATAAATAAGTAAAGAATTTTCTCCCAGTTTCGTTAAAACAAATTCTTGTGCAGAATCTTGTGTTACCACACTTCAATTATTGTGACATATATTATGATCTAAACTATGACTTGTCGCAGAGACTTCAGCGTGTTCATAATGCTTGCGTTCGATTCATTTTCAATATCCGCCGTTATGACCATATTTCCGAACACTTTAATAACCTCTCTTGGCTCCGTCTTACTGACAGACGTAAATTGCACTCTCTTTCACTACTTTTCAAGCTTCTGAATTCTACATTCCTACTTAACTGGCGTCCAGATTTGAGAAGTTATCCTCTTACCACAATATTGACACTAGGTCACAAGATAGCAGTCTGCTAACAATTCCTCTTCATAGCACTTCCTCCTATTCTACTTCCTTCACAGTAGCCTCTGCCCGCTCATGGACTCTCCTTCCTCAAGATATCAGGGGTTGCCGCACACTTGGCACCTTTAAGTCACGCTTATACAGTTACCTGTTGTCTAATAATTAATTGTTCTCTATTTATTTAATTTTATACTGTGTCATTAATCTTTTCCTCGTTTTTTATATATCTTGTACATATTATATATTTAATTCGTTAAATTTAGAGTAAATCAAAATACATTATAAATATTAATTGTATTGTATTCATAACTTGTAATCGTTTATATATATATATATATATATATATATATATATATATATATATATGTATGTATTGTAATTTAGATTTAAGACTTTTTTTTTTCTTTTTTGTATTTTTTTAAAACCTGGTTGAGTGGTAGATAAGGCCTTAAGGCCTTAACTCTGCCAGGTAAAATAAAGCTATTATTATTATTATTATTATTATTATTATTATTATTATTAAATCTTCTTGTATCTCGTAAGCCCATGTTTCCCTTAACAGAGATTTAGGCGCTCTCCCCCTACAGGGAAGAATTTGAACCATACTAATTTAGTTACACTTGTTTTCGTATAGATGTTATTTTTGAGTGGTCCGTGGTCAGTGTTCCACCTCATACTGACACCTAGGAAAAGTTTTAAAAGTATATTTTGTTTCTTGTGTAAATCTAAATGTTAGTTTTTTTTCTCTCTCTTTCTATGGCGAGCACTTGGTACGCGTTTTTTCAAGCTGAAATTTCATGGAATATACGATATGTTTGTTGCATGCTTGACAAATAACTACTTTACCATCAGTTGTGAAGCACTCGTCAACTGCAATCCATCATTTTAAGTTTGAAGCCAACGAGGTTCCATCTGGTGCCGTTTTGACACTAGAGAAAACTAGGGCTGATACAACAAAAACTAAACAAATAATAAGCACATGTGAAATGAAAATCTTAAGAACTATTCAGGGGAAAACATTATTTGATAAAATACACAACACAGAAATTAGGGACAAATGTCATATTCAAGACATAACCAAATTTATTATAGATAGACGAAAACATTGGAAGGGTCATATAGAAAGAATGGAAGAAAACCGACTTGCAAAAAGAGCTAAAGAAGATAGACCAATGGACGGGAGAAGAACAAGAGGAAGACCAGCCAAGAGATGGATAGACAGTGAATGCACATCCAATACGTCTTCCCCCGAGGAGTGATTTTGGAAATAAACAGGATGAAAATCCTACAAATTATGTTTAAGAAGAAGAAAACTGATGTTGAATGAACTGTTTTCTTCAACTGTATAAACGAAACCAACATTTATTTGAGATATTTAAAAAGTATAAATCCTTTAAGAATATAGTCGGAAACTCCAAAGTAACAAAAAAGATCACAAAAATATATGAAAGTTTCAATATGCAGGTGGATAGTTTGAAGAAAGGGGTGACATATGTAAAGATTAACATACAATGTGGTGTATTGGTATTAAAATAAGAAATGAAATGAGAATGTTTTCCGCAACTAATTATAATCTTTGATAAAACCCATTTTAGAGGTGTATTTTCTTGCAAGTCATATTTTCAAATATCTGTCACCTGTCAGTCATCTGAATCACCTATAGTGACAATTTAAAACAGACCCCATGTTGAGTTTCAAAGTTCAACACATCAATTTACACTTATTTCTCTCTGTACTAATATTAACGATGCTATTTTCCGTTTTATAAATTAATTGAAGCATATCTCAATATATTTTGATTCTTTAAATGTTTACATCATTATCAACATCATCATCATTATTATTTAATTTAGTTCTGAACTGTACCTGCACGCGAGAATCTACCCCTTACTTACTTACTCACTGGCACTATCGAACCCGTAGGTTCATGGCCGCACGGACATAAGCTCTCCATACATCCCTATCCTGAGCTAATGCTTTCCAATCATTCCCTGTATAATCTACTTCCCTCAAATCATAGTAAATGTTATTCTCCCACCTCATTCTTGGTCTACCAACTGGGCGTTTTCCCTCTGGCTTTCCTACAAGAAGCTTCCATGCAAATCTTTCATTCCCCATACGCGCAACATGTCCTGCCCATCGCAGTCTACGAGACTTAACTGTTCTTATTATATCTGGCTTCCTATAAAGACCATGTAGTTCATTGTTATGTAGTCTTCTCCATTCACCTGTCTGTTCATCTATCTTTGGTCCAAAAATTGTCCTAAGTACTTTATTCTCAAATACTTGTAATCTCCTTTCCTCTCTTAAAGTAAGAGTCCATGATTCGCATCCATATAATATAACTGGTAGAATAATAGTTTTATATATTTTCAGTTTAATGTTTTTTGAAAGGAGTTGGGACATCAAAAGTCTCTGCAATGCATAATAGCATGCATTTCCAGAATTGAGCCTATGTTTAATTTTTTTGTGCATCTCATTCCTATTTGTGATCATTGTTCCTAGGTATTTGAATTCAGCCACTTCCTCAAAATTTCCCTCATTTGTCATTAGCTGTCCATTTCCATTATATAATGAATTTCTACGTGTGACCATATATTTAGTTTTATTGATATTTACTTCCAGTCCTAATTTCTTAGTGTTACTCAATAGTGTGTGCGTGTTGTCCTTTAGCATCTCCTCGCTATCGGCCAACAATACTACATCATCAGCATAAATTAACAGCTTATTAATACCATTGAGTTGTAAGCCTTCCTCATTCTCTAAAGACTTAATGGCATGCTCTAGTACAAAATTAAATAGTAGAGGAGATAGTGTATCTCCTTGCTTCAACCCATTCTGGATTTCAAAAGAGTCCGAAAACTGTTTGCCTACACGCACCCTACTCTTTGTGCCATTTAGACACATTCGTATAAGTCTAACTAACTTTTTTAGGAATTCCGAACTCCAGCAGGATACTATATAACTTTTCTCCCTCTTAATTGAATTCTGGTATTAATATTAAATTATAATTTTATTTAAATTAAATTATGTCTATTTTTTTTATATTTACTCTTTTTAAGAAATAAATTAAAGTGAATACGAACATGTCAAAATATGTAATTCTATATAATATCAGTAGGATGTATAAAATGGCTAAAAATATGTAAAATGAAATTAATTTGTAGTAACCCTAGTATAGTGATTTGTGAACATACAACTTTTCCCAGCGTCTAAATAGCAAGGAACGAAGTACGTAATTACATAGAAATCCCAGCTCTAATTATCGGGCATCATATTTCCAGAGGAGTACAGTCGTGACGGTTTACAAGCTCGTATCCATAAACCCAGTCTTGTTCCATTCAGATAATGCACTTTATGAAGCCGGACTCTATGATGAATGGTGAATGCCTCTAAGAATATGATCATTTATAAAAGACTATAAGTATCATGGACATTTCATCCATCTATAGTAATTCTGCCCGAGGCCAGATTTTTCACGGCAATCATAGCATTTTTATGCTATGCTTGCAGCTTTACTAGGGAATTACAGGTGTGGTAGCTTCCCGTTGCTTTCCATACCGGTGAAGGACGATGATGATTATGATAAGGCTGATGATGATGATGGCCGGATGATTTTCGGGGACCGTTGGACCCTAAGCTTCCTGACATTTGTCTTACAGGTGAGGAAAAACCCCGAGAAAAACCTCACCCAGGAACCTGTCCCAACCGGGAATTTAACCCGGGCCCGCTGCGTGACAAGGCAGCACGCTACCTCAAGACCACAGCAGATTATGGACATTGCACAACTATATTGGGAGGCTAGAAGGGGATTGAGATAATCCAAGTGCCTTGACATTGAATTACTGCTATTATTAATATTGTAATATATAATTAATCTAATTAATATTAAGATTAATAGGCCTACATGAAATATGAAAATATAGATTAGGAATAAATTGATTAGATTATTCACAGATTTCAACAGGCAAGCGGAGAAGAAAGGAGAGATTTGAACTGAGTATTACATGATGTTTGGAGACTACTCGAGATGGTACAATTTTGTAATTTTTAAATACAAGTCTGTTCTGTGGTTAAATGTGTTAGAAGGCAGCGTAAATAGAAATACACTTTGATCGATAAATGTAACAGCGATTTGACAATATCTAATGCCCTTCTAGTTGCAAGAAATGTTACCCAGGCCTTTGGTAGACCATTTGACACTTGTATTTAAATTTAGACAAGGAAGAATCATATCGAACTCGAATTTGGGGATTTCCGATTGAGTCCAGACAATGTAAAACAAAAAAAGTTCTACTCCCTAGGGCGAGTCCCGATTTGAATTTTTTTTAGAATTACGTAGAAATCGCTTGTCTCTTAAATATTATTTGCGTTTTCTTAGGAGCCAAAAATTTGATCTTGAAATTTCCGTTATCGTCGTGTCATCTCTCGATTCTATTAACATCTCACTCTTTCTTTGCCTTGTTTAACCTCTTTCTTTGTTGGCATTTTTTCTCTGAGCCTTTAGCGTATAAGAGGAATATCACACATGTTGTGAAAGGATTTTTAACTCTAGATTACATACATATATTTTTGGTCACATAAGATCCTCGAATGAGCGACGAGTTCAATTGAGATCACCTATAAGACACAACAATCATTTAAAACCGGCTGCGGTGGACTAGTGGTTATGCTCCTTGCCTCTGGTCCCGAGGGTCGCGGGTTCAAATCCGGCCGGGGTCGATGGACTTTTTAGGATGGAAAAATCCAAGGAGCAAGTCCTCCCGGGAGGGACTTTCAGCCGTGGGTCCCGAGTCTGAAGATTTTTAGGCTCGTAAAAGATCCTTAAGCCTGAATCAAAAGGCCTCTAAGCAAAATTTACCGAATTTTCCCGTCCTAGTACTACCTTGGTTTCTTAGATGTCAGTATGAGGCGGAACGCTGACCACGGACCACTCAAATGACATCTATACGAAAACAAGTGTAACTAAATTAGTATGGTTCAAATTCTTCCCTGTAGGGGAGACGCCTAAATCTCTGTTAAGGGAAACATGGGCTTAACAAGATACAAGAAGAAGACATCATTCACTTATACATTCATACTAAACAAAGTAATACGAGAGCCAGTTGATGTTTGGAGACCACTCGAGCCTTAAATGTTCCTTTTATCTTAGAGGTGAGGAAAACACCTAGTAAACCTCCCAAAGGAAACATGTCCCGACCAGAGATCGAACCCGAACCCACTATATTCGAAGCAACGAGTTTGCTCCTAGACCACAACGGCGTATTCCACTGTTTTCATGCGATTTTAACTTAACCAGAGAGAAGAATTCGCACCATTCTAGTTCAAGTCTAATTTTCCCCTCCAATTTTATTAAATACAGCCAACAGACGGTTACACTGAAAGCATTAATTTGTATTTTAAACAAATTTATTTATTTGCATGTATGTGCAGTTTAGGCTTTGCAATTTTAATACAGTGCATGGAATGTGTATTTTCATTTTCCAAATTTATTTCCTAAAATGTCTGGGTAACTATTAGGTAAACCGCTTCCTTCTGTATTACAAGATGCGAGTTCAAAGCCTTGCCGAGTTAATGAATTTTAAATTCCTAAAGTTTTAAATCTAAAAGAATTATACATGGAATCTTTAGAAAACAAAATTTCTGATTATAAATCAATATGGATGCAACATGTACATCGAATGGAATATCACAGGATACCCAAACAAACCTGCAGGAAGAAGAAGACCAGGACGTCCACTCAAAAGACTTCTGGATGGTGTTTCTCTTGAGGCCGAAACAGGTCAACAAATGGCCTAAATTCGTGAATGTACTATGATGATGATGATGAAGTTTTAAATCGCTCGGAAGATATTCCTCTACAGTTCAACGTCTAATGATCGAGTTGCGATATAAACATTAGCAACAATAGGCTCAAGTGGCCAATAACTTTTAAAAAATCAGAAAACGGAAATAATAATTAAGTTCAAAGGAAATATCTCTCTCACGCTGTCCAGTATATCTACACATACGATTTATGCTATAGCAGTAAATCATATGATTGAATACGTTACCATAAAATATTTTAAATTAAAATCCATCAATATAGATAGAAGATTGGTTCATGTATACACGATTTCATGTAAATTGGGATGAGAACTTCCATTTAAAACAGCTTTAGAATTTTATATAAATTACAAGTTTTCCACCGAGTTACACCCTAATGGTCAGGTGAAATGGTAATAATAAAAAAGGGACCCAGATTTTGCTGGTGACCCCAAGAGTTCGGGTCGATGTTGATGGCGACTGGTTGACGTCAGCGTTACGTCACTAGAGCCACACATGTTGCTATCAGTACCTGGGACATGCGCTATCCAGAAAACAAGCGCATCTTTTTAAATATCTACCATTGACACCACAAATTCTAATTCAACTCAATTAAGCATAACATCTGCTTCTTTATAGGAGCCAGTAAATTCTACCATTAGACATGTTTATCGTATTATAGCTTTTGAAACTTATTCGCACTAGAAGTACATAGTTTCATAATTTGTTTTTATTTAAATTGCTATTGTTCCTACGTTTTTCAGTGTACTTAACTCCCATCCCATTTACAAGTGCCCGTCCTCCATTCAACATTTCCTGCTTGTAGAAAAGTAAACAGAACTGAATGGGTAAGACTATTCATGCGTTTTCAACTGGCACTATCAAACCCGTAGGTTAATGGTCGCACGTACATAAGCTCTCCATACATCCCTATCCTGAGCTAATGTTTTCCAATCATTCCCTGTATAATATACTTCACTGAAATCATGGTTAATGTTATTCTCCCACCTCATTCTTGGTCTACCAAGTGGGCGTTTTCCTTCTGGTTTTCCTACAAGAAGCTTCCATGCACCTCTTTCATTCCCCATTTGTGCCACATGTCCTGCCCATTGAAGTCTACGAGACTTAACTGTTTTTATTATATCTGGCTTCCTATAAATACCATGTAGTTCACTGTTATGTAAATCTTCTCCATTCACCTGTCTGTTCATCTCTCTTTGGTCCAAACATTTTCGTAGAACTTCATTCTCAAATACTCGTAATCTCCTTTCTTCCCTTAAAGTGAGAGTCCATGTTTCGCATCCATATAATATAACTTGTAGAATAGCAGTTTTATATATTTTCAGTTTAACGTTTTTTGAAAGGAGTAGGGACGTCAAGAGACCCTGTAATGCATAATAGCACGCATTTTCATAATTGAGTCTATGTTTAATTTCTTTGTGTATCTCATTCCTATTTGTGATTATTGTTCCTAGGTATTTGAATTCAGCCACTTTCTCAAAATTTCCCTCATTTGTCATTAGCTGTCCATTTCTATTATATAATGTTTTTTCTATGTGTGACCATATATTTACTCAATAGTGTGTGCGTGTTGGCCTTTAGTATCTCCTCGCTATCACCAATAGTACTACATCATCAGCATAAACTAACAGCTTATTAATACCATTCAGTTGTAGGCCTTCTTCATCCTCTAAAGATTTTATAACATGCTCTAGTACAAAATTAAGTAGTAGATGAGATACTGCATCTCCTTGCTTCAACCCATTGTGGATTTTAAAAGTATCCGAAAACTGTTTGCCTACTCTTTGTGCCATTTAGGCACAAAGATCACTATAAATTAAGTAAATACACTAATTATCTTCCCTCATATGCATATTAAAGTTATTTGTTTACATATTGCAACACCTTTAATAAAAAGCGGCAACAGTGCTTTCGGGTAATAATGAATGACAAAGTTTAGGTTAACATATTAAATGGAAAAAAGGGAATTAGTTGGGCGTCAGTATGAAATGGGGCAAGGGTTATAGGTCGACATTGGGCGCCAATATGAAATAGATATAAATTAGGTTAGGGAGGAGATGGTCATGCATTTGTGTGAATTATACGTCCCAAAAGTTCGACGTCTATATGGAATGGAATATGGGTTATAGGTTTGGGATAAATATATGTTTCGGGAATACTACTAGCTCAGGAATGTCCAGTTAGCAGTCTCAACTTTTTGTTGTAATATCTCCCTCGATGATTTTCGGACTACTCGTCACTCTCTTGATCCATTTGTAAAATGTTTTCAGCGGTAGAGTGTTGAAGTTCTTTAGGTTGGCAAACACTACTTATTTTTATATAATTGTGAAATTTAATATGTATTTGAAACGGAATTTAATTTCAGACGAAGCATTTTATAAATATTTCTATACTTATATATGTTTGGGGAAAATAATCTTATATACTCAATCTAGGATTTAAAGAGAGATCAGGGCTTGCTTGTATTAGGTTAGGGGCATGGATTTTTTTAAAAATTAGCGACGATCATGATGTGCGAATATGTCCAATGTGCGGGAGCTTTGAAGACGAGATACATGTATTAGAGAAAAGTAACGATTTAGGATATTGGAAGCGCCAGGTATTGCCGGGAATATTTCTAAATTCAAATCGTGAAAGATTGACATGCTACGAGTTAATGACAAGTCCAGAAAATTGGATAAACTTGGGTACATTTCTGGACAAAACGCGAAAAATAAGAACAACACTCATTCATGAATAAATAAATATGTTAGAAAATTGTAATATCATTAATTCTTAATAATTATACATAACCAAATTAATGTATAATGTAATTGTATTATTACCTAATTGTAATATTATTGTGTTTTCTTTTTTTTTGTTTTAAGTTATATTAATACCAAGCATTAACTTATTGTAACGGACTGTCAACAGCACGTACGGCTTACTGCCCGTTCGACCCATATTTGTAAATAACATTGTATATATCTTACTTTTAGTCTAATAAAGTCCTACTACTACTACTACTACTTATATATGTATGATGACGTTCCTCTGAGTAAGGTAATACGAAATAAGAAGTAAATTTATTACATTTAAATATAGTCTACCACTGTGGTCTCGAGGTAGCGTGCTGCGTTGTCACGCAGCGGGCCCGGGTTCGATCCCCGGTCGGGACAGTTTTTCTGGGTGAGGTTTTTATCGGGGGTTTTTCTCGCCTGTAAGACAAATGTCAGGAAAACTTTAAGGTCCAAACGGTCCCCGAAATCATATGGCCATCGCAATCATCATCATTCATATTCATCTTAGATTAAGCTTAGGATTAGGGACTCTCCTGGTGCATCACTATCATCATCATCACCATCATATCATCGGGGCAACGTAACCTCAGAAGTGGGCTACAATTACGCAATTGCCAGGAGAGAACACCAGAAATGTCTGAGGACAAAACTGGGGGCTTTAAGAAAAACATTTAAATCTTTGAAGTTCAGGGACCGACATGTCCCTTGTCCAACGACGTGATTCTAACCGCGTCCTGGAGTATTGAAAATTCCGAGAGATTGAGAGCTTGCGATTCAGGGTCTCTTGGTTATATACAGTAGGCTACAAGTGAACGCTAAGGTCAACACTATATTTTTAGGGGGGGGGGTTTCGAAATAATCAGTGATTTCAAGTTGTAAGACTTTTTTTTTTCAGTCGTATCTTTGCGACGGTGCAAAATTTAAGAAATATGTGAATATACTAAAAATCATACAATCTCTATGAACGGTCATATGGTATACTCCTATTATAAACGTATATTCCTATCTACTAATTAGTTCGAAGAGGGATGGGAGGTTGTTTATCTCAGCTGTGATATGACGTATGTCACTTTTATCTCACTCATGTCTTTATCACATTTTTAGAGGCTGGATAAATTAAAACATGTGTCTCCCACTGATTGTTAATATGGAGGGTTATTATATGGCTTAAAACCTTTTTAATCTACCTTTTCATGTTATCGGCATTTTAAGAATTTAACCTGTCAAAACTGAAATATAACTTAACTAGTTATTGACTATTCATGTGTATATCCTTTATTACACTTATAAGTTATTACATAGATTTATATTTAAGGGGCCCAACTAGTGAAAATGCTGAAAAAAATGACAAAATATGCATTTTTTGTTTCTTTGCTTTTTAATAACTCTGATTCTTTTGGACCATTTTCATGTAAAACTTTTTATTGCAGGAGCAAAATTGAGTCCGTGACGTAAGAGTTTAAGTACCCTTGTACTTACAGTCAGCATTACTACTTAAACTTCAATATGCGTTTTTTTGTTTCCATTTTTTTACATTTTCCAAAACTTAAGATGCTCCTTACAATGCATTTTTTATGCTATCAAAGTGAAATTTTCTGGTTAGACTTTCCAATAAATGCTAATTCAAATTTGCTATGTAGTTACTAGTGTAAGATACATGTTCTTTTTTTTAATTGAGATGGAAAAAAATAATGACAGTAACTAAGAAATTAATATTTGTCAACAAATGAAAAATAAACAGTATCCTCCCTTTATATTTTTTTTGCATAACAAATATGTTTAGTGGAATCATAAAGACTCTGAATCTCAAATTTCATCAGAGAATATTTAAAAATGCATCGTAAGGAGCATTTTTTTAGAAAATATAAAAAAATAGTTTAAAAAATCATATATAAACACCAAACTTCGCAGAAATGCTTCTATAATCACATAATGTATGTGATAAAAATTTCAAAACAATCACATGAAAACTAAAAATAAATTGAAATTCATCAGTCGGTTCTCTTAATCTAGTCTAATTCATTATACTCTTGATTTTGTGTTGGAATAAAATCATTACATAGTTATCATCGCGGAAGTCTGGATTAGAAAAAAAATAAACGTTGAAATTAGGAATATTATGAAAGTTGAAAGAAATTCGTAACAATCGAAGAACGGTGTTTAAGATGGAACGGGCATCTCAAGAGGATGACATCTAATAGAATTCCTAATAAGATCTTGGAGTGGAGAATAGATGGCAAAAGTGGAAAAGGAAGACCTACAGAAGGTTGGCTGGATCTTGTAAGAAGAAGTATAAAGTGAACTGGGACTTACAGATGAGGATGTTCAGGACCGCTACAAATGTCGAGGGCGAATTTCATGAGGGTGGCGGAAAACTATTGTATTGTGGATATATTCTGAAATAAAAATAATATAACATTGGAATGGTGTCCACCTGGAAGAAGGAGGTGAGGAAGACCTCGAAACTCGTGGATAAGAACTGGAATGAGAGCAAGAGGACTGGAGGACATGGATTGGATGGAGAGAGATAAGTGGAGAAGAAAAATAAAACTTTAGGCACAGAAAGATGTGTAAACATTAAAATTCTGTATATAAATAAATAAATAAATAAATAAATAAATAAATAAAAATAATATAGTTATTAGTATAATTTATAAGTTAGTATTTCCTATGAATTGATATGTTATTTAAGATGATTATGATTAAAATAAAATTTATAAATTTAAATAATTTACATATCTACGATTTTGATCAATTAACGGGTGTCGAACTACGAAGCGTTTCGTATTAAAATGTAATGTTAATAAATGATGGTTAAAAAAAACTAAAACGACACGCTTTACTAGAAAACCGAACTATAATTGAAAAATAATTTTAATTTCCAACGCGCTTGGGATAAAATTAAAGTGGTCAACACGTCTAGAATAAAACAAAATTTTACCATCAAAAGCGTGGGGTGCTCTATATCAATTAATATATGTGATAATAAACAGATATTGGTAAAATAAAGTCTCTAAGAAGAAAACGTAAAAACCATAAAAAGCACCCTACGTTTTTGATGGTAAAATTATTTTTTTTGTAGATAACTCTAGTTTTATTCTAGATGTGTTGGAGATTATTTTTTTTTGTTGACCACTTTAATTTTATCCCAAGCGCGTTGGAAATTAAAATTATTTTTCATTTTTTAGTTCGGTTTTCTAATAAAGCGTGATGTTTTAGTTTTTCTAAACTATTATTTATTTTTTAGTTTAATTGTCATAAACCGGAATCCCATGAAAATTTAATTGCTTACGACATTTTTAGTGTCTAGGCACGAATATAATTAGGGGCCTATATTTTTTTAAAAATTATTATTATTATTATTATTATTATTATTATTATTATTATTATTATTATTATTATCTAACATTATTATAATATTTTTGAATCTTTTAATGTAGATAAATAGTTACAGTTTATCGCATCCTTCTCATATATTTTGGATAAATTACAGTGTGGTAAGTTTACAAAATTGTCTATAATATTTTACAGAATAAGATACAAATGTAAATATCTTTAAATTCGATATTATTGTAATACGAGCTAAAAGTAATATTCTTCTAAAAAATCCTCCGGGCCGGATTTGAACCAGCGACTTATGGATTACATAAATTATATACCACTACAGTCCACCGCTCTACCAACTGAGCTACTAGAGGATATAATATTAACTTCTTACAACGATTGACTAAAAAGTTGATACGTCCGCAACCAATTATACCGGTCTTAATTTTTATGATGTCCTGTTGATCCTGGCCAGAAAAAAATTATGAAATTATTGTATTGCCATTGGTCCTTTACAAGTATACAAAGTTTCAAGTCGATCCAATGTTTTTAAGTGGGCGAAAATCGTGTTGAAAGATTCCGTTAAATAGATAGACAGATACAGGTCAAGCTAATATAAAACGTATAAAAATAAGTTGTCTCTGTTTTTCTTATTAACTCTTATCACAGACCAACACTCGTACACTTCCTTAAACCTCTGCTCCCTAATTCAGATAACCAGTTACCGGTAAATATCTTACTTATCACCATCATCATTACTATCAATTAGTTTCAAGGTTAAGTATTTTGGTCTATCCGTTTCAGATTGAAAGTTGTATTCTCTATCTCTTCTATGGTCGTTCAAGGTTTTTCTTCCCCAGAAGTCTGGGATAGCCTGTTTTGTAGGCATTCTTAGCATGCGTTTCTGTTAATTATTTCTGTCATAATCATTATCATTTTTTTCACTTTAAAGTTTAGGCGATTCGCCTGTTCCGAATTCACAATGATTCCTTCCATCTCTTCCTAGGTCTTCCTACATCCCTTAATCCTTTTAGTTTATAATGATATGCTACCTTGTTTCTTCCATTCTCTGAACACGTGTTTCTAGCCGATGCGGCGTTGTTGAATTCTATCATTTATTGAATATATTTCTAATTCTCTTCTTATTTCTTCATTTCTTATACGGTCCAATTTTGTGCATTTGGTCCTTCTTAGTAAGGTCATTATTACGCTTTGTATTCTATTCGACCTCCTCTTATTTGTTACCAAGGACTCACTACCGTATAAAAGTATACTTACTTACTTACTCACTGACACTATCGAACCCGTAGGTTCATGGCCGCATGGACATAAGCTCTCCATACATCCCTATCCTGAGCTAATGCTTTCCAATCATTCCCTGTATAATCTACTTCCCTCAAATCATAGTTAATGTTGTTCTCCCACCTCATTCTTGGTCTACCAACTGGGCGTTTTCCCTCGGCTTCCTACAAGAAGCTTCCATGCACGTCTTTCATTCCCCATACGTGCAACATGTCCTGCCCATCGCAGTCTACGAGACTTAACTGTTCTTATTATATCTGGCTTCCTATAAAGACCATGTAGTTAATTGTTAAGTAGTCTTCTCCATTCACCTGTCTGTTCATTTCTCTTTGGTCCAAAAATTTTCCTAAGAACTTTATTCTCAAAATACTCGTAATCTCCTTTCCTCCTTAAAGTAAGAGTCCATGTTTCGCACCCATATAATATAACTGGTAGAATAATAGTTTTATATATTTTCAGCTTAACTTTTTCGAAAGGAGTTGGGACATCAAAAGTCTCTGCAATGCATAATAGCATGAATTTCCAGAATTGAGCCTATGTTTAATTTCTTTGTGCATCTCATTCCTATTTGTGATTATTGTTCCTAGGTATTTGAATTCAGCCACTTCCTCAAAATTTCCCTCATTTGTCATTAGCTGTCCATTTCCATTATATACTGCATTTCTACGTGTGACCATATATTTAGTTTTACTGATATTTACTTCTAGTCCCAATTTATTAGTGTTATTCAATAGTGTGTGCGTGTTGGCCTTTAGTATCTCCTCGCTATCGGACCGTATAAAAGTATAGTGCCTTAATTGTTTTGTAGAACTTCAATCTTGTATCCTTCCTTGTTTTATGTTTTAGTATTCTAATTACTTCTGTAACTGTTTATAATTTATTTCATGGATGTAACATTGCATTCGTTTCCGATTTCTTCATTTTGTCTGTGATTATGGTAGGTAGTACATTCTTTGACATGTCTGGCCGTGAAAGGGCTGACAATTTTGTTCGAGGTCTCTTATTTTAGGCTTGATTCTTAAACGTGCCGTGATTTTTACGCCCTGAAAAGATCCATCGATCCCTGATGAGTTTGATCCCGCGAACCTCAGAACCAGAGGATAACGTGGTAACAACTAGTCCACCACAACACTTCGTCATGAATAACTTTATTTCGTTTTTATCAGACTATAACTTGCCACACATCTTAATAATTTATTTTGGATATGCTACACTTCGGGTCGCACGAACATTTTTCTAAGTTCTATAGAATCGCAGTGCGCATGCGCTAGTGCTCCAATTATCCCAGGTAGATAAATGCAACCTCCAGCAGTTGGCGGTATATGTATGAGAAATCAGTATGACCAACATTGACACAAAATTCCCAGAACTTGTCTAAAAATGTATAATTAACACGAAATGAACTAGTGTAAATATGATTTTACGTGGTAACCGTCCGATATTTTGAATTTTTCATAGAATAACAGATATGAAGAGGTCATTTATTTTACGTATCAAATCACATTTAAAAAGCAAGGAACCTAAAAGCTAACCAAACCTAAATCAATTACTGTAACACAAATCAATTACTCTAACGTAGATGAAATCCAGGGAACGTGGAAATGGTTGGCAACATCTGGAGTATTTTGGGTTGTTGATGGTGGCAACGCTGGAACAACATAGGAAGAGGAGGGAAAATAGCAGTAAGCAATGTAGCACGACCATGTTTTACGTAAATATATAAATATAAAAGAAAGATCGTTGCAACATTGGAAGATGTTTAAAATGTGTTTAAAAGTGTTGCAAAATGTTTTAAACGTGTTTAAAAGTGTTTAGTGCATCAGTGGAATAAGATATTAAATTGAAAATTTTTTGCGACCTGAAGTGTACAACAGCCTTTATTTTCATGTATCACTTGATTGGAGTTTAAGAATCTTATTTCAGATCCGAACAGCAATTTACATTAAATGGAAATAAATTGTTAATAACAATTTCATCGTATTTAATTATCCTATGATAATGTATTTTAAAATATTATGGAAGTGTATTATACACAAGTGGTTAGCAGAAGTGTCTCAAATACGGAAAGGAGACTTAATTTAAGTTGGAACAATCTCATTCCTGTTTCCCGTTGACAGGAAACAAGCTCCCACGTCCCTTGAGCCCTAGTGAGGTAATGAGACTGCTGCAATATCCCTAGGGCACTCCAAGTGAAAATCAAGCACTCACTACCCTTCAGGATAAAAATGCATTATGACATATCCATTAGCCTTTATCCAACATGTAGGGTGACTCAAATTAATGTGCACGATTTAAAAAGAAACTATGAGTGCCCTTTATTCCTTGAATTGAATCATATTTTAAGATATCCATCATCATCATCATCATCATCTTCTTCTTCAAGGCATGGGCCTGCTGGCCCGTTCCGCTCCCCGGTGCACTATATGCTGCAGGTGCAGGTCGTCCTTCCAACATCGTTTTGGTCTTCCTATATTTCTTTGGCCTAGAGGTTTATAATGAAGCACCTGCTTTGATTGACGATTATTTGGAATTCCTTGTGCATGTTCAAACCAATTACATTTATTTCTGTATATTCTCTCGTTTATATTATATATTTCTAATTCATCTCTGATATCTTGACTTCTCTTTGGTCTCTTAAAGATACACCAGCAACTGGTCTCAGAAATTTCATTTCTATTGTCTCAATTTTATGTTTATCAGAGATCGTTAAAGGCCAAGTCTCAGACTCGTATGTTAACATTGGAACGGCTTCTGTTTTGTAAAATTTCAATTGAGTTTCCCTTGTGGTCTTATTTCGGGGCACGCCGTAGCGTAGTGGTTAAGGTACTGCGCTACAAGCCGGAAGGTCGAGGGTTCAAGTCCCGGTGGGGGTCAGGATTTTTAAACTGACCCAAACCTTCCGGCGGCACTATGGCCCTGGGGTCGACTCAGCCTCTAACGGAAATGAGTACCAGGCGCTTGTTCTGGGGGTAAAGGCGGCCGTCACGCAAGGCTGACAACCCGGCTGACATCAAGTGCCGATTGTCTAGAAAAAGTGGGAGCCTTAATCTCCTACTACCCCAAGGGCCTCCTGAGGCCTGCAGCGGGATTGCTTTACCTTGTGGTCTTATTTCTCAAATATCTTCTTATTGAACCACATATCCATCCATCCATCCAAAGTAATTCTTTCCGAGGGCAGGTCTTTCACTTCAGTCATAGCATTTTCATGCTATGCTTTGCAGCTTTACTATGGTGTGATAGCTTCCCGTTGCTTTCCACACCGGTGAAGGATGATGATAATGATAAGGATGATGATGATGGCCGGATGATTTTCGGGACCGTTTGGCCCTAAGCTTTCCGACATTTGTCTTACAGGTGAGGAAAAATCCCGAAAAAACCTCACCCAGGAGCCTGTACCGACCGGGAATCGAACCCGAGTCCGCTGCGTGATAAGGCAGCACGCTAACTCGAGACCACAGCGGTGGACCTTTAAGATATATTTTCTATTGTCAGAAAACATATAAAAATAACTTGATAAATTATTTTTAATATCACTGTTTAGGCCTAAAATACTGTACTCTAAAGGAGAACATATAGCAAAACTTTTCATGTACTAAAAATAATATTATTAATATTTTCAATTCATTGAAACTTCTGTTCTTACGTAGTCATGTGTTATATCTTCCTATAGTTTGTTTATTTTTTTTAAAACTCTTTTTAATCTCCTTTCTCTTGTAGGATTTACACTCCAATGTCCGAGCGGTCGCCTGGAGGCACGGCACACATTAGACAGAAGCGGGCTAGTTTGTGCAGGATGCCAGGGTAAATCCTGAAGACAGCACAGGACGAGTGACACACACCTAGATCCAAGGTTGAGGCAGGGATCAGTTGTTGACGTTTTAAAATCTCCTAACGCGTGGAGAATCAACTCGAGCAACCGCGCCAGACTGAAGGTACTTTACAGGACATTTCATGGCAGTAGATCCTTATTTATTTTTAGTTTTTTTATTGTATATAAATTCTAAGACACGTGTTAATTGCAAATCGATTTTTAATTAGATATCGTCAAATACATTTCCTTCAATATCTTCTAATTTATGTCGCTATTCATTTACACGAAGGCTTTGTTTTGGTGTTTATTGTTTGCGGCACTGACATGACGATATCAGAGAAACTCAACACAGGTTTGGTGTTCAACATGTGTTCGTGAAACAATAAATAGTTTATATTTGAAGAGAAAAATTTTCGCCTAGACCGGGACTCGAGCCCGGGACCCTTGGCTTTCCGGGCCAAGTGCTCTACCAACTGAGCTACCGAGGCGAGTTACGATCTAGACGCAAATTTTTCTCTTATGTACGTTGTAATTCCCTCGCGCCAAATGCTTGAAACCATAGCTTCTATCTTTGCAAATGGCGGCTTCTTAGTTAAGAAGACATTTATTGGGAATTTAACACTACTTTATAGCCAGTAGGGCTTCTATTGACGATTTTATTATTAATTAAACACTTCTCATTCAAGGATAAATTATATTTGAAGAGAAAAATTTTTCGCCTAGATCGTAACTCGCCTCGGTACCTCAGTTGGTAGAGCACTTGGCCCGGAAAGCCAAGGGTCCCGGGTTCGAGTCCCGGTCTAGGCGAAAATTTTTCTCTTCAAATATAATTTATCCTTCAATGAGAAGTGTTAAATTAATAATAAAATCGTCAATAAATAGTTTGTATAAGGTTGGAAGCTTTAAAGGATGTTAATACTAATAAAATTCATATCAAATTCCGTTGAGGTGAATAGTCATAAAAAACTTAAAATATATATACCTTTTTGGCAGGTGCCGTCGTCCTCAACTATGTTAAAATATTATATTTAAAACATCTGGAGGCCATTCGGAAGTTAATTTCCATCATCAGCAGGATGAGCTTCTGTTACTAGTTGTTGTTTATGAGCATGGCCATGAACCTACAGGCTCGATAGCGCTAGTTATTATTTATGTTAATAGTAGTTCCTAAATGGAATCTTTCTATATGGCATAACGTAGGAACTAAGATGCATATTCCATGAACAGTACATAAAAAGTTATCTGTGATTTTTGCATGATGAAAATTAGTTTTCTTGTTGTTCCAAATTATTTCAACCTGAAGTATAATTTAACATTATAAAAATATTGTAATATGTTACACTGAACTGTTAATTTATCATAAGTAATGCCACGAGTGATTATTGTTTAACTATAGTTATTTTAAAATATTTATGTATTTAATGTAAACGGCGATATTTGAAAACAAAGCAGAAATGTGAGGTTATGTTCATTCACTGCAACTAGATCATATTATTTATTGCCAAATGAGATCGCAATATTGTAAGAGTGCACCCAAGTGGAGAAATAATGAAACACATCAAATTATATATCATAATCAACATTACGGGTTATTCATTTATTTTTTTAGTAAACAACTTAGTGAAAATCAAGGAATCTTTTCATTGTTTGCTATATTCAATGTATTTGTTGGAGAAAAATAATGTTTTGACCTGTTCAGAACATTAAAAAGGAGGAGCTTTCTTTATCACAAAAGCAGGAGCTGATAAAGAGAAATCGATAAAGAGCGAGGTGAAACACGACTGTCATTGGTTGTAAAACAACATTCATTGAAACGTGATTGGTCATTGACTAGCATTTGTGGCATGAGTTAAATAGTCTCTAAGAATATTTTCAGCATAATAACAGTAATAAAATCAGAAGTGCTCCAGTAACACTCAATGATACCGATATTTATCCCCTCGAGAATCACTCGGATCAATTCAGTCGACAAAGCAAACAGCATGATTTGGTGTTCTGATCACAATATCAGGAGTTCATTTGCTGTCTTGTTTCTACACTTCATAGTGTCGTTGGATAAATTTACCTTTCATGTACATTTTTAACAAAACAATTATCTTCTGTAAAGCAAAGAATAAAAATTAATCCTTTCAAATATATTCCATACAAAGGTATTATGAATTAGAAATACGGAAAATAGAGAACCACGTTATAAAATCAACTTTGAAAAATTACGTTTCCAAAATATTATGTCAACTGAATATAAACTTAATATTTAAGCAAGAGTTACACTTACAGTGCAGATTATATATGTATTTAACCATTGCTCAACAAAACACAACTTGAAACAAAATGACATACAGTGTTTTATATTCGATTGAAAATATCTTGAAAGAAAAAAATATAAGAACTAATATCTGATTACAGCTGTCATTTTATATTTTTGTCACTAGACATCAATTTACACTGAATATAATTCATAGGTTCTTCATATAAATGTAGTACACCACATTCATCTTCACGTTGGTAATTAACTTAATACTTGACAAATCAGGTATAATTGCGATACTTCAAAATTGAGGTTTTCTGGGAATGTGATATAGAGATGTAAATAAAAATAAAACATCACCCCACATAAGTATATGTTGTTTGGCGTAAATAGTTCAATATGAGAAGTTTTATAGAAATGCGATTTAGAAATGTAAATAAAAAACATCATCACCCACATAAGTACATATTGTTTAGCGTAAAATTGGATGAAGTTTTAGTTAACGTACATCCCCATCCTTGTATTAACAAACATTTCACAGTGATTCGTCCAAAAGAGTCTTGTGGCTGAGGTAAAAAATTAGCAGGATGATTGTCTGCACATAATGTTAAATTCAAATAATGCACCTAATTAATTCCAAATTCTAGGAAATTATATTAAGTTACACCAGTTACACAAATACATTATAAATTACAATGTGAATTTCCATTTATACGTAAAATTATTAAGTGAAATAGTACCTGGATGTTTTATGGAACCGCAGGTCCTCCTACGTACGCCTCAAAAGAGCATCTCAACCTGAAATATTGTTACATATTATAATAAAACTGCTTTCCATGATATTGGAATTATAATAATAAAATTCGCAACCTATAAGACGATAAAATTACCCTTAAACCGATGAATCTACCACTAAAACGATGGAATTACCCGTAAACCGACCAATTTACCTCTAACCCGATCAAATAACCGCTGAATTGATAATTACGATATAAATTTATAATTATTTTTCTTTTTAGTTATTTAAATAAACATAAAAACACATTTAATTCATAGTGTAGCAGCGCACGCCAGGTATTGGCTAGTACTTTATATGTTTTTAATTCAACATAGTTTGAAAAAAATAATTATTGTTCATTAATTCACCTCAGGGGTCCTCATCTAGGGGATATGTGGATGGCGAACACAAGGTGCCCAAGCTGAGCAAAACATTTCTTCCACTTACTTGTGTTTTGCACTCTTTTAACTTTACTATCTAACCTCTCTTGGTTAACTCTTGTTTTTTTCGACCCCGATGCTATTAGGGCATCCGAGGGCTAGGGAGTCTTTCCTTTCTTCCATTTCTTCTTTCCTTTATTTTCTTTTCTTCTCCAGAAAAGCCTGACCAGAGGCTATAAGATGGCAGCCCCATCACTGGTCTTGCCTTCCTTTGGCCAGCAACCAATCGAAGGGACTATTATTATGCTTTCAAGTCTTATACGAGAATTTCCCGGAAGGATCAAAACGCTGGAGGGAAAATTTTCTATAGGATCGTAACAGGCCTTGGCCTAATACTTGGAAGGAAGAAGAAGAAGAAGAAAAAGAAAGTTCTTGGAGAATTTAGAATGAACGATTTTTCCCGCATAGAATGAATTCAACGAACCCGCAATGGATATCCTGCAGAAAGAAATTTAAATAGAAACATCTTTGCCTTACCTACACTAGAATTACAAAAATTGAACTTCGAAACAAGAGAAATAAAAACTTACCTCAGTTGGTGGTAGAGTGTATCACAACCGTCATCTCATTGTCACAAAGTGGCAACTTCTTAGAAAAAATTCGGATGGTCAGTAGATTAGTTAAAAATAACGGGATATTTTGCTGAGTGTTCAATGGGTTCTCGTGGAACAAAAGTTAAAAATCTTTGGAAATTATTACTAATATTGTGTTAAAAATTAGATGAATTAAGGCGGATTCTTGAATTATACATATAGTGCAAATATAGTTAAAATAAGGTAAAAAAGAAAAGACTTTGAGACCTACAACAGGCTAAAAAAAGGACAAATAAGCCAAAAAAGTCGAAAAAGGACTAAAAGGAATGACAAAATCCATCTTTTCTTACCTACAATGACCACAACAAAGTATATACTCCTATATATATATATACATATATATATATATATATATATATATATATATATATTATGTTGGGCATCGTTTTTAGACATAAAATAAAAAAAATTCTCAAATTTCCAGCCCTAATTATTATTATAATAACAGTGGTACTCTATATACTAATCGGGTTGCCCAGCTATACCCCCAAGCACTCGGGTAAATTTTGTTGTGTCCCTATACTTTGACCCCCCCCCTAAGGACTTGGATTTGCAACCGGTTTTACTCCCATGGACCGGGTCTACTTAACTGCCGAAACAAGTGTTGGAGCACTGTTAGTCTACCCGTCCCTGGTAGTATGTCATTGATTCATTCTTGATTTTCGACCTGCATGTTCACTTCAATATCCTGAAAAACAAGAAAGGCCTCATGTCAGCAGAACACTCGGAGATCCAGAAAACATAAACTATTATAGAAAGTACTACCCTGATCCACAAGACTCTATTGTACAAAATTTGGAATTCTTGTGAGCCAAGAATTGTCTTATACCTTAACTAAAACTTCATTCAGTTTTACGCCAAACAATATCTGCTTATGTGGAGTGATGTTCTGCTTTTTATTTATATCTATATCTCTGTCCACCGCTGTGGTCTCGAGGTAGCGTGATGCCTTGTCACACAGCGAGCCCGGGTTCGATTTCCGGTCGGGACAAGCTTCCTGGGCGAGGTTTTTTCGGGGGTTTTCCTCACCTGTAAGACAAAGTCAGGAAGCTTAGGGCCCAACGGTCCCCGAAAATCATCCGGCCATCATCATCCTTATCATTATCATCACCATCCTTCACCGGTGTGGAAAGCAACGGGAAGCTACCACACCTAAAATGCCCTAGTAAAGCTACAAAGCATAGCATCAAAATGCTGTGATTGCAGTGAAAGACCTGCTCTCGGGAAGAATTACTATGGAATGGAATATTGCATTTTTAGAAAACCTCTCATTTTTAAGCATTATGATATGACAAAGCAAGAATTAAGGTGTTGTACTATTGGTAGCTGCAAACAGAATTAATTACCATGTAATATGCTTTTTTCTTTATTTAGGAAATTTTCAAATAAATATAGGAAAAAACCTGTATGTGTTTTTGTTTGAAGTTGTGTTTTCTTGAGCAATGGTTCTGCATATTAATAAATATAAGTATATTAATTGTTTATATTTAAATTTATATAAAATGACCCGTTTTCACCATAAAGTTCATGCAATCAACTTATGTATTCGGTAAGGAAATCATCCATTTTGCATTTTGCATCCATCCAAACAGTTCCTCTACAGTTTTGCCTCCTCATATAATTTATTTTACACACTCATAGCGCTGGGATTATTTGAATGACTTCCATGTACTATAGTTTTCAATCTCACCACCTTGTTTTTCTTCACTGCATCAATTTCATTCTCAAAGTTAGTTTCCTAGAAAGATAAAAGTTATAACTGATTAGTACATTTTCACAGTTATTGTGGTAATTGTATAATTTCTTCTTCCTACCTATATAAAATATAATAGGAAATTATGGACATTGTGATGAAGTGTCAGAATTCAAGTAATTTGCAACAGTAAAAAGCAGACATTAATTATGCATAGGATCAACTATAGAAACTTATGACATAGGCTGTATTATAGATGACGGATACTTGTCTCAAAATCACTCAAAATGTTAAATTAATAATATATATAAAGTGGCGATTCTACAAGTTATATATTAAATGGATACTGTTTATAACAAACGAGGCTCTGGGGACCGAGTCACAGCGGTATAACTGTTACATCAGGATTAGAGTAAATGCTAATCCTCCTTCATGCTGTCCAGAGGCTTTAGGTGGCAGCCCCACCACTGGACTTACTACTTTTCGGCTAGCAACCGACTAGTAGGAAATTAACTTGCTTTCAAGTCTCCAAAGTGCGGGAGACCGTAACAGGCCACTGGGCCTAATACTTGAAAGGCAGATGATGATGATGATGGACACGAAACAGTTATCTTACTTTAAGACATAAGAAAATGTGGGCATTTGAGAATAAAGTGCATATTGACCAGATACATATGGACAGGTGAATGGAGGAAACTATCTAACTGTGAGCTCCATAATCTTGATAGAAAACCAGATATAATATGAGGAGTTAAGTTTTGTAGACTCCGGTGAGCAAGACATACGGGAGAGAGATAACCTAATAGATGTCATAATAACAATGTGTATCGGTGGAACATAGCTATGAATTATAGGTACAACAGGATACTCAACTTGAACTCTACTAGCCGCCAATGTTTGTTTTCTCGGAACTAAACTGGATACATGCGATTTAATTTAAAAAAATTAAGACATTTTTGAAAATGAGCAAAATCGGACTATGTATTGAACGCAATTCTTGCATGATAGACTGCCGATGTAGCGTAGGCTGTTCCCATAAGTTACAATCTATAGTCATGTGTGAATATTATATAAAAACTAAAAAGTGCATCGCGAGACAGTCTCATGGGGACTTTGAACCAGCGCAACACTAATGCATGATGCATTTAACCGCTCGGTTACGGGCAGTCCGAAATCAAACTCTGACCTCCAGATTGGGAGTTTTACGATGGGTGGGTAATCCTTCCATGTAAAACATAACTCAAAAGTATAACAACCGGACTGTTGGATCGAAATTAATATATATATATATATATATATATATATATATATAAAGTAATAATAGTAGCTGCCACTAGCCATGGCCCATGTGTAAATACTGTTATACCTACGTAAAACAAACTTACAGTTTTCTTCCTACTATAAAAAACGTTATCTTTTGCATAGGCAAATGTTGCCTTTTCAGGCCATGTAAAGTTTTATTGTTTCTTGGTTACGGCCGAACAAACGGTTGAAAGAACATAAAGATAATCACGTCACCAGTTACGTCACGAATTAATAATAAAAGGAGAAGAGAGATAAACATTTACCAAACAAGAAAGTAAAATCCAAACAGCTGAGATGATTTTTTTAAGAAGAGTAAAAGGGTGTACCAGATAAGAATGGACCAGATAAAAAACGATGATATTCGTGAAAAACTGCAGATCTACTCCATAAAACAAAATATATATAATAACAAGAAACAGTGGAAAGAACATGTAGAGAGAATGGAAGAGAGTAGATTACCAAAGATAATCTTACATTATTTTCCGAGAGGAAGAAAGAGATATAGACGTCCTTGGAAGAGAAGGTCTTAGATCTATTAGTGAAGACGGAACAGGATGTGAAGAAGAACAAGAGATACAAATTAACTGAATGCCAAAAAATATTTTAATTATTAGACGTGATTATGTTAATTAAGTTACGTCCATTTTCAGGGGAGAAGAAAATGTTTATATTTAATGCCTGTCAGTTAATCATCTCTATATTCACTCTATGTCAGAGACTGACACCATTTTAAAAAACAAACTGATTAATTATTATGATCTTGAAGAAGATTTCCGGGCTGTAGGCCGTGGTCTCGAGGCTAGAAGTTCCCCGACGTTTCGCCATAGACTGCGTCTGGCATCCTAAAGGAGTGTCTTGACAACGGCCTACAGCCCAGAAATCTTCTTCAAGATCATAGCAACTCCGGCCGTGAAAGCCTAAGTCGATACAAACTGATTAATTGTTTTATTAACTAACGGAAACACATCGTAAGACTATTATTTTAAGCTGATGTCTGATATATAATCGATTCATTTCATTTTATTATTTTCCTTGTATAGTGGACAGTGGTTGTCATTCCTTTGTATATGTTATGTTAAAACTAGGATCCAACTATTAGAATAGAATAGAATATATTTATTTAGCCTGGTGGAGTTAAGGCCATGTGGCCGTCTCTTCCACTCACCAGGACAAACATATGTTACATATGAATACAAAAAAAATTACAATAATAGTCATATTAAACAGGACAAACATATGTTACATATGAATACAAAAAAAATACAATAATAGTCATATTGAACAATTAATTATCTGTCAAATTGAATAATAATGAAAATAATATCTAATAATACATTGAAACTAAATACAATTAAAATTAAATTAATGATACAATGAATACAAGAAGGAATAACAGCTCGAATCTACTATACATAAAAAGAAAAGAAAAAAATACAAAGAAAGTAATAGACTACAATGCATTAATCTATGCTTTTTATACAAGGCATTAGGTAAATATATTAACAAATCCTAAGTCTATTTTTATTAAATAATGCAAAAACACATTATTAATTCTTAAAAAGTAATATTAGTGAGTTGTTTCTATTTAACACAAATGTAAAATAATTTATTGTACGGATGCGAAACGTGGAAGATGGCCAAAGAAATAATTAGCTTGGTGTTTACGTAGGGTATTAAATGTGATATGGCCTGATATAGTCTCAAACCAAGAACTATGACGCAAAACTGAACATGCTCATATCGAAAAAACAAATAAAGGGAGCAAATAGCGTTGTATTGGACATCCTCTGCGTAAACCTCAAACTGCAATAGAAAGACGCGCACTGGACTGGAATCCTCAAGGTTCAAGGAGGAGAGGAAGACCAAAAATTACTTGAAAGAGGACTATTGGGGAAAAATGTGCTTTGAGGTGAAGAGGTTGGCAGATGACAGAGATATAATGACACACTGGTTTATAAAACATGAAACATAAAATATTCAGAATGAGAAAAATAGAAAGAAAATAGTAAAGATTTTTTATATTTGACCAAGAGTTGAAAGGCTACTTAAATAAGTTTAGTTCAGTATGTCAAATGGGGTTTAAGGGGTGCCATACACTATAAATTATGTGATATCTCAATAACTTAGACACTTTGAAAGAGGAACTTCCCCTAATAATTATATTTACAGAATAATAAACGGTTTTTGAGATAGTGCTCACATAATATCGATATTTTCAAACGATTTTTTCTCTATTCTTCAAGCTCAAGTGAACAATGTTCTGTAAACAAAAACACGTCATCTATGTGAAGTGGACGGCAGAAGTGGTGCGTAAATTTAAAATAGGACAAATCAACGCCATCTATCAGCCCAGGGCGGAATCTGAAGTACGAAAAGTGCAGTGTTTTGCATAACCATATACATAATAATAATAATAGTTATTATTATTATTATTATCATTATTATATATTATATTATATAAGATACAAGCAATTAAATTTGTATGGGCATGTACGACGAATGCACGAAGAAAGGTTGCCCATTAAAACATTGGAATTATGTCCACCTGGAAGAAGAAGGAAAGGAAGACCTCGAAACTCGTGGATGCAAGAAATAAGAATTGGAATGAGAACTACAGGACTGGAGGACATGGAGTGGATGAATAGAGACAAGTGGAGAAGGAAAATAAAACTTAGTCACAGAAAGATTTTTAAACATTGAAAATCTGAATACAAATAAATAATAATAATTATTACTATTATTATTATTATTATTATTATTATTATTATTATTATTATTATTATTATTAATGTAGACTATATAATACATTTTTATTATTTACAGTGTTCTGCCCTAGGGCAAGTCCTTCACTGAGATCATAGCATTTTCATGCTATGCCTTGCAGCTTACTAGGGAATTAAGGTGTGGTAGGTTCCCGTTGCTTTCCATACAGAGGGATGATAATGATGATGACAGCTACATGAATTTCGGGGACGCTTTGGGCCTCAAAGCTACCAGACATTTGTCTTACTGGTGAAGAAAATCCCCGGAAAAAAAACTCACCCGGGAAGCTTGTCCCGACCGGGAATCGAATCCGGGCTCGCTGCTTGGCAAGGCACACGCTACGTCGAGAGCACAGCAGTATAAACAATTAAATTGATATGGTCATGTACGACGAATGTAAGAAGAAAGTTTACCCAAAAAAAAAAAAAACATATGAATGGTGTCCACCTGGAAGAAGAAAGAAAGCAATACCTCTAAATTCATGGATACAATAATTAAGAACTGGAACGAGAACAAGTGGACATGTAGAGGTTGGATAGGGACGAGTGGAAAAGGAAAAACGTAGGCACAGAAAGTTATGTAAAGTTTGAAAATCTGTATATAAATGTATTATTATTATATTATTATTATTATTATTATTATTATTATTATTATTATGCCTATAAGGAAAGCATATAGAAGAATGATGTGACAGAATAGGGTTGTGATAATCTGATAATCGAAAACCAGGACGAACGAATATTTCGCATAATGTATCTAAGGAAATGGAAATTTGAGGAATAAGGATCTCTGAATTATAGAAACATGTTTTACATTTCAATTAAGGAATCGTTTGTTAGCAAAAATTATAATTTGCATAAAATGTTTTTGTGCAGCACATTACTTTCAGCATCATAATGTAAGTATTTTTGTACCAAACATATTTTTCAGAACTTTGAACAGTTGAAAGGAACTTGGTCTGGTTGTTAATCAGTTTATAGAATTCAAAGCAACTTACATGTTTCATATTATATTGTATTTGCAGCCTTGCTTTAACCTATATTTTTCTTTGAGCAGTCATGAGGGAAAACTGGCATTATGTCCAGGAATGGAGAAATGATATTCCACAACTCTCAATACTGCTCACTAGAAATACAATTATGAATGAAGGTAACCCATTTCTTATGAGATAGCAAATTCTTAAAACTTTTATCTTTGGACTCCCCCCCAAAAAAACACTTTAATTTCAATACCTGGTTAAAAAGTATACTCTCATTTAATTTACAGGTAATGTTATCATGCAACCACTTGAATGCTTTTTATCACTTTCCCATGAGGGTACATTCTTCAGTCAAAAAGTTCAATATCACAATATTCCATTTTATCAAGTAATTAATAACAGTTTGATAGAAAAGACAGGCTTTCTTAAAAAAATTAGATTGCTGCGACATTAGTTCTTTAACTAAAGATGTAACAAAAGGATCTTCTTCTTCTTCTTCTTCTTCTTCACTTCCTGGTTTAGGCAAGAGTTGCCCGTTCCGTCTTCACTAATAAATCTAAGACCATCTCTTCCGAGGACGTCCGACATCTCTTCTTCCTCTTGGAAATAATGGAAGGGTCCAAGAGTATGCATGCGCAATATAGTTTCCATTGCAAACACACAGCCTCTGCATATCAACTCCTCTCCCAACCTGCTCGAGGTGGACCTGCTAATCCGAGTAACCCAAATCAAGGTTGTGGTATAGAATCCCTTCGGCGATTTGGGTCGGAGAACTGATGGGAAGAGGGGGTCCTTTCTCTGGGATGATAAGAGACCCATGCTCGGGGAATCAAGAATAAAGTCCACAACGACAACTAATTTTTAATAGGTTGGCGGAAGTGGCAACCCTCTAGATGGGGTTAGTACATCCAGGAGCTGGACCTAAAGCTTTCAGGTGGTAGCCCCACCAATGGTCTACTCTGCATAGCGTTAGTTGGTACCGAGATCAGATGAAAATATATTACTCGTATTCTTCACAATGGAAACTCGGACGGTAACAAAAGGATATTTCTTCTAAAATTTGTAACCATTTTCTACCTACATCTTACCTCATTAACTGATATGTACTTGCAACAACAGTTTGAAAAGGATCAATTTGTGCATGCAACAAGTGCAAATGTGTTTCGCCAACAGAATTTAAAAAAAAAAAAAGCTTGAGAAAGAAGCGCCTCAAATATGTAGATGAACCTCTGTATAGCTGGAAAGAAGGTAAGTCACTTTGTTACGGAATAACATTATTCATCAAATTATAATTTTATGATGAATTATACAGGGAATGGTGATCTTGAAGAAGATTTTCAAGACAACCCTTGAAGATGCCAGACGCAGTCTCTGGCGAAACGTCGGGGAACTACAAGCCTCACGACCACGGCCTACAGCCCGAAAATCTTCTTCAAGATCACCATAGTAACTCCGGCCGTGAAAGTCTACGTGAATACATTATACAGGGAATGGTTTGTGTCCGCGCAGCCTTCATCTTCCGGATTATGCCAGTGAGTTATTATTATTATTATTATTATTATCTTCTTCTTCTTCTTCACTTCCTGGTTTAGGCAAGAGTTGCCTGTTCCGTCTTCACTAATAAATCTAAGACCATCTCTTCCGAGGACGTCCGACATCTCTTCTTCCTCTTGGAAAATAATGGAAGATTTTATTTGGTAATCTACTTTCTTCCATTCTTTCTACATGTTCTTTCCACTGTATCTTGTTGTTAAATATATTTTATTTTATGGAGTAGATCTGTAGTTCTTCACGGATATCCTCGTTTCTTATCTGGTCCATTCTAGTGCAGCCTTTGACTCTTCTTAAACATTTCATCTCGGCTGCTTGGATTTTACTTTCTTGTATGGCAGTGGTAATCTAAGATTCACTCCCATACAAAAGGACAGGGACAGCCATTGTTTTATACAATTTTAATTTTGTTTGTTTATGGGCTTTATTATTCAATGTTCTATTTATTGTGCCACAAATAGCTTGAAACTGATGTGTTTTGTGTTCAATATCTTTATCATACCCATAGCTGATGTCACATCCTAAATATTTAAAGTGGGATACTTGTTCAATAATTTCGTCTCTAATTACTATTTTTGCACGCAGAGTATTTCTTCCACAAAATGCCATTACTTTTGTTTTACTTACTTACTTACTCACTGGCACTATCGAACCCGTAGGTTCATGGCCGCACGGACATAAGCTCTCCATACATCCCTATCCTGAGCTAATGCTTTCCAATCATTCCCTGTATAATCTACTTCCCTCAAATCATAGTTAATGTTGTTCTCCCACCTCATTCTTGGTCTACCAACTGGGCGTTTTCCTTCTGGCTTTCCTACAAGAAGTTTCCATGCACGTCTTTCATTCCCCATACGCGCAACATGTCCTGCCCATCACAGTCTACGGGACTTAACTGTTCTTATTATATCTGGCTTCCTATAAAGACCATGTAGTTCATTGTTATGTAGTCTTCTCCATGTTTTACTTATTGAAATTTTAAAATTATAATCGCTACATATTGAATTTAGTTTGTAAGCAGCCAATTGTAACAGATCTTCATCATGGTGTAGTTAGACTAAATCATCGGCGAAAATTAAGTTATTAATACTTAAGTTATTATTATTATTATTATTATTATTATTATTATTATTATTATTTTCTTCAGCCTTGCTGCTTTGTAAACAATGGAGCCTGTGTGGTGTGATATATGCTTTCAAATGAAGCGTAACATGCATTGAAACAGTAGCGCATTTTTCTATGCGTGTTTTCTTAACTGTCACTGTTCATTACTATCCCCAATTTTGCAATTTAAAGAAGAAAGTGATGTGGACTTTGATTGTTCTTTCATACAAAAACGTGTCGACAGTGTTCCCAACTGTTGTTTTAATTGTCAACTACTCTTCACAGGACGGCACAAATATCAATTCCAATATAATAATAACTTGTTATACAAACAGTGTTTGATACAATTTCATGTTCATAATACTTTTATTGTAAGAGCGTTTTTAATCTTTGTTTCAAATTTATTCAGAATGAAAAATATGTGACTTCGATTGTTTTTCCTTTGTAGTCTTCAAATGGAATGCACGAATTATGAGCACGCTGTATTTTGTCTGATAGATCAGTTGCCAAATTAGTAATATGTCGCGGTAATCAAAATGCGGTATTACAAGAGTCTATGTAAGTATTTGTTTTAATTTCGAGGGAAATAAGTTTCTAAACCTATTTAGGGAGTGAAGAATTCAGAACACTTTCTTGCAGGTATTATATATACACATTTATTTATATAACGAAATCTGGTAACATGTAGGCATTATGAAAAATTAACGATGTTATTAAATAATAATAAATAAAAAAATATATACCTGGCCAGAATCGAACGTGGGCCCGCGTCGTCAGAAAACGAGCTTCTTACCGTCTGCTCCAGTGAAGCGAACAGTACGAATGCTGCATGAAGAGAGAAATTTACGCTGCGGCAGTCAGGCGTTCACAGGAACTAAAGATTATTATCCCCCACAGTGGATTACGTACCTTCTTCAGTCCTCTTTAATCCTCTTGAAATAATTTGTGCTTCTTTAAAACGAGGTTTATAATATACCGTTTCCAGGTTTTGACTTATTTATTAACTTTCTATTGTTACGAAGAAGTAATAAGTTGTCTTAACAACTAAAATCCAACTGAAATAAATTACATCGGTTTCTTAGTAATTCAATTTTCATAAGTAATGCCACGAGTGATTTACAATTAACGATAAATTCACGACTCACGAAGTGAGGAGTGAATTTATCTAGAGAATTTGGAAATCAAGAGTGGCATTTGTTATGACTATTTAACGAATAAAATTAAGCTGTTTACTCACAAATCATTGTATAACTATAGTTATTTTAAAATATTTATATATTTAATGTAAACGGTGATGTTTGAAAACAAATCAGAAATGTGAGGTTATGTTCATTCACTGCTGCTTGATCATATTATTTATTGCCAAATAAGATCGCAATATTGTAAGAGTGCACCCAAGTGGAGAAATAATGAAACACATCAAACTATATATCATAATCAACATTACGGGTTATTCATTTATTTTTTTAGTAAACAACCGAGTAAAATCAAGGAATTATTTCATTATTTGCTATATTAAATGTATTTGTTGGAGAAAAAAAATGCTTTGACCTGTTCAGAACATTAAAAAGGAGGAGCTTCCTTTATCACAAAATCAGGAGCTGGTAAAGATAAATCGATAAAGAGCGAGGAGAAACACGACTGTCATTGGTTGTAAAACAACATTGATTGAAACGTGATTGGTCATTGACTAGCATTTGTGGCATGAGTTAAATAGTCAATGTCATTATAGGGCATATCTGGCCCCATTGTGGTCTGCCGAATGACAATACAAAAATAAATAAAATAAAAAATTGTAAACATGAAAATTTAACATAAATTTACAGTAGTTAAGCTAAAAATTAATTTCTTAGAAGAAAAGTTAAATGCTAAGATTTCATAAAATGGCGACTGAATATTTTTATTGCACTTGACGGCCATCTAGACAAATTAAAACAAGCAGTGATACTGTCGACTTTAAAGCTGCAATACAACTGACTGCTTCTTTGGACAAGTCATCAATAGAAATTGCAAGTAATTGAAATAGTATATTGCAATGCGAGGTTGGGAAGTGGTTTTTACAGAAGTGAGGATATGATTAAAAGCTAAGTGATAGCGAGGTTTTTAATTTCCGAGATTCTGTGAAACACTTCACAAAACGTGCGTTGTACATTTTTTCTCGCGATGGTTTTCAAAGTAATAAATAAAAGTAAAATAATAACATCTTTGTTGGAAATATTTGCGTTCATTATAAACAACTGACTAACGTTAACAGTGTGGGCAGTGTTTATTACTTGAGACCACAGCAAGCCGTGACACGAATCAGTAATAAAATGTCACCAATTACGCATTTATTGTTTTATATTGTTTCAAATAAAGTTCAGTTCATTTAAAATGCTGTGATTTGTTTCGTATAATGTATACTAACACTACCTTTTGGATATATTTTTCTATATACATTGTACGTAGTAGGCTATATATAAAGGACAGTGGTTTTACTTCCCGCACGGGGTAGGTAATATGTAATATTACAGTATAGTTATTTAGGTTGGGAACCCCGAAATTTAGGAAATTGAACTTTTAATCATGGTCGCCATTGCTGTAAGTACGACAGAACGCACTATCGTGCAAAAAAAAAAATCCTCTACAGAGCCTTCAAAATTCAAACAAAAAATCTCTTAAATGTATATCAGGACTTTGCCAGATCTTCAGAAATATACAGACATATCTTAGTCAAGGCACTACATATCTAGAAGACACTTGTTATACCATCGTTAAACGATACATAAGGAAATGTTGAATGTTTACTCACAGAAACAGTGAATCACAAGACCTATCTGATTGGTCCAGAAGGAATTGTGTAGCACTGCACACAGCACACAACTGCCTATCAAAACATCTCCACACGTTTGGAATAGCACAAGCTCCATGTTATACCTAGTGTCATCTACAAGAAGACAATCCCCTAATTTGAATGCCACCAATGAATGCATTCGATACTGGGTAGCAAGTTGTAAAATAGGATACCAACACGGGTCTCCTTATTTAATTACTTAATTTGTATATTTCTTGTTGTGTTAGAGGATTTTTGGCAGATGATTATTATCAACATGTCAGTCGTTGGATATAATATCTATATACTGTATATATATATATATATATATATATATATATACAGGGTGTCCCAAAATTAGACTCACAAACTTTGGGAGTTGATAGATAGCATTATTTTAAACACTTTTTGTTAAGGGAGGATTTTTGCGGTCCTTCGTTTAAATTAATGTCATTACTGCCTCCCACCCAGTTGGTTTAGATACGTAAATTACATTTGTGTACAGTATGTATCTTTTAAAGCAAACACACGTAAGAAACAAAATAAAGACGCTTCAATTCGGTTAGCATGTTTACTTCCTGAACTCATCGTTGTGTTTCATTGACATTGTGTGTTAGTTTGCCGGAATGGCTGCTGCATACTAGTTTATTTACAACATGGAAAGGTACACGTGGAATGAAATGACGGACATGCTGTTGGTGTATGGGAAAGCTGGTTCGGATCGTGCGGCTGTAAGGCTTTACCAAGAACAGTTTCGAAACCGAAGAGTTCCTCTTCCCAGTACATTTGCCAGCATTGAACGTAGGACTACGTGAAAGATGCTCTTTGGATAGACGAGCAGAAGGTCAAGGACGGCTACGTTCTGTACGGATTCCTGAGAACGAGGAAGATGTGTTGCGGTGCATTGAGAACAATCTTGCAGCCAGTACTTGCGCCATCGCTCAATAATTGCACTTAAGTCATAGCACTGTGGGAAGAATTCTGCAGGAAATTTTGTTGCACCCTTTTTTTCTTGAAAAGGTCCATGCAATGAGGCCTCAGAACTATCCTCTGCGACAGCAATTTTGCCAGTGGTATCTGGACAAAATTGAAAACGATGTACTGTTTGCATCCCATGTCATGTTCACAGATGAAGCATGTTTCACACGTGAGCAGTTATTTAACAGTCGGAATTCACATGTTTGGGCCTTCGAAAATCTCCATGCTACATTTCAGAGGTCACATCAACTGATTTTTGGTGTTAATGTGTGGGCCGGTATTGTGGACAACTTCTTATTAGGGCCATACATTTTGCCCGCCCGACTCAATGCTTACAATTACTTAGTATTTCTGCAACAAGTTTTGCCTGATCTAATGGAAACAGTTCCCCTTCATATCATACAGGACATGTAGTTTCAACATGATGGGGCACCAGCTCACTTTGGTTCTGAAGTACGTCGTCATCGTACGGCTACATACGGCAATCACTGGATACCCAGAGGTGGACCCATTGCCTGGCCGGCACACTCCCCTGACCTTACTCCACTTGACTTATTTTTGTGGGGGCACACGAAGACTATCGTGTATGAAACACCTGTTGAATCTGAAGAGGACCTTGGGGCACGAATAACCTGCGCAGCTGGCGAAATCAGAGAAATGACCGATGTCTTTGTGGGTGGGAGGCAATAATGACTAACTCGTCCAGCGCTTAAACGAAGCACTCCAACAAAAAACCTTCCTTAACAAAAAGTGTTTAAAATAATGTTATCTATCAGCTCCCAAAGTTTATCGGTCTAATTTTCGGACACCCTGTATATATATTGTGATGGGTATGGGAAGTACTTCTAGTTAAACCAGAAGGAAAGCGCCCAGTAGGTCGACCAAGAATGAGATGGAAGATTAATATTAACCATGATTTGAAGGAAATAGATTATACAGGGGATGATTGGAGAATCCATGAACCTACAGACTCGATAGAGCCAGTGAGTGAGTAGTGCATATATATATATATATGAAATTCTTGGATCGTCGCAAGACGGACTAAAGCGAAAGCATTTGCCAAGAATGTTTTCTCTGATCAAGAACGAAAGTTAGAGGTTCGAAGGCGATCAGATACCGCCCTAGTTTTAACCATATATATATATATATATATTGCCAAATGTCAAAAATATACAAGCGTTACTGCTATAAAGTAAATATTCTCTTTAAAAATTTGCTTACCTGTTATGGTGGCCACTAGATGTCAGTTGGAACGACTTCCCGCTACCTCTTGTGTGAATTGAGAAATCTACATATATAAGAAAAATGTATGTTTGTGTTGAGATACTTGAGTAGCTCAGTTGGTTAGAGCGCTAAACGTACAGAGTTTAGAGACTCGGGTTCAAATCCTGACTCAAGCATTCATTTTTTCATATATACATATGTGTGTGTGTGTGTGGTATGCGCGATATAATGGGCTTAAGTAAAAAAAAACTTTCAGGACAAGAAAAATACACTTCAAGGTGATCTCTAAAAAAAAGGTATGTTTGACTAGATCTTCTGTTTTTTGTAATATTTATTTTTTATAATTTTTTCAACAACTATACTAAATTTGTATTTTTTTTTTTGCTATTTTCTTTTTAATTCAAGAATAATTCATCAATACCTGACTTAAGTACTTTGTATCTAACAAAGGATTGACTTAAATACTATTAAATCTTTGTGATTTATAATAACAGCAGGGAAGAAAGTAGGCCTATTAAGTTTCGGATTTTAGTAATGAAATGTTTTATTTAATATTAAATACGTATTAATTAATAAATTGCATGAAACATATTGTGATGAATTAAATCGGTATAATATCTGTATCTAGTATAAAATAACTCACTGGCACCTTCGAACGCGAAGATTTAAGACCCCGCGGACATAATCTTTCTATACATCCCTATCCGGAGCTAATGTTTTCCTATCATCCCCTGTATAATCTACTTCCTTCAAATCGTGGTTAATATTATTCTCTCACCTCATTCTTGGCCTCCCTACTGGTCAAAGAATGTAAACCTCTAACGTTTTCTTTGTATAAATTTAATATATTCTGTTTTATTAAATGTTTCATGCAATTTATTAATTAATATTTAATATTAAATAAAATATTTCATTACTAAACCCCGAAACTTAATAGGCCTACTTTCTTCCCTGCTGTTATTATAAATCACAAAGGTTTAATACTATTTAAGTCAATACTTTGTTAGAAACAAAGGACTTAATTCAGGTATTGATAAATTATTCTTGAATTAAAAAGAAAATAGCAAACAAAAACAGATATAAATTTAGTATATTTGTTGAAAAACTTATAAAAATAAATATTACAAAAAACAGAATATCTAGTGAAACGTGACTTAACTGTTCTTATTATATCTGGCTTCCTATAAAGATCATGTAGTTCATTGTTATGTAGTCTTCTCCATTCATATTTGTGTTCATCTCTCATTGGTCCAAAAATTTTTCTAAGAACTTTGTTCTCAAATACTCGTTATCTCCTTTCCTCCCTTAAAGCAAGAGTCCATGTTTCGCTCGCACGCACGCACGCACGCACGCACGCACACGCACACGCACACGCACACGCGCACGCGCACACGCACACGCACGCGCACGAGCACGAGCACGCGCACGCACACGCGCGCACACGCGCGCACACACGCGCGCGCACACGCACACGCGCACGCGCGCACGCACGCACGCACGCACGCAAACACGCACGCAAACACGCACGCAAACACGCGCGCGCACACGCGCACACGCTCACACGCGCACACGCTCACACGCTCACACGCGCACACGCGCACACGCACACACCGCACACACGCACACACGCACAAACGCACGAAACGCACTCACCACGCATGCATGCACGCACTCACAGGCACCAGCGGACGCCACACGCACCACACGCGCGCACACACGACACACAAACACTACACTCCCACACAGCACACACACGACAACACACACACACACAAACCAACACACCACCCACCACCCCCACAAACACACAACGAAACACACAAACACACACAAACACAACAAACCACACAAACCACACACAAACGCACACACACAAACACACACCCACACTCACACAACAACACACACACACCACCAACACACACCACACCCCCCACACACACCCCCACCACAACAAGCAAACACACAACACACACAGAACACACACACAAACACACACACACATCACACACACACACCACAGCACACACACCACAAACCACACTAAACAGACACACCACACACCACACCCACACCCACACACACCACACACACACACCCAACCCACACACAGACAAGCACACCACACACCCACAAACACACAACACAAACACACACACGCGACACCACACACACAAACGACTACACATCATCAAACACACACAACACACAACGACACAGCAAATCACAAACACACAAACACAGACAGCGAAACACACCAACACACAAAACACACACACCAAACACACACACACACATATCAATCACACACACAAACACACACACACACAACACACACACACACCCACACAACACACACACACACACAAACAAACACAGCACACACACACCAACACTCGACCACACCCACACAAACACACACCAACACACACACAACACACACAAACACCACCCCGAACACACAACACACACACTAAACCACACACACACACACACACACACACACAGAAACAGCAGCACACCACACCCACGCACAACACTTCAAACACACACACACACACCAACACACAGCACACAACACACACACACAAACAAACACACACACACACAACACACACATTACACAAACACACACACACACACACACCCCACCACAACACAGCACACGCACATCACACACACACCAGAACCACACCACACACACAAACACACACAGCCACAAACACAACACAACATCACCACACACACAACACACAAACACAACACGACACAGCACAACAACATCACACAGCAAAGCACGGCACACACACACACACACACACACACAAACACCCGCACACACACACACAAACACGACGACACGACACAAACACACACACACACCAAACACAAAAAAAGCACACACACACAAACACGTGTTGACACACACAAACACACACCACCCACACAAACACACACACACACAACACGAAACACACCCACACACAACACACGCACACACACACAATACACGAACACACGCAACAACACACACACACACACACACACAAGCACACACACACAAACACACCACACACAAACACACACACACACAAACACACACCCCAAACACACACACACACACAAAAAATACACACACACAACAACACACACACAACAAACACGACACACACAAACACACAACACACCAAAACACACCCACAAAACACACACACACACAAAACACAAACCACACACACACAAAACACACACAAACACACGCACACACAAACACGCACACACACACAAAACACGCACACACACACAACACCGCACACACACACACACAACACACACACACACACACAAACACACACACACACAAACACACACACACATAACACACAAACACACACAAACACACAACCACAAAACACACAATAAACACACACACAAACAAACACACACACAACAACACACACACACACACAAACACACACACACACACAAACACACACACACACAAACACACACACACAAACACACACAACACACAAACACACACACACAAAACACAACACACAACACAAACACACAACAACACACACACACACACAACACAACACACAACACAAACACACACACACAAACACACCACACACAAACACACACCAACACAACAAACACCACACAAACACACACACACAACACACACACACACAAACACACACAACAAACACACACACACACAAACAAACACACACACACAAACGCACACACACACACACAAACACACACACACACACAAACACACACACACACACACAAACACACACACACACATATATATATATAACTGATAGAAAAATAGTTTTATATATTTTCAGTTTAGCGTTTTTTAAAAGGAGTTTGGACGTCAAGAGTCTCTGTAATGCATAATAGCATACATTTCCAGAATTGAGCCTATGTTTAATTTGTTTGTGCGTCTCATTCCTATTTGTGATTATTGCTCCTAGGTATTTGAATTCAGCCACTTTCTCAAGACTTCCCTCATCCGTCATTAGCTGTCCATTCCCATTATATAATGTATTTCTACGTGTGACCATATATTTAGTTTTATTCATATTTATTTCCAGTCCCAATTTCTTAGTATTACTCGATAGTGTGTGCGTGTTGACCTTTAGTATCTCCTCGCTATCGCCCAACAGTGCTACATCATCAGCATAAACTAACTAACTAACTAACTAACTCACTGGCACTATCGAACCCGAAGGTTCATGGCCGCGCGGACATAAGCTCTCCATACATCCCTATCCTGAGCTAATGCTTTCCAATCATTCCCTGTATAATCTACTTCCCTCAAATCATAGTTAATGTTGTTCTCCCACCTCATTCTTGGTCTACCAACTGGGCGTTTTCCCTCTGGCTTTCCTACAAGAAGTTTCCATGCACGTCTTTCATTCCCCATACGCGCAACATGTCCTGCCCATCGCAGTCTACGAGACTTAACTGTTCTTATTATATCTGGCTTCCTATAAAGACCATGTAGTTCATTGTTATGTAGTCTTCTCCATTCACCTGTCTGTTCATCTCTCTTTGATCCAAATATTTTCCTAAGAACTTTATTCTCAAATACTCGTAATCTCCTTTCCTCCCTTAAAGTAAGAGTCCAGGTTTCGCATCCATATAATATAATAAATTAATACCATTGAGTTGTAGGCCTTCTTCATCCTCTAAAGATTTGATGGCATGCTCTAGTACACAATTAAATAGTAGAGGGGAGAGTGCATCTCCTTGTTTCAACCCATTGTGGGTTTCAGAAGTATTTGAAAACTGTTTGCCTTACACGCACCCTATTCTTTGTTTTGAATATAGGCCTACCTATACTTACTTACTTACTCACTGGCACTATCGAACCCGAAGGTTCATGGCAGCGCGGACATAAGCTCTCCATACATCCCTATCCTGAGCTAATGCTTTCCAATCATTCCCTGTATAATCTACTTCCCTCAAATCATAGTTAATGTTGTTCTCCCACCTCATTCTTGGTCTACCAACTGGGCGTTTTCCCTCTGGCTTTCCTACAAGAAGCTTCCATGCACGTCTTTCATTCCCCATACGTGCAACATGTGCTGCCCATCGCAGTCTACGAGACTTAACTGTTCTTATTATATCTGGCTTCCTATAAAGACCATGTAGTTCATTGTTATGTAGTCTTCTCCATTCACCTGTCTGTTCATCTCTCTTTGGTCCAAAAATTTTCCTAAGAACTTTATTCTCAAATACTCGTAATCTCCTTTCCTCCCTTAAAGTAAGAATCCATGTTTGGCACCCATATAATATAACTGGTAGAATAATAGCTGTGTTTGAACCTTTGGCATGGGTTCCCTGAAGTAGTCCCCGCCCGGAGAACCGAATGGGGGACTATTTGACCTCCGGAAAATTTTACACAGATGAACCCATGTCCACATTTCTTGACTGTTGTATTTTTACGGTGAAAGATCGTCACTCTTTCGCCCAAGGTACTCTTTTCGTCTGGCTTATCACCTTCTACCAGTCCGGCATGGGTAAACCTATCGGCAGCAATGCTACCGCCGGTATAGCTCTCAGGATCATTTTAAGCACGCAAGCCACTCCACCATGAGAAGGTAAAGATACCATGTAGGGATAGGCCTACCTATACATTTTCATTTAGGAAGCTTATCTTACTTTATTTTATATTATTTGTATCCCATGTTTTGTTAGAGTTAGCTAATATTAGACCCATTAGCATTGTGTAGTTCATATTTTAATAACATTTTAAAATATTAAAAAGTGTGTTAATTTTTGTTTTATTTTATTATTAGCTGGTTGAGTGAAAGAGAAGGACTTACGGTGTTAACTTTGCCAGCTTAAATAAAACATTATTATTTTTTTCCCATCTCATTCTTGGCTTACCTAATGGGCGCTTTCTCTTTGGCTTTCCTATAATACAATTCTATGTTCCTCTTTCATTCATCATTCGTTCCAAATGTCCTGTCCATCGCCTCGGTCTACAAGAATTAACAGTTCTTTTTATAGTCTATATGTTTTTTCATAAAGATCATGTAGCTCACAGTTATGCAATTCTTAATTTACCTGTCTATTCGCCTCTCCATGGTCTAAAAATTCCGTAAGCATCACATTCTCAAATACTCGTTATCATTTTTCTTCTATTAAAAAAAAGTAGTATGTTTTGTATCCATATTTGATAGAATACGAAGAAAAATAAAATAAAACTTCTTCCAAAAGATAAATATTTATATGATTGTAACTTTATGTTTGTGTCCATCGCTGTAATCAAAAAGTAACGTTGTCGCCTCGTATGCAGCGGACCCGGTATCGGTCCCCAAGTTTTTACTCACTCTAAGGCAAATATCAGGAAACATTAAAGCCCGAATGGTCCCCGAATATTATGTGGTCATTACAATAATCCATATCATATTTGCCTTATTTAGAATGAATGTATGAGTGAAAAATGTTCGTGCTGTTTTGGTGGCCCTTGCATTAGCCTGATCATAAATCCGGGGAGGCCCTCTATGTCATTGTAAAAAAGTAGGCCTATGTATATGATCCAGAGTTTGATATCCTCTTTGACCAGGTCGTGTCCCTGCAAGTCCCGGGTGGCGTGGATCACTAAATGGGGAGGTTAAACTAAGATAAGGAGAGAGAGAGAAGAGAGAGAGAGAGAGAGAGAGAGAGAGAGAGAGAGAGAGAGAGAGAGAGAGAAGAGAGAGAGTGAGAGAGAGAGAGAGAGTGAGTGAGAGAGTGATGCAGCATAGCCTGCAGTGGCAGTTCTTCTAATGAACAAATGAACATATTAATTAAACACAGCACCTCTTCACTCGTTCTGCGGTTTGTTTTGGCCGCAGGCAGCTTTTTAAATCTCCACACTACTGATTTTATAAGTACAGTTTGAAATATATAGAATTCATCAATTGAATCTAATCGAAGTTCGTTTATCTTATTTGCCAGTATGCTAGGGTGAGAAAGTTTGGCAAAATTTTGAAAAAAAAAGTGAACTTATATTGACTATTTAACTCATAGACCGATAATCGGGTCTTTTCCTGTTGATAAACGAATCTCTTCCTGTTTGTAATGAGAGATATCTCCGCAAATTAACTTCTTTGACAAGGTATTGATTGAACAATGTACAGTCGATACAGCAATAAATTCCAAAAGAAAAGAACTTCAAAAATTACCAAAAAAAAAGGTTAGTTCTGTTGCTCTAAAAAATTATTAAATGTTATGTAATGAATTTGCATTATTTTTAATAGTTATTTCTCATCAATCATCTGTTATTAATTTTTTCCCAATCCCAAAGAGATTCAACAGTAAAGATACGCTATTTATAACTATACAGCGGGCTTAGAAATCGCCCGGAAGTAAGATCGGAATACATAACCTCACATTTGGTAAATATTAAACATTATAATTATTTTTAGCACCTGATGTATTATTCGCTAAATAGTCACTCCAAATCCAACGCGAGATTGAGTTTTTCATTAGACAAAATCACTCGCGACTTCGTCGCTCGAGATTTTTTCAGAAAAACACAACCTCTTGTTAGATTAGTGTTGATAATTAAGGAAGGAAATGTTTATTCTTGTTGGAAGTAGTTATTGTATTTTGATGTATTAAGAACATCAGAAACCGTAACGTAAATATATATATTATATATATATATATATATATATATATATATATATATGTCCACCGCTGTGGTCTCGAGGTAGCGTGCTGCCTTGTCACGCAGCGGGCCCGGGTTCGATCCCCGGTCGGGGCAGTTTTTCTGGGTGAGGTTTTTATCGGGGTTTTTCCTCACCTGTAAGACAAATGTCAGGAAAACTTTAAGGCCCAAACGGTCCCCGAAATCATATGGCCATCATCCTTATCATTATCATCCTTACCATTATCATCATCATCCTTCACCGGTGTGGAAAGCAACGGGAAGCTACCACACCTACACAATTCCCTAGTAAAGTTGCAAGCATAGCATGAAAATGCTATGATTGCAGTGAAGGATCTGCCTTCGGGCAGAATTACTATATATATATATATATATATATATATATAGGTAGCACCTACGCCATCAACATGTCACAATTGTTTGTACCAAAGAGAGACGAACAGACAGGTGAATGGGAAAACTACATAACAATGAGATACACACTCTATATTGGAAACTAGATATAATAAGAAGAGTTAAGTCTTATAAACTGAGATGGGCAGAACATGTAGCACGAATGGGGAATGAAAGAGGGCCATGGAAACTTCTAGTAGGAAAACTAGAGGGAAAGCGCCTAGTTGGTAGTCCAAGAAAGAGGTGGGAGAATAATATTAACCATGATATGAGGGAGCCGTATATTATAAATAAAATGTTTGGAATACATTACACGAGGGCAGGGATGTATGGAGAGTTTATGTCCGCGCGGCCACAAAATCTCGGATTCAATAGTTGAAGTGAGTGAATTAATTTTGTATATGCCGTTGTGGAGAAATCGGCTGAATCCAACCTTCTAACTGCCCGGATTCGATTTTTTATTTAATTAATTAATTAATTTATTAATTTATTTAGCTTGGTGGAGTTAAGGCCATGTAGCCTTCTCTTTTACTCACCAGGACAAAAATATATTACATCAGAATATAACAATCAAAATTAACTCTAATATTAAAATACTAAATGGATATAAATAATTATCTTAGATTGTGAAGTTTATATCCATTAGTTATTTAAGATTTATTTTTTAAGATTTTCTAGAATTAGATTGGTTTTTCAAGTGTATATTTTATTATAAATTAATTTATTATAAATGAATTAATCTATTTTATTGAATGGGAAGATTTGATCAATAATAGAGATGGACAGGTGAATGGAGAAGACTACATATCAGTGAACTGCATGGTCTTTATAGGAAGCCAGATATAATAAGAACAGTTAAATCTTGTAGACTGCGATGGGCAAGACATCTGGTACGAATGGGGAATGAAAGACGTACATGGAAGCTTCTTGTAGGAAAACTAGAGGGAAAACGCCCAGTTCGTAGACCAAGAATGAGGTAGGAGAATAACATTAACTATGATTTGAGGAAGTAGATTATACAGGGATCATTGGAAAACATTAGCTTAGGATAGGGATGTATGGATAGCTTATGTCCGCGCGGTCATGAACCTACGGTTTCGATAGTGCCAGTGAGTGAGTTAGTTAGTTAGTTAGATTTGATCAATAAGATAATATCTATTATATTACGATCTATAATACAACCAGTTAATGATAGTTAAGATTAAGACTAAAATTAATAATAAAATTTATTCAAGCAAGATAAATTAAATTGATGGTAGACCATCTTTGTCTAATATATATAAAAAACAAAGAAAAATAATGAGATTTAGAAAACCAATTTTACGGTTATACAATATTTAAACAAATGAAAATATTTGTTAATTTTAATATTGTTTTCATAAATTATGTAATTTATTAATTGTTAAAAAAATACTATCAGTGGAGTGTATAAGTTAGTTTGTTATTAAAAAATTCTTCAGTTTGTTTTTGAATGATGTTATAGTTTGATAGTCTCTGACACAGGGCGGAAGGGAATTCCATGTTTTGGTAAGTGAAGCCGTAAAAGATAATGAATAATACACAGTGTAATGAGGAGGGATAATAATAGCTTTATTTTACCTGGCAGAGTTAAGGACTTAAGGTTTTGTCTGCCACTCAACCAGGGATATACAGGACAATGTGCTGATGGGATCGAGTGCCAAGATTATGTGTGTCGGACAGTCTGATGAAGCGGCGTGATAAATAATTAGGCGATGATATGTGAAGTATTTTATAGAGAAGGGATAGGGAATGGACAGTCCTACGATCTCTTAGACGAAGCCACGATAATGGTTCGAAGGACGGTGTAACATGGTCAAATTTGCGAATACCACAAATAAAACGTGCGCAAGAATTATTATGAACACGTTGAAGTCTGAGTGAAAATAGTATTTAAGTCTGTAAAAGAGTATCACAATAATCAAAATAGGGCATTGCAAGTGTTTCTACTAACATTTCCTTGAGAGCGAATGATAATTTTTGACGCGATTTAATGAATGTTTTACTAAGAAGACTGTTTTGCATGCATGGTTTATTTGTGTATTCGAATTTACGTTGTTGTCAATAAGTACTTCTAGAATTTTTACTGTCTCACTATAAGGGATTTGAACTACATTAAGTTGCACATGCGAGGGCTAGGAAATTTTAAATCTCTTCCTCTGGCCCGGGTGTTTATCCCTTATATTGCAATACTGCTAATTGAGACCAGAGGAAACATATCACTGGGTATCTAACTATAGTTAGTGTGTGGTTCACAATTTATGCTTCCTGCTTACAAACGATTCTCTCTGGTAATTGACTTATAGATGATGGCGGGAATAAATCAGTAAGTCTTACAAAACTAGGGGAGATAAAAGAAATGAAAAATAGAAGGTATTTTTATTTTGAAAGTTAAATAGATATTTATAATAAGATAGAAATATGTTTTAGCTTTACAAACATGGTAATTATCGGAGTACATCACAATAATTCGTTATATAAAAATCTGAAATGTAACTAAATACGTTAATACTTAACACATTTCAAGTAATCATAAAAAAAAACTTTGGAATTGTGTAACTTTTCTTTCTGAAAAAAAAAGAATAATTGATTTTATTAAACACAATGTGTACATTTAGAGTTTTCACCAGTCTTTTGTAATTTTGGTGAGAGGCTGAGTTCTGCTTTCGCATTTCATTAGGTGGTACCTGGAGCATGGCTCGTCGCAAAGCTTACATCTGCAGTCCTCCTTCGGGTCGTGGTATGACGGATTCTGACATATTTTCCAGTGGAAACCATGCGCGGCGAAGCGTGTGTATAGGTGGCGAAGTTGGAAGTTCGGTCCTTTCCACACATCGGTTTTCATCGTTTCTGTGTCCATTATTTCCATCGGTATTTCATTGGCTTTGTTTTCTCTCTCTTTGATGGCGTCTTTATATGCCTGGGTTTCTGGTAGATTGAAGCGAAGCTTGATGTCCTCAATGAAGTAGGATTCATGTGCTATTCTGTAGGCGTAGTTGTTTCTTGTGTACTTTGAGAGTGACAAGGCCCTCTTGAGATATCTGGCTTTGACATTCTCCAATTTCTTGAGGTTTTTCGCTGTTAGGTGAATCCAAATTATCTGAATACCGTATGTGGCCGCTGGTGCTACCTTGAGTTGGAACAGTGCCATCGCCGTTGGCAGGGACAGTCTCTCAAGCTTGGGGATGTCGAACATCGAATTTATTGCCGCTGTGGTCCTGTCTTGTATATGCATAGTGAAAAAAAAGAATACTATATCAGTTCTATTTTCCCCCTAAATATTCAAAAAGTTTCCCAATAATCTATAATTATACATTAAGTTTTCGTTTAAATTAATTAATTACACTGGTCGACAAAATAAACTTTTTTTCTTTCACAATAATAAAATATGAGATTTTAGAAGTATTTTTCATCCTGAATTTAAATATAATTTCAGTTTTTCCTATCAGGCAAGAGTTTTCTGTGATTTTCATTTACATTTTTTTATAATTTTTATAATTTTCAATAAAATCCACCTAACTCTAATTCATTCTGACTTACCTAGAAAGTAGTAGATAGTGATTTTCGGGCATATTTTGCATCTGCAACATCTCTCTTCTTGGTCCAACTGTAGTCAGCCAGCATATTAGAACTCCACTTGCCTTGATACCTCTTTTCCATTGTGGAAATTTGCTGATGAAAACGCTCACCGTGCTCATCAGAGACAGCCCCAAGATTTTCCGGAAAGAAGTCTGGAAGAAGAGAATGCTAAAATCAATTTTACAAAAAGTAACTGTCAAAAAAAAAACTGTGCCTGATGGAAAAATTCTGACTAAGCCTACATATCTGAATTCAGTATGAAAAAATGCACTAGATTCACTAATCTGATTTCTTGTGAAGAAAACCTTGTCGACCAGTGTTATTTGAGTTCTATGATGCTAGAGAATGTTGTATTGTGAACTCGAATTCAGCAGGTCTGGAGTTACCTGAAGCAAACCATTAACAAGTCTAAAATAAATACTATGTCTGTGTATGCTAAACAAAGTTAACCGTGGTTATTCTAACTTACAGAAGAGTAAGGTAAACATCAGCCAAACAACGAACAGAACATAGACCTACAGGAAATATATCCTGATTTTATTCATTTTATTTTAGAGTTCAAGAGATTTGATATGAAATTCAAAGTTTCGTATTTAAAGGCTGCTTATATTTCTCATTTCATCTCTTCAATTTTTTAGGGAAAATTCATCATCATCATCATCATCATGAACAAATTCGTTTTAGGCCATGTGGCCTGTACGGTAAACCTAGCGAAGATGGTCTTGATCTTTCCACCGATGTTTTGGTCTTCCTTGGGTCCCTATGTCCAGTTGGGGTATAAGATTTTAATCGAACTCAAATGTCACACAACTCAACGCTTAAGAGACAGTAGTTATTTCTATTAATTCACCCCAATTCAACCTATTAAAATTGTAATTTAGATTTACTGTTATTTTAGTAACTGTAAATAAAAGTGTATATTCTTCTGTCCCTCCACCGCTGTGGTCTCGAGGTAGCGTGCTCCTTGTCACGCAGCGGGCCCGGGTTCGATCCCCGCTCGTGACAAGTTTCCTGGGTGAGGTTGTTTTTCGGAGTTTTTCCTTACCTGTAAGACAAATGTCAGGATACTTTAAGGCCCAAACGGTCCACGAACATCATCTGGCCATCATTATCATCAATATCATATTCACCTCATTAGATTAAGTTTAGGTTTAAGGCCTCTCCTGGCGCATCATTACCCATCGTCATCAACCATCATATCATTGGGGCAGCGTAACCCCGCCTTCCAGGTGCCCCAACCGCAGAAATGGGTTACATAAAAAAATATGATACAAGCGTGTGCTGTTACAATAACATTGTAAATTTGAAATACGCCAATGCCAGGTGAGAATACCTGAAATGTCGAATGACAAACAGGTGGCATTGAAAAAAAAATCTTTTGTCCCATATTTCGCACGCTTTTTATTAATTATTTTCCTACTTTTAGTTATCATGTATACGTCATATATACCAAATTATTATAAACCGTGTTCCAAAATGATGGACAGGATTTCAAAGTTGTTTAATTTCCCTTACATGATTTATATGGTATGATATATATATATATATGGTATGATAAGAAAAATAAATGCCTGGACGGGATTCGAACCCTGAACTCTGAGTCTGTACCTCAGCGTGTTATCCGTTACACCACCAGGCGAATCCAATTCAAACACTTATTTTTCTTATATATGTATTATATTCTGCATTATTACTAGATGTCCCGAGAACTCGGTCTTCACTGCCATCTAGTAACTGACTATAACAAGTAAGCAAATTAAAGAGAATATGTTTACTTTATAGCAGTGGCGCTTTATAGATGTTATAATTAAATGTTTAACATTGAGCAATGCAAGCTTAATATGGTATGATAAGAAAAATAAATGCCTGGACGGGATTCGAACCTGGAACTCTGAGTCTGTACCTCAGCGTGTTATCCGTTACACCACCAGGCGAATCCAATTCAAACACTTATTTATATTATATATATATATATATATATATATATATATATATGCCTAAGAACTACACTTACATTGGATTGAAGAGAAACTCTTCGAGTTTTCATAACATACTTTATAAGTGTTCGATGTGAGCACCTTTCGTTACACGGTACACATCTATACGGTAGTCGAATTCCTCCCAAACCTTGGTAAGCATATTTGGGGCAATGGATTCAACAGCAGCAACAATCCTTCTTCTCAAGTCTGGAAGGTCGAGGGAAGTGGTGGTACGTATATATGGTCCTTCACACACCCCCACAGGAAGAAATCACAAGGTGTGAGATCGTGAAACCGTGGAGGTCATCGGGACCAGCGCGTCCTATCCATCGTCGGGGAACAATATCCCAGCGTAATTTTAATCGAGAGTTCATATCGAGATTAGAGATAGCGACTCGATGTTGCATTAAGAGTTCGACCATAGTCGCACATTTTTTTCTTTTACAGACACATTCATTTGCTTCTAACTTTCTATATCATCGACGGATATTCTTAGCTGTCGGAAGATCAATTGCAAATTGCCGTCGGAATGCTCGCTGCACTGCAACAATTGAACCCGACCTCGCAAATTGCAACACACAGAATGACTTGTGTACAGGAGTACCCATATTTACAAATTAGTCCACCGCTGTGGTCTCGAGGTAGCGTGCTGCCTTGTTACGCAGCGCGCCCGGGTTCGATCCCCGGTCGGGACAGTTTGTCTGGGTGAGGTTTTTATCGGGGTTTTTCCTCACCTATAAGACAAATGCCAGGAAAACTTTAAGGCCCAAACGGTCCCCGAAATCATATGGCCATCGTAATCATCATCATTCATATTCATCTTAGATTAAGCTTAGGATTAGGGACTCTCCTGGCGCACCACTATCGTCACCATCACTCATCATATCATAGGGGCAACGTAACCCCGCCTTCCAGGCGCCCCAACCTCAGAAGTGGCTTACAAGTACGCCATGCCAGGAGAGAACACCAGGAATGTAGAAAGACAACCTGGGGCATTTGCAAAAAAAAATATTTTTTTCAAATTTAACGCTATGACGTAATAATGACAAGAACAAATTACTGCATACAGGATATGACATTTTCACAGTTTTTCTTTCATTATAGCAAATAATCACGCATCCAATTCCGTTTGTAAAGCTATAGCAACTACTTAAAACCCCGTCCATTATTTTGGAACACGATGTATAATAATAATTAACAATGTACATTTTTGTATTTTAAATTGTATTATGTTTTTGTTGTGTTTGGACTGTGCAGGAGCACGCGCTACTGTTTTTTTTTTGTATAATACATTAACAGACCTACAGTATACCCATACAGTGGATTAAATTTGTATGTTACACAAATGGTTATTATTGGTTTATTGTTCATAGTTTTTATATGACACTATTTCGAAATTAATTAATATTCTTTGTTTGAATATCGCGCTCTCTCTTTACCTTAGTTTAATCTCTCTTTTAATTGGTTATATTGAGTGTCCCATGCAACGCGGGCGATCTGTTGGAAGTTTTTTTTAATATTATCTCCTAGAGATCGCGATCACAAGATTAGATAGATTTTAGATTATATTTATTTAGCCTGGTGGAGTTAAGGCCATGTGGCCTTCTCTTCCACTCACCAGAACAACCATATATTACATCAGAATATAACAATCTCAATTAACTCTAATATTAAATATTAAATAAAAATTTGATCAAAAAGATAATATCTATTATATTACGATCTATAATGCAACCAGTTAATGTTAGTTAAAATTAAGACTAAAACTAATAATAAATTGTATACAAGCAAGACATATTAAATTGTCCCTATCTAATGTATATAAAAAACAAAGAAAAATAATGAGATATAGAAAACTAATTTTACGATTATACAATATTTAAAACAGAACAAAAGAAAATATTTGTTAATCTTAATATTATTTTCATAAATAATTAAATTTATTAATTGTTAAAAGAATACTATCAGTGAGGTGTATAAGTTAGTTTGTTATTAAATAATTCTTTAGTTTGTTTTTGAAGGATGTTATAGTTTGACAGTCTCTGACATAGGGCGGAAGGGAATTCCATGTTTCGGTAAGCGAGACCGTAAAAGATAATGAATAATATACAGTATGATGAGGAGGGATATAAAGGTCAATATGCTGATGGGATCGAGACAATACACACATTAAATTAAACATTCATATAAATAACAATCGAACGTTATATGGCCAATTATGAGTATTTGAGTCTTAAAGTTTTCTTACATTTTCTTAAGGTAAGTACACACTTGTGCGCTGCGCGGCGCCACGCGCGCGCGCACTATGTTCGTTAGATTTGTACGGGGTTTCAAGGAGTGCGCGCGCCGCGCATATGCGGCGCACCACGATCCACTCATTGTCGGTTTTTTCCACGAACACTTTGAGTGTTCGCTGTATAGATTTGAAAGGGAGCGTGAGAGGTTCGTTGTTTTCCGCGCGCACCTGTAGGTTTTATTATTTGAGTTATTATGGAGTGGTCAGAAGGAGATATGTTAACCCTTAAATTCACAATGTATCCCATAGGATACATCAATTAGTTTATTTAATTTAATATTTTTAATAAAACAGAAGAGAACGAACGAGTAGAAATTACTTAAATGAAATTAGTGCTTTGCCAATTTAATTTAATTTGCCATAAGTATCATTTTAAAAAGAAACCATTGAAAGGAGATGCCTGGAGGGCAATAAGGAGATCAGATGGATATATCTCCTGATATATGCAAGAAGAAGGTGATTTCTTTACTTTCTTCCTACCGGCGCTGCGTGAGAAAAGTAAACTAAAAAGCAGCCAAGGTACAGGAAAAGGTAAGTTGTAATAGGCCTATATAATTATTTTCAATGTTTTATTATTATAATTCGTAAATATAATTGGACGGCGTTATGCATCAACCGACTAAGCGTCATTACAATTTTTTATGTCATCTATTGCACTGGCTCATGAAGTACACATTTTTAACGCCAAATCTTTAAATATAGCCTTATTATAAAATAAAAATGTATACGCCATCAGTCCTATCAGAGATTCTGTGTTTTGCAACAAACGCGATAGAGACGTGGTTGGTTAACCTGCTCTACAAAATGTCTACTGAAGGTTTGTGGGTTTTCTATAGATCGGAGGAGGTTCGTTGAAATGAATAATTTCGACGAACACGAGATGAGCGGCGCGCAAGTGTATACGCACCTTTACAGATGAAAAAAGAAAAACCTCATTTAGGAAATTTATACCGAATGGGGATTGAACCCGGGCCCACTGCGTCCGAGGCGTTGTTACTCCTAGAACACAATAGTGTATTTCAACGCCATATTATAAACATAACATAAAACTATTTTATTTAACGTCGCTCTTTAACAACTAATGTCATTAGCGTCGGAATTCAAAGTTGTGCGTGAAAAATGCCGACAAATTTTGCTGAAATGATTACGGGATTAAGCTAATTTTATATGTCGTAAATCTACGACACGGGATGTAAGACTTTATTATCTCATCCGAAGGAAACCATATATGGAATGTTACGCCTGAAAGAATCCATTGACCCTGGCCTGGTTTGAAGCCTCTATTCTCGGGAGTAATTACCAGTCCCTTGGGACTGATTACAGTAAAGCTAATAAAAACTAAAGGAACGAATGTTAAAAGACGCAACTGTGTAGTGCATCGTTTTCCTACCTGTGGTTCGCGAATCCCCAGGGGGTTTGCAAAATATTTCAAGGGGTTCGCCAAAACGTTTCCGTAATGACGGGTTTCGAGGTAAGGCCTATAATTGTTTCTTTCATTTCTGCGGCATTGACATAATAATAATAATAATAATAATAATAATAATAATAATAATAATAATAATAATAATAATAATAATAATAATAATAATAATAATAATAACTAACTCACTGGCACTATTGAACACGTAGGTTTATGGCCGCGCAGACATAAGCTCTCCATATATCCCTATCCTGAGCCAATGTTTTCCAATCATCCCCTGTATAATCTACTTCCCTCAAATCATAGTTAATATTATTCTCCCACCTCATCCTTAGTCTATCAACTGGGCGTTTCCCTCTGGTTTTCCTACAAGAAGCTTCCACAATAATAATAATAATAATAATAATAATAATAATAATAATAATAATAATAATAATAATAATATTTTTAATTAAATTAACTCTATAATGGTCCTTGTTACATTTGTGCAAGAATGGGAATTTATCACACAATTTCCACAATACATTTTAATTACCGCGAATGCCTGATTTACAGTTATGTACCAACGTTAGGAATGCATTTTATTTTGCTAAAACTAGGCCTATACGTTATCTAACTTTTAAGCCGTAACTAGAATAACTTTTAACCGTTAAGGGTTAAGTTAATTTAAGGTTATTAAATCTTTTCCTTGGAATTCAATATTATGCATGTCTACTGTATACATATTTAAAAGTCACTCAACTCAGAACGTTGTGGAAGAGGTTCGCGAGTCGAAAAAGGTTGGGAACCGCTGGTGTAGTGTGTGTATTACATTTCTGCAGATTGTTGCCAAAATCTTGTAACAGTCATTCAATACTATGATATATTTGCTCCTTATTAAGTCTTCGATTAAACTTGCTTAAATACAAGTTCTTGACGCTGCGTTAGTTTTACTTGTTTGAGCTAAACCTTGGATAACCAAACTGTAAATCACAGTCTACGCGCTGTTTTATTGTTTTGCTGTACAACGATAAACGAATTTGTGTCACTAGTTTCCCGTCACAGGCTTCCACCTGGCGGAGAGGAAATGAGTTGGTGTTATCTATTGGGGGCAAACCGATACAGGAAAGCAAACTCTCCCTCTGCCCCCTCCCCCACTTCAGAAACCACCTGTCGCTACTTCATCGAGTGTTCTTGTGTTGTGTTTTTTTATTGGAGCTATCACTTTATACGTTAGTTTTATAGTTTGTTTTCCTCCATTTTCATAGTTCGAATGTTGTGTCTTTAATGTTTGAGTTTTTTTTATTTTAAATTGTATTTTAAAATCATAGTTTGAAAGTTGTGTCTTTTATGTTTGAATTTTTGTATTTTAAAATTAATACTGAATTATATATATATATAAGCACACATACACATACGTACGCATGCATGTATGCCATTCAATTGTAACGAACGTCAATAGTTTACCTACAATCCCTCATTTCTCATGCTTTATAAAATGAAGTGTTTGAAACGATTTTGGCTCTTCTTTAGAATAATTTACCCTTGAATTTTTTAATTTCTTGTTGTGAATGATAAGTCCTCTTATGAATTTACTAACATTTTTAAATATTTTGAATTTTTTCAATCAATTTTTATAACTTTACTTTAGAATTTTTAAGTATTTATTCAAATACACATAATGTGATGGAGACTTGCTATTTTCTCCAGAGAGTATATTATATAGTTGGAACCAGTGGGTTATCGATGGTTCGATTATTAAGGAGTGAAAAAAAGGGCGTTTCATGGGATCCACCCTAGGTTAGAGTAATTGAATTAGGTTAAGTGTGAGTTAGTTAGTTAGCTTTTAGGTTCGTTACATTTTAAATGTGTCTAAATACTAAAAAAATAACGATAATAATTGAAACAACGATAATAATCGATATGTGATTCGATGGTGGGTTATCGCTGGCTCTATAAACTCTGGTGCATGCACACTGTTGTTCTGTAGGACTTTGAAACTATATCAGGTAAATTAAAGTGGAAAATCTTCGAACTAACTACTAATTTTTCTCATATAAATAAGTACTCATATAATGAAATTCAAATTTTAAATTCACACAGTACCCTATATTATAAATATTGCTGAAATTTCATAATGAATATCATTTACATGTCCGATTGAAATTATATTCGATATAAAATTAAAAAACATGCCTAATCTACTACAGAGAAGGTAAGAATATTTGGATCAGATTATGGGAGCTCAATTATTTAAAAAAAAACGTTTTATTTACTTTTTAAAATTGTTTAAAATCCCGCATTAATAAGGTATAAGATAAAGGGCAGGAGTAGTAAGATGGTTCAATACGATGTAATTATCCATGTCTATGTTTTAAATCTGAAAGTCTTCAAGTTTATACTTTTAAACAAAGTTGAAGGAAATAATTCATATTAATAATTACTAAAATATTTTATTTAAAATTTAACATTTACATTTTTACTCTTTTCAATAGAATTGTCGATTCATTGCTATTGCGTTACGGAAATATACAAGTTATTAATATTTCGTTTTCGGTGATGCAACATAATGTTAGCAAACTTTTAATTATTCGTACTTCGAAATACATTCATGTATCATAAATTAACAAGAATTCTTACTAGAAACATGACACTCCATAAGTTGAAATGCGTGAGTATTGGATATTTGACATTGAAACTAGGACACTAGAAATATTGTGTTTTACATTTTCATGCACTATCAAAAATGTAATTATTATTATTATTATTATTCATAATTTGTTTAGGCCTACATGTCTGAAGATGGTACAGTGTATCGAAACAGCTGTCACTGAATTATATCTTAATAAAATATGAAAATCAAATAAAACTATTTTTTGTATTTAATAATAAATAATAATAATAATAATAATAATAATAATAATAATAATAATAATAATAATAATAAATTACAGTAAAACTTGTTCAACGCGGAATCGCCCGGGACCATTTTTTTTTTTTTTCCACATTAGACAACATTCTGCATTCAAAAAATTATTAACCAATCTTAGATTAGAGAGCGCCGTATATGTATTTTTATGTACCTTGGATTAATATTGTAGTTCCGCTGCCGTTGGAAAGTGAAGTACGTATGTACGAGCTACTTCGACGGTAACGCGCGAAAAAACAGTCCCGTTTCGTCAGCGTTAAAAATGTCTCTTATGCGCGTATCCTGAAATTAAAGTATGCAGTTTCGGTTTCCACTCACTAACTAACTATACTTTTGTCCACATCCTTTGATTCCCCACAAATTTCAATCCACACCACATTGTGTCGTCTTTTAAAACTTCCACAACTAACCTTAAGATGTCTTGAAATCGTTATTCCCTAGGGTATAGCAACAACTAGAGCTTGACTTTGGATCATCGGTCCGGATATTTGGAGATTTTTTGATCGTGGAGTTGTAAGACACTCCCTCACCTCGATGATTTCTTCGTTTTTTTTTTTCCTCCCTCTTCATTTGACCATTTTCTTGTGTCCATTCATTCATTATTTTTTTCTTTGTGTTTTAAAATCTCATCAACTTGGGTTTTTCCACATTTAAATTTAGTCATTCAATCACTTTCACTTTTTCTTTTAAAGAAAATGATACATACGATTTAGCTATCTTTATTCTGTAAATTAAGAACGCTGCCTGTGAAAGATGTGTACACAATCGGTCTCAGATCTTAAACAAATTAAAGATTTTACAGTGCACTGATTATTTGTAAGACATATGTCACACGCCAAATATTTGTTAAACAAACCTGTATTTCACAAAACGGATGTGCAGTGAGGCCGAAAGGAAATTCCAGATACAGGTATAAACTCTACTTCACGCGGCTGCAGGAATCATCGCTTATTATTAATTCGCCTAACGGGAATTCAATGAAGTGGAATCTAATTTGTTTATCTCTCTATCTTTCCACCTTATCAACATTTTCTTTCATGAATTGTGTAGAAATGTCCTTCCGTTTCCGCGTTGGACAGATTCCGTTTTATACAAAATAAGTACACGTAAAATTAATTTTATTTTGCCGGGACCAACAAATTTGTTCACATTGGACAGACTTACGTATTATTCACGTTCCGGATTAAACAAGTTTTACTGTATTATTAGGTTATTCATCCAGGACTCTAGGATGGGTAGATCATATAGCTCAGTAGTACTGTATTTTTTATTTTTTTGAGAAGGTATTCGTAGGTGGTAGATAATATTAAGCCTTTTTAAGATTAAATAAAAACTTTACTCTTGATGTTATGGAACCTGCTAAAATTCTAAAATTGATAGCAAGTTTTATTTTGGAACATCTAACACACATTTAAAATTCTTATATTCGTTCTCTAATTCTTTTAAACATCTCAAAATTATTCCGGTATTTAAATGGACAATAGATACGGAAATTGTAGATTCATAAGTGTAACACCCATTTGTAATGTTGAAAATATTTGAGATGCTATTAAATAAGCAGTGTACAGTTACTGGGAAAATAAATTTGTCCACTAATAACACTGAGCAACAAAAAATAAACTTTTTTTTTTTGTGTCAGAAAGAAAAATATGTGATTCTGATAGTATTTTTTTCTCCTGAATTCAAATATGATATCGGTTTTTCTCAATCACGCAAGGTTCCCGGGAGACAGACATTTATAATTTCAAACACTTTAATATTTTCTACATTCGTAACTACACAATATTCGAACATTCGGACTCACCTAGAAAGTAAGAAATGACGATTTCCTGCTATATTTCGCCTGTGGAGCACCCCTCTTGTTGGTCCAACAATAATCGGCCAGCATATTAGGATTCCATTTGCCTTGATATCTCTTTTCCATAGCTGAAATCTCCTGAGTTAGCTCATTTGGTTTCATTTTACAATGGACAAATGGACGAAAAAAAAAAGTTTATTAAAAATAATTATTTAAATCCATTAATTGAAATAGAAATAAAAAATGTGGGTGATGGAGAAATTCCAAATACATATTTGAAAACAAGATAAAAAACTGCATTAAGTAAACTACTGGTACTCATGAGACAAAAATCATGTTGACCAGTGTAACCAGTTTGGGTTTAAATCTTTCCATAATCCTTAGATGCAGCTTCGCCAATTATTATTCGAAATCTTGATTCCTTAGAAGGACGACGTTATATTATGTTTATAGACTTTTAGTAATCTCTGACACTGTATGGCTGCCACTTTCTCAAATGAAGTTTACTATTGTGGCCTTAATATTAATACAGTAGTATGGAATTATTATTTTCATACTTCGATATATATTTCGAACCAGGAATGTGGTGGTAAACACATGTAAATAATGTTCCAGTAAGATAAATCATTATCATCCTTTACGGATTAGGCCTTTGCCTGTTCCGATCTTCCGATCTCACATCTGTTCAGCCCAGCGCTTTCTTGGTCTTCCTACCGATTTTCGTCCTCCAGGATCGTGTGAGACTTCTGAGAAAGATAGTTTTACGTGGTGGGTATCCAGCCCGACGCACAACCCCCAATCTGGAGGACCGAAGGTTATCTGTTGGGATCCCTTTCCCTTAGAAGGTTGCCTTCTCCTCGGCTGTCGAGAGTCCTCTTCCCGGGTTTATTTTCGGAGTTTTCCTTCTCTTACAACATTACCAATACTCACACTTGGGGTAAAGTGTGTTGGGGCTTTTTATCGACAGCCATGTCTAGATCCGTCGTATTCAGTTAAAGCAGCGCCACCTCTTGCAGGATGTGGTTCTTCACCACGTACGGACGGTCTTGGTTATAGCCTCATCAGAGATAAAGGCCTTGTACATCTTCTCCACTTAACCATGGGTTGGTGAAGACCAGTGTAAGGTCTACCCCTAACAAAGGTGCTACCTCTACCTTCCCCTTGACCCCAGTACGATAAATACAGGCTGTTTTACATTATAACCCAGCCGCCATATCACCGGCTCTGAAGTTTAGGTTATACGAGGGGTAAAGGGAGATTAATCTCTACTGCCAATAAGGAAATGGTTGTAGTGCGAGTAGATGTCTGCCAGAAACAATCACTGCTCTTGACGCAGCTATAGCGCGCTAGTAAAGTTTTAAATTGCTGAGATGTTGTCAGCTGTATGCCTGCTGATCTCATACATAAAGCGACCACTCCCACTGAATATCCATATCGGCAACACTGTCGTGAAAACGTCAAGGCCGAAGAATCAGTGGCTGCAGTGTAAGTACCCTTGAAAAATAACCTATGGGCTACTGTATAGGACTTTTACTCTTTTATAAATTATAGAATATTTTTATGGGGTAAAAAATCTACATCTTAAGATCTCCTTAAGCTGCAGAAGAGAGCGGTTGGACTAACATTCGAGCTACACAACAAACACGCTGCAGACCACCTCTTTCTTTATAAGGGCAGTTCGCGCATTCTAAACTTACTGGTCCGTGACATCATTGTTGTATTGGGGAAACAAGAGGTTAATCTACTAACTGACTTATAAATATCGACTCATCTGTTATTAATGAAGAGGGATTTTAAATGTGAATTTGTACTTAGAAGTGATTCTAATTCTAGTCAGATTCAACCCAGGAATTTAATGTTTGTTTGGAATAGGGAACTGCGTTGCCATTTTAACAGTATTTTCTTGAGAGAAATCCTTATATAAAACTGAAGAATGCAACACAGCAGGTACATAGTTGTAAGTTGTAGCCGTCCAAGCCACCCCCTCTTAAAGAAAAAAAAACAGTTACCACTTATCACTGAGCTCATGCGGACCTGTACTATCCTGTGTGAAAGTGTCGATTCTCATATTTACCATAAAACTAGTCTGCATGCCGTAAAAGAAAAACTATGTTTTTTAAATATATGGTATATATATTTGGAAAAAGTACTGCTAACCTTGTCCCTCCTCCTCTCCCTAAACAAACAAATACCGTTATTATGAGTTTGGTAACATCTACCCCCTGTACGTAGGGACACACTGGCTTAGCCCGTAAGGTCTGTAGTAACTTCCTGGGTTGAATCAGAGTGTAAATTAAACTGAACTTATAACCGACTGCAAAATTATTGCGTGTAACACACGACAGGAACTATTTCAACACTGACACAAACAACAAATACACCGTTTTTTTTTCAGGTCTATATAAGGGGTTGAAATATAGAGTGAGAGGTAACCCCTAGGGTATAAGACCCCCCCCCAATCGCCATTAACAGTGCGCGAAGTAGGATAGGCTACGTTATCTTCAATCTGGCTTGTCTCTTGCATGTAAAAGAAATCAATAGTTTCACAATTTGTGACAGAGTGCAATAATATCCTACACGACACTGTTTTATTTTGTACATAAATAAATATAAATACAATAATATACAATAGCTATTTATGTAACACGTTTAGAAAGCGTCATTGTTTTTGCACGCTCTGTCACGTTTTTTCAACGAGCTCTTGGCGAGTTCAAAATTCTCACCAAGTACAAAAAATCTAATTTTTTGCGTTTTTTTTTTTTCCAAATGCCCCAAGTTGTCATTTCGGCATTTCTGGTGTTCTCTCCTGGCATGGCGTATTTGTAACCCGCTTCTAAGTGTTGGGGCTCCTGGAAGGCGCGGTTGCGCTGCCCCGATGATATGAGAGTTGATAATGGTAATGATGCGCCAGGAGAGGCCTTAAACTAAACTTAAGCTAATTAGGCGAATATCATATTGATGACTATTTAAATTCATGCCCCAATGGGATTCAATGAGAAATCACATTTCAATGATTTTTTAATTACAACCAATCACAGTCGTGTTTCATTTCGAATTTACCAAAAAAGTCTATCATATTAAAGAAAGCTCCTCCTTTTACAACATTCTGAATAGGTCATATCATTATTTTGCAGTGACCGACCCTCCAAGAAATACGGCTATCAGATTGTATATATAGTGCACGAATGTCAGTTGATGGTGCTTGCGGGAGAGGTTATAAAAACATTTATAGCAATTGATTATACCATAAAAAAACCACTGTTTGCACTTTCTTAAACGAATTATTTCCCAGGAAATTACGTTGCAGAAAAATATAATTAACATATTTACATCATAGGACATCAGAAAACAATTAATACTCAGGGGTCCTCATCTAGAGGATATGTGGATGGCGACCACAAGGTGCCCAAGCCGAGCAAAACATTTCTTCCACTTACTTGTGTTTTGCACTCTTTTAACTTTACTATCTAACCTCCCTTGGTTAACTCTTGTTTTTTCGACCCCGATGCTATTAGGGCATCCGAGGGCTAGGGAGTCTTTCCTTTCTTCCATTTCTTCTTTCCTTTATTTTCTTTTCTTCTCCAGAAAAGCCTGACCTGAGGCTATAAGATGGCAGCCCATCACTGGTCTTGCCTTCTTTTGGCCAGCAACCAATCGAAGGGACTATTATTATGCTTTCAAATCTTATATGAGAATTTTCCGGAAGGATCAAACTATTTACGCTGGAGGAAAATGTTCTATAGGATCGTAACAGGCCTTGGCCTAATACTTGGAAGGAAGAAGAAGAAGAAGACATATAATGCTGGTTATAAATTTCTCCACTAGGGTGCATTCTTACAATATTGCGATCCTTTGGCAATAAATAATATGATCTGGTTGCAGTGATGAAGAAGCGTAACAATCGTTTCTCATTTGTTTTCAAACATCGCCGTTTACATTAAATAAATAAATATTTTAAAATAACTATATTTAAATAATGATTTTTGCGTAAACAGCTTAATTTCATTCGTTAAATAGTCCTAACAAATGCCATTATTTATTTCCAAATTCTCCAGATAAATTCACTCCTCACTTCGTGAGTAGTGAATTTAACGATAATTTTGAAATCCCTTGTGGAATTACTTGTGATAATGATGGCAAAATGATGTTCGGGACCATTTGGGGTTTAAAGTTTCCTGATATTCATCTAAAAAAAAACACCTCGTTCAGGAAACTTGTCCCGAGCGGGGATCGAACCCGGGCCCGCTGCGTGACAAGGCAGCACGCTACCTCGAGACCACAGTGGTGGGCGATTTTATGCTCTCAAGAATTTCAAAATTATTAAAAACAATATTTGTAAATGTGAAGCGACATGACTGGATTAACCACGGTCTTCTACATTAGTTAGGTCTTGCAGATTTCATTGTTGCGTTGATGTGATACGTAATAAATAATAACCATTTCTTTTGTCGTCATTAATTTGTTCACGAGACAAGTTTAGAATATTATATTAATTAGAATGTCAAATGCGATGAAGAAAATTCATTTGACATACCAGATAACATAAATGAGTCTACAAATCGTTTTGTATTAGATCTGCTTCCCGAAAATTGAATTGTAATTCGGAAGTCACCTTCAGTATTTTTTTTAAATATAGCTTTGTTGAACGGTGTACAAAAAGACAACTCATTGTATTTATATCAGTTTCTTCTTCGGTTACCACACTTTCATCCGAACATTACAGAATTTCAAATCTATTAGGAATTTTGATCTGGAATTCTTCTGCAGTTCATAATTTCGCAATTTTTTAAATTCAAAGTTTCACATTAATAATATTAATAATATGATCTTTTAAGAACTGACCACAGTTATCAATCAGTTTATATCCTAAATATTTCACTACACAAATATATTTTTACGTATAAAACTATGGTTAACAGTGATAAAATTAACATACGAATATCAATTTTGATAATTTATAATATTATTGAAAACGTTTTCTGCGACATAAAAAAATCTCCCCACATGTTATTAATTGACTGAACAATTAATACAGAGTTTTTCATTTATAACCTAGCGGGCACACGGTGTTTTGCCTGTGCGCGGTTGGGTGTGCCACCGCCGGCTTTGCTCCTACATAAACTCCGCGCGTAAAACATGTATACAAATCTTACCTTACATCCACATCGCGTTCAAGAAATCCCTCATTGTGATCGGAGTTTGGTGTGCATAATCGGTCCAATATTTTAGGAGCAAACTGTAAATGCAGAGAGGTGCCGAAATGACATTTTGTCCCCATTTTTTCATTAATTGACAGAAAAAGGGAAATCATATGGGTGGTTTCAACAAGATTCTGCTACTGCTCATACAGCAGAGGAGTCCATGAATAAAATTTAGGGAAGTGTTTCAAGATAGAGTGATTAGTGCTGGTGTATGGCCCTCTCGCTCCCCTGATCTAACAGTGTGTGATTTGTAATTATGGGATAACCTGAAAGACAAAGTTTACGAGACAAATCCTCATACATTGAAAGAACTAAAACAAAGCATTAGAAATGAAATCGGAAACATTACAGTGGCACAACTTAATCAAGTGAATCAGATGTGTTTTTCTTCGACCAATACAATGCCTGTTTAGCTGAGGAGTGTGACGACATTTCCAACATCGTTTATAAGGTAAAGATTTTTATACATGCTGGTTTACGCGCGGAAGTTTATGTAGGAGCGCAGCCGGCTGTGGGCCCACCCAACCGCGGACAGGCAAAACGCCGTGTGCCCATAGGTGGGTTGATAAATGAAAAACCCTGTATTTATGTAAATCAGTTTTTGTAATATTCATATTGGCTTTTATAATTACACTGCAAATTAAACATTATGAAACGCGTAAAGTCGATAACTCTTTGTTTTCAACACAATATTTTGGTTATTACAAAGAAATAAACATAACCATCTAACTTTAAACTATGTTAATCTTGGTTCTTGATCATAATCTTTATTTTGAAATGCATTACAATTTTCAATTTTACTATTTTGGCGAAAAAAATCGTATAAAAACTACTACTACCATAATGTCCTGACATGTTTATGATACAATTTTAAAATTTACTTCAGATTTACAACGTGGATTAAAATGTAATACAGCCAGGTATATTACCAGTTAATACAAAAACAAATGTCTTCATTTATCGGTTACACAAGGTTGTAAATGCAATTGAAATTCACAATATAGGATTTTTCACTTGTAAGATACAGTTGGGTTTTATATATCGAATATATTAAATACAATGGCGGGAACTCGACAGAAAGATTACTATGTTTTTGCCAAATTACAGAACAATCCACCGATAAACCAGTATCACTGAGTAATTCAGCGTTGATGATAGTATGAAAAGAACACATTCAACCCATTATAAAGACTAAGATTTATTAGCTGTATATTATTATCAAACACATGAAAGTAATGTATTGACGTAGACTTTCAAGATCAACATGAAAGTAATGTTTAATGATTATTCATAGAGGGTTGTTGTAGGAAATTCACAGTAGATAGTTTTTTAATGAAGTGATTAGTTTATGCTTCACGATGTTTCATTTTCTCAAAAGTACAATATATAGAATATTGACGATTTTATTATTAATTTAACACTTCTCATTGAAGGATAAATTATATTTGAAGAGAAAAATTTTCGCCTAGACCGGGACTCGAACCCGGGACCCTTGGCTTTCCGGGCCAAGTGCTCTACCAACTGAGCTACCGAGGCGAGTTATGGTCTAGACGCAAATTTTTATCTTATGTACGTTGTAATTTGCGTCTAGATCGTAACTCGCCTCGTTAGCTCAGTTGGTAGAGCACTTGGCCCGGAAAGCCAAGGGTCCCGGGTTCGAGTCCCGGTCTAGGCGAAAATTTTTCTCTTCAAATATAATATAGAATATTTTCCTTCTCACTCTCACCCATTCTATTAATCTAAGGTGGTATATTACGCATTAGTTATTTTTAGTGATTACATAAAATAAAACTGTTAAAGTTCTATAAGGTTTTCATATTTATTTTAATACAAATTCGTTTAAGCTGTTTCAGTACTTTGTACATTCCTCAGACGAATACTGGTTGTATTCGAATACTCTTAGTATTTGTGTGAAGAAGGTACAAAGTACTGAAACAGCTGTAATGAATTTGTATTAAAATAAATATGAACACTGTATAGAACTTTAACAGGTCCGTCGCCGTGGCATAGTCGGTAGTCCCTAACTTCCACTCCGGCGACCCGGGTTCGATTCCCGGTGGGGTAGGGGATTTTAAATCTCCACCTTGGGTCTGGGTGTGTGTCCTGTCTTGGATTTGTAAGTATGAATAAGATAAAAAGGTTAACAAAGGTTAAAACAAAAAGGAAGAACAGTGTAAACGAAAGAAAAACGAGAAAGAAAGAAATTACAAAAAAAAATTGTCCGTCGCCGTGGCATAGTCGGTAGAGTCTCTACCTTCCACTCCGGCGACCCGGGTTCGATTCTTGGCGGGGTAGGATATTTTAAATCTCCACCTTGGGTCTGGGTGTGTGAGTTCTCTCCTTGTGTCTACGTGAGAATTAAAGAAAGTTAACAAACAGGTAAAACAAACAAAGAAAAAGGTAAAACAATAAGGAAACCAGTATAAAAAACAGTTATTTTATTTAATCACTAAAAACATAATGGATTTTCATCAAGTAAACACCAAATTAATTGATTATACTGGTCAACATGATTTTGTCTCATGAGTACCAATAGTTATACTTAATGCAGTTTTTTATCGTATTTTCAAATATATATTCGGAATTTCTCCATCACCCACAATTTTTTTATTTCAATTTCAATTAATGGATTTAAATAATATTTTTTTAATAAACGTTTTTTTGTCCATTTGTCCATTGAGCGATGAGCACGGGGAACACTTTCATCAGGAGATTTCAGCTATGGAAAAGAGATATCAAGGCAAATGGAATCCGAATATGCTGGCCGATTATTGTTGGACCATCAAGAGGGATGCTCCACAGGCGAAATATAGCAGAAAATCGTCATTTCTTACTATATAGGTGAGTTCGAATGTCCGAATATTGTGTAGTTACGAATGTATAAAATATTAAAGTGTTTTTGAAATTATAAAAACCTGTCTCTCGAAAACCTTGCGTGATGGAGAAAAAACCGATATAATATTTGAATTCAGGAGAAAAAAATACTATCACAACATTTTTCTTTCTGAGACAAAAAAAAGTTTTTTTTTTGTTGCTAAGTGTTATTAGTCATTTTGACAGTGGTCCAACACATTTAATAAACGTTAAGGTTTGATCCCCAGTCACGACAATTTTTCAGGGTAAGATTTTCTGAAAGTTTTTTTCCACACCTATAAGACAAATTTTAGAAAACGTTTAGTCCTAAATATACCCAAAAGATCAATAAATCATCGTAATCATTCAAATCATACTCACCTTGTTTAGTATGAATGTATGTCTTATGTTGAATGTTCATTTCTTAAATTGTCCCCAACATTGAGCTGATTACTCATCCGGAGGGACTCTCATGTTCTTGTGAGGTCATGTCCTGTAAGGCCCGGGTGGAGTGGAGAATGTAAAAAAGTAATTGTATACAAAGGGGACAGATTAAACTATGAAAGAGAGATGAATTGAGTTTGAATTTTTAACGTTTAAAAATACCACGTGAATATCAAGAGTAGCAGAAACGTTTCTAGTCTTGAAGTCAAATGTTAAAAACAGCTTTTGCTCTATTTCACCGTCAGGAAGTAAAGGAGCTTTGTCGTTGCCTAAGGGATTCATAAATTTGCACAAACAACACGGCGCAGAAATATATTTTACATAATACACACATAACGTCGGCTTCTAAGAGCTTCTATTTTTACCTTAAATGCATGAATACAGAAATTATTCTAAAATGTAGATATTCCAAGATGGCCATTTTTCCTTAGTAAACGGAATGATAAAATTCTCTGACCCATAACTATATCAATTCTTTTAATACAGGGCTATTCAAATAGAAGGAACACATTTCAAACATTTATTTCTTCCAAACTACAAAAAATAGAAACCCAAATCCAACGTTCCTGGAAAGAGAAAAGGTTGAAGTTCCGATCACGCGGCCGCATTGGCGCTATTGCTTGTCATATTGTTTGTATCAAAATGGCGACACAATAGGACGTTGGATGGGATAGGAGGAGCGGAAAATCAACTTCATCGCCGGTGGTCTCCCAGGTCATCAGACCAAACTCCGTGTGATTTTTATCTTGGGAATACGTAAAAGACCGTGTTTTTATCCCCCCTATGCCTGACACTCTTGAAAATCTGCGACATCGAATTGTTGAAGCTGTGAATTCGATAACTAGAGACCAGCTGATTCGCGTGTGGCAAGAAATGAGTCACTGTTCTGATATTTGTCGTGTAACACATGGTGCTTATACTGAATGCATAAAATAGTGAAATTTGAACTTTTCTCTTTCCAGGAATGTTGTAATTATGTTTATATTTCTTGTAGTTTGCAGGAAATAAATGTTTGAAGTCTGTTCCTTCTTTCTGAATATTATGAATTTTAATTTTTAAAAGGATTTATCTACAGCGATAATTTTCAAAAATGTTCAGTACTGAGACCAGGGATAATATCGTTGCCTCAGGCGCATCTGGTTAGAACTCCAGTAAGGACAACTATCCTGAGTGAAGTTTTATTTGAGATTTTCCTCACTTGAAAGACAAATATCAAGAATGTAAGAAAAATAGTTTCTGAACATCATCTGTTCATCATAAAAACCAATATAATTTTCATCTTTTTAGTACGAATATATGAATTATATATCTTGTCTTATGTTGCCTAGGAAGTGGTCCCGATATTAAGATGATCGCTCATCTGAGATGGTCCTCCATATCCTTATGTGATCAAAAAAGCATGATTCATTCCATATTTTAAAATTTTCTCACGAAAGGTCTTCCTGTAGGCCGAAGGCCTGGTATGAAAGTGCCTACAAAAGGAGAGGTTAGCTAAGGAAAAGAAGAAAATGTAATTTTCGAAATTGCTTATTGCAGATTTGCATTGTTAACTTAGAGAAAACACATTAGATAATATTTGCACGATTTCTTATCTAGATGCAGTCCAACATAACTGAGGCGTTTTCATTATTTTCCTCGATTATTGAGAATAAATGCTGTGTTGTAATACCATTGTCAGAATCCATTTCAACATAATCACCATGTCACATTAGGATATTCCTTTAAAATCAGTGAACGGAAGCGATTTTGTTCATGAAATCCCATAGATGATCTTCTGTGATACTCAACTTGGTACTCAACAATTAAGTCTTAAAGAGACTTCATATGGATTCCAAGGTTACGTTAAAAATTCACATTCATCTTATACATAAATCTAATGCAGCTATTGCAATTCTATATCCGTTTTTGAAATCAGCTACACTGTCTACTAGGATCAAGCTGTGATATGCAGCATGTTATATAGCTGTGAAGTCTGGAGTATCCTCTCTTGCCTGCTATAGAAAGAAAGTTCAAATTATTCAAAACAAATGCTTAAATATAATATTTTCAGCCCCAATGTACACGAGGATCGCAGAGCTCCACTACATAGCACATATGTCCTATATTGCGACGACAATCGAGCATCAAGTCACTACCATGTTGTATGTTATCACAAATCATCCAAATAGGACACAATAGGACATATACTATAGCTACGTGCTGTTCATCGAAACGTATTTAGGCCTATATGTCCCTGGTCCCAGCAACATAACCGAGTACTGTGCCCATAATCTGTAGAGCGTGGTTCATTCTGTGATGTCGGCTTTCGGAATCTCTGCTTGCCGGCTGTGCAGTTTATGATTCCCTATTCTGACTGGACACGCTTCACCCTCAATCTCATATCATCGCATAGTTGAATATCAATGCCGCTAAATGTGCAAGGGTTAAGTGGCTAAACCTCTTATACCGTTAGTCATAAACTTATTATCTGCCTCAACTGGTTCCAGTATTAGTTTAAACTCTGTTACCGATATCTTAAAAATGGCAAATTCACCAATAGAAATTCTCAGCCTAATGGATAGACTATGTTACACATGTGCAGGAGAGAGCAGCAGCAGCTATAAGAGCTATGTGCAGTATCAAAGACATCACATCGTTAAAATTAGTCACAGTCATGAAATTATTCGCATCAGTGATCACCCCGATCGTCACCTACGGGATAGAACTGATATGGGAGAAACTATCGACCAGCGATTTGGAGAGGTTAGAATAAGTAAAACCAAGATTCATCAAAAAGGCATTAGGTGCAAGCAAATACACACCAAACAGAATGGCCTATATGCTAGCCAGAGAAACCTTCTTCATAGAGGACCTGAGGCAAAGGATACTACTGCCAGCAACGGAGCCATATAAGAAAGTCATCGAAAAAAAGAAACAGAGAGAAAAAGAGATCGACGAAGATTTCTACGCCTCAGATGCCATGGTAAACAGAGAGTGGACTGGAAGTAACCAACCACAAAGGCACAGAATCATAGGTTTAGCAACACACGGATATCATCACAAAATGTGCAAAAATACAAAATTCCACCAACCGAGTGATTCGTGTGAATGCAAGATATGCGGCCAAAAGTGTGAGCGATACCATTACAAACAATGCAGAATATGGACAGGATCACTGAACGAACTCATAAAAGACAAATCATAAACTTATAACTTAATGCTCTTTCGAGTGCCTCTTACCAATTTATTATTATTATTATTATTATTATTATTATTATTATTATTATTATTATTATGTTACACAGATAGAAAGGATATGATAAAAAATGCATTGATGTTGTGATTATTTACTTCTTCAGTGTTTAAATGGCATAAAGAGTAGGATACGTGTAGGCAATCAGTTTTCGGATACTTTTGAAATCCACAATGGGTTGAAGCAAGGATACACAATATCTCCTCTACTATTTAATTTTGTACTAGAGCATGCCATCAAATCTTTAGAGGATGAAGGAGGTCTACAACTCAATGGTATTAATAAGCTGTTAGTTTATGCTGATGATGTAGTACTATTGGGCGATAGCGAAGAGGTACTACAGGCCAACATGTACACACTATTGACTAACACTAAGAAATTAGACCGAAAGTAAATATAAATAAAATTAAATACATGGTCACAACGTAGAAATTCATTATATAATGGAAATGGACAGCTAATAACAAATGAGAGAAATTTTGAGGAAGTGGCTGAATTCAAATACCTTGAAACAATAATCACAAATAGGAATGAGATGCACAAAGAAATTAAACATAGGCTCAATTCTGGAAATGTATGCTATTATGCATTACAGAGACTCTTGACGTCCCAACTCCTTTGAAAAAAACGTTAAACTGAAAATATATAAAACTATTATTCTACCAGTTATATTATATGGTTGCGAAACATGGACTCTTGCTTTAAGGGAGAAAAAGAGATTGCGAGTATTTGAGAATAAAGTACTTAGGAAAAATTTTGGACCAAAGAGAGATGAAAAGAAATGTGAATGGAGAAGACTACATAACAATGAACTACATGATCTTTATAGGAAGCCAGATGTAATAAGAACAGTTAAGTCTCGTAGACTGCGATGGGCAGGACATGTGGCTCGAATGGGCAATGAAAGACGTGCATGGAAGCTTCTTGTAGTAAAACCAGAGGGAAAACGCCCAGTGGTAGACCAAGAATAAGGTGGGAGAATAACATTAACTATGATTTGAGGGAAGTAGATGATACAGGGAATGATTGGAAAACAGTAGCTCAGGATATAGGAATGTATGGAGAGCTTATGTCCGCGCGGCCATGAACCTACGGGTTCGATAGTACCAGTGAATTAGTTAGTTACTTCTAGTGACTATTTACACTGGAACAAAATAACGAACCAACATAAATTATCTGGACAAGGACGTTCTAAATTTTCTTTTAGTGTGAAATGCATTTGCGTTAAATGGTTAATTGATTTTGTAAATTAAAAAATATATCAGCTGTGGCTGCTATTATAATACTTTCTTGATTTTCTTATAGTACACTTACCACACATTTATTGCATTATGTTTTTTTTTTTCAGTGTCACCTGTTTGTCATTCGACATTTCAGATATTCTCTCCTGGCATTGGCGTATTGTAACCCACTTCTGTGGTTGTAGCGCCTGGAAGGCAGGGTTACGCTGTCCCAATGATATGATGAGGGATGACGGTGGGTAATGATGCGCCAAGAGAGGCCTTAAACCTAAACTTAATCTAATGAGGTGAATGTGACATTGATGATAATGATGGCCAGATGATGTTCGGGGACCGTTTGGGCTTTAAAGTATCCTGACATTTGTCTTACAGGTGAGGAAAAACCCCGAAAAAAACCTCACCCAGGAAACTTGTCCCGAACGGGGGTCGAACCCGGGCCCGCTGCGTGACAAGGCAGCACGGTACCTCGAGACCACAGCGGTGGACTTATTGCATTATGTTATTTCATACATTTAGAATATTAAATTGAGTTTCCAGATTGGGTTACTCAGTTAAATATAATTGAATATGGAACAATATATGTTACATGTTGTCACAAGATCAATGTACAGTTACTGGAATTTAATTTAGTTCCACCAACCCCTGTTGTTTTTAATCAAAGACATAATACAATATTTATCGCATAAGAATTTAAAAATACAGGACAGAGTAATAAGACCACCAAAACTTGAAATGCCTTTTTTGTTGGTGTTGCTAAAGTGAATGAATTATTTAATTGCAGATGCGTCACTACCAATCGTAAACGTTCCCACTATTGCCATACTCCTGTTCCATATATCTGTACAGTTTAATAGGCCCTATTTAAACGTAACCATATTACTATGCAAACTTATCTATTTCAATCCTTAGTACCTAGATTTATATAATACTTCCTTCATTTAAAAGTCACGAACGTATCCGAGTGGTTTAAGGCAGGATTCCTTGGTGCAGAGCTACGGGATTTGCGATGGTTCGTGCCTCCATGGGGGAAGACATTTTCTCATGAAATTTCGGCCAGCATGGGACCGGTACCCACCCAGCATCGTGAGGATTTTTTGTAACTACAATAAATAGCGGCTCCAAATTGAGAAAACCAGCTATAACGATAGGGGACCTGACATGCTGACAAAATGTCACCCATATGCAGGCCATTTGATTGTACACCTCTGTGATAAACACACATGTTTGTGGGAGCAGCAGACGGCTGGTAGGCTAAGGTCCTTCTAGACCAGTCGCGCTATGGCAGAGCTGCCCAAACTTATTTGTATCGCGGGTCAAATGGAAGAAACATCAAGGTGGCCTGGGCCAAAGGTCCTGTTAGAGCTGTTGTGGATGATTTTTATTGATATTTAGCAGTGTTTCACATCTTCCCGCTCCCAATTAATCTACAGTCACGATCTTCTACATCTCTCTGTCATTCCAATCTCCATCGGCTAATACTTGTTCTCTCATGCTGCTCAAAAACACCGTCAAACCAGCTTATTTTTTGCTGCCCTCTTCTTCCTCTACCAATGACCCCCAATCTAATATTCTTCTTGGGAATCTGTCTTCAGTCATTCTTTGTACATGACTATATAATTTTATTGTTTGTCATTATTATTATTATTATTATTATTATTATTATTATTATTAAACTTGGGTAGAAGCAACTATGGATATCAGAGGATTGGAGGAAGATAAATGGATGGACAGGGAGGAATGGCGTTTGGTTACCGGAAGACGGCGACAGCTGCCATGATAGCGGATTATTATTATTATTATTATTATTATTATTATTATTATTATTATTATTATCATAATCATCATAACCATTTTCTTGATAAATCGTTATAACACATTTCAAAAGTTCTTGTTACATTATTGATAAGACTAATATTATAGATCATTATTTTAATTTATTAGAATCATACAGGCATAATGCTCGGGATCCAGCTCAGTGTGTCTGAAAGGAATTTGCTGTCTCAGCTGTTAGTACTATGAGAAGCATCGAAGTGTACCTCATCTCACTCCCCACACTTCTCCCCGCAAACACACAGAGCTTGGTCTCGAGCTATACAGGGGCCGGATAGAAAGTGATGGAGGGCCGTATCTGGCCCGTGGGCCGTAGTTTGGGCGTCCCTGCGCTATGGAGTTCTTCATCTGAGCAATATAGGACACATTGTTGTCTTCGGTTGAGAAATCACAATATAGGCCTATGCATTATAAAGAAGGGTATCAGAACAGTTGATAGGCCTATACAAAGTTTAAGGTGCAATGGACAACAGGTAGAGATGCTATAGTTATATGCATGAGCACTTCGGTTTCTCTGTACATATGCTACTGGTTATTATACGGCAATGTTCAACTGTTTAGCCATGACAATATTTTTTCTTTTCTTTCCAGAAAGTAGCTACAAAGGGATTATTTGTACAAAACCTACAATGGAAGTCATGAATCCAGCAATAGTAGTAAAAAATATTGGCAGATTTCTTCGGTCTATCAGAGGCAACGCCAAGCCAAGTTGATCTTATGAAATTTGATCATATAAAGATGGAATTGTTTGAGGAGGACCTAATTGTGGAGGGGGGGGGCATGCACTTGTCCATGATGATTTATTATCGTCTGGCAATGACGAGGACACGGATTTGCACACGTTTTGTCTCCACTAAACCGAACTAATGTGTATAGTTGAGTTTCCATTTTAGTATTGTTTAGTTTCATTTATCATCCATTGAACTTAAAACTTGGCGATTTCTATTAATGAGGTCTAAGGTGCTATACACGTTACGGCAACTGTTCGTACTATTCCCTTGTGAGCACTTTCTTACTGTATAAATGCGATACATCTACTGCAATAATCTGTTTTAATTATAAAATAAAATTATATCTCGGGAACTAACATATAATACAAACAGGTGAATGGAGAAGACTGCCTAACAGTGAATTACATGGTCTTTATAGGAAGCCAGATATAATGAGAACAGTTAAGTCTCGTATACTGCGATGGGCAGGACATGTGACTCGATTGGGGAATGAAACACGTGCATGGAAGCTTCTTATAGGAAGACAAGAGGAAAAACGTCCAGTTGATAGGTCAAGAATGAGATGGGAGAATAACATTAACTATTATTTGAGGGAAGTAGATTATACAGGGGATGATTGGAAAACATTGGCTCAGGATAGGGAAATATGGAGAGCTTATGTCCGCGCGGCCAAGCACCTACGGATTCGATAGTGCCAGTGAGTTAGTTAGTTTTAGTTATGCTCATGTTATACGTTTATGTCATCATGTTAATGTTAATGCTTCTACGCGAATTAGTCTTTTAGTTCTTAAAACGGGCAGAGGCATTAAAGTTTTGATTGCCTTATACAATCACATAAAGGTGTGTTAATGTAGTTTTCCAATAAACAATAAGAAATCATAGGTTACGGAAAGAGTTGTGAGACGAGTTTGAAAGAAAAAAAATATGATTGTAATAAAAAATAAAAACATTTTGTTTCGAGTCTCAATAACAAGTATGTGTTCGTCAAATGATTTATGAATGTTGGCGTAAGAAAACAAAAGACATATCTGCTTTGTCATTCGCATCCTTAAAAATAACAAGAGTCGCTTTCGTAACGTATATCCATTAAAAATAACAAACAAGACGACAGAACATGTAGAAATCTAGTATTATTGAACTATAAGCTATTTCATTTTACACTGTTTCTTTTTTAATACTATACGATCTTATAAATGTGTGAAAAAGTAAAAATTATAGTAGGCCTATCTTCGTCTTTTCTTCTTATTCATAATTTGTAGGATTTTCATCCTGTTTATTTCCAAAATCACTTCTCCGAGGAAGACCTATTGGATGTGCATTCACTGTCTATCCATCTCTTGACTGGTCTTCCTCTTGTTATTCTCCCGTCCATTGGCCTATCTTGTTTATCTCTTTTTGCAAGTCGGTTGTATTCCATTCTTTCTATATGACCTTTCCAATATTTTCGTCTATCTATAATAAATTTGGTTATGTCTTGAATATGAAATTTTCCCCTAATTTCTGTGTTGTGTATCTTATCAAATGATATTTACCAACTTATTTAACAACACGTTTTCAAAACTTATCGGCTCATCACAATTTAGGAACAAGATCACAAGACTCTTCTTTACTTTTGATACCACAACACAGGACCTGTCTATACTATGAATCTTACACAATATCTATGGCTAGAGCATGGAACTCACTTCCCAGTCATGTCAGGGACTGTCAATCGCTATCATTATTTAAATCCAAATTAACTGATATCTTAAGTTCGACACAATCAAAACGTTAACTGCATAACAACTATATAGAGCATTCCATTAATACTCATCTAGGAAGCTACTTAATTTATTTTATATCATTTTAATTTTTATTATATTCTATGTTTTTGTTAGTATTAGCTAGTATTAGATCACATCATCATTGTATTTTGTTTAGTGTGTATTTTAATAATATCTTAAAATTGTAATATGTATGTAATTTTTGTATAATTTTACTATTCGCTGGTTGAGTGGAAGAGAAGGCCTTATGGCCTTAACTCTGCCATCTAAAATAAATTATTATTATTATTATTATTATTTTCTTCTGAATAGTTCTGAAGATCTTCATTTCACATGTGCTTATTATTTCTTTAGTTTTTGATGTATCGGCCCTAGTTTCTGCTCCGTATACGATAACTGGTCGAACTATAATTTTATAGGCATATCAAGTAGACCTAATATTCACAAAAAGGGAGCAACTTTCACCAATATATGAATAAATCGTTGCTAACTTGATTAGTAATTTTACAAGTAAACAACGAAGCTACCGGTATATTATGTGATGTCATATGGCCATCATCGTTATCAAGCGGTTAATGATAAGTGGCCTGTTCCGTCCTCATTTATCTATCTAGTAAGTAGGCCTACTCTTCTAAGTGGCCGACCTTGGTATTGTTTCTCAACGTGGTGGTATTTTAATATTAGATTGGCGAGTCTTTCTCTAATCATTCTTCAAACGTGTGGTCTCCATTTGTTATTTAGTATTTTTTGTAAGAATGAGTTTATATTTACGTTATGATACCATTTCTGTGTTTGCATATTTCTGTGTTTCCCATGAATAGTTTGATATTTTCCACATGAATTTCATATCTGCTGCTGTGATATGGTTTTCGTCTTTTTTATAATTATTGTTCCACATCTACATAACAATGTGATTAACTGATTATGAATATAAATTGCTTATATAATTGGTACTTATTTAATTATGAGGGCAACTATGATTTCACGTTACAAACACTATTTTAACAGTTGCGATATAATTTGCAATTCATTTTGCAAATTGGCAGTCGTGATTGAATTAGTCTTAAATACATTGTTACAATTAATATTACAATGCATGACTGCACATTCATAACTGTGAGTTTATGCAACGATTAATATTTTGTTAGCACATATTTTGGATGATATTGTTTTTAATCTATTTAATACAATAATTTTATCCTAATAATTTCAACAGTACATATGTACCAGTTCATTCTTACATGAGTAGTGGCGAATGGTAGATTGAGATTGTCAATGACCTAGGTTTGCCAACATACAATACAATATAAATTCGCCGCTGTTATTATTTTTTATTTAGCCTGCTATAAATTTTCGAAACTAAATTACAAATTTAAAAATTAATAAAATAATAAGCCTCATGGACGTTTCTGACTGCTGTTCATGAGGTCCCGGGGTTCAATTCCTGGGCAAAGTATAGGAATTTTTCCTTAAAGGGTATCATTCCTGTGGTTGCCCATGGTCTGGAATTTAGGTTAAGAACTCTCCTGGCGTTTCATTATCATTTATCCCCCCATCATATCATCGGGGTAACTTAACTCCGCCTTCTAGGCGCCCCCAACTTCAAATGTGGGTTACAATTAAGTCAATACCAGGAGAGAATACCAGACATGTCGAAATGACAACCTGGGGCATTGGGGAAAAATGGCAAGCTTGCTTGTGAACTGACAATTAGGGTGTGAATAAATTCATTGTTATATATAATTTAAAAATGCAACTGTTAATTTGGCGCTACAAACATATGTCAATAGAAAGCAAAACCCGCATATATACAAAACGATAGTTCGACAGTTATCGTATATGGAGCAGAAACTAGGGCCGATACAACAAAAACTAAACAAATAAAAAAACACATGTGAAATGAAGATTCTTAAGAACTATTCAGGGGAAAACATTATTTGATAAAATACACAACACAGAAATTAGGGACAAATGTCATATTCAAGACATAACCAAATTTATTACAGATAGACGAGAATATTGGAAGGGTCATATAGAAAGAATGAAAGACAACCAACTTGCAAAAAAAGAGCTAAAGAAGATAGACCAATGGACGGGAGAAGAACAAGAGGAAGACCAGCCAAGAGATGGATAGACAGTGAATGCATATCCAGTATGTCTTCCTCCGAGGAGTGATTTTGGAATGAATGGAGTATTATTACACATTATGATTAAGAAGAAGAGTAAGAACTGTTTGTAAGTCCCGATTAAATATTATCACACTTACCAACATAACGATACTATAGAACAAACTTCATGGCAAATTTTCAGCGTGTCTGACAATGAGAGACACTTGGCCCCCGGCAGGCACACACGTTACACTCTATAGAAAACAGCAGATAGGTGCGAGTTCCCAACGCCCTCATTAATATCAATATACGCATGTGTGATGACTAGGGCCCGGATGTTATGTATTATCAAATTAAGAAATATTTACATAAATATTTAAATAGATAGATAGATCATCGGTTGATTAATGTCTTTGACATCGTCCGATTCCTAATAGCCAATTTTGTCGGCCCATCCAATCTCCTGGTTGTAGATGTTTCTCCTTCATATATAAACATATTCCCTGACTCCAGGAGGTTTTAGGTCTTCCTCTGCCTCGTCTTCCCTCAGGTTTCCATTCCAAAACAGACTTTGGTAGTCGATCCTCTTCCATTCGCTGGACGTGTCCGTACCATCTTAATTGCTGAGTTTTAATATAATCTAAAATAGTGTCTTCAATCTTAATTTTCTCCCTTATAACCGAGTTCCTAATTTTTTCTCTTCTTGAAATTTTTGCGGCCCTTCGTATAAAATCCATTTCCGTTGCCAAAAGGTACTTATTTGTTTTTGTTGTTAATGGCCAAAGTTCTGCTCCATAAGTAATGATGCTTTTAACAATTATATGATATATATTCATTTTATTTTTATTACTTATATTTTTATCCCAGAATATTCCATTGAGGCAAGCAATTGCACATTTTCCTTTATTATTTAAATACAATTGGTGAAATATTTAAATAAATATGCATTGAATCAATTATATGTAAAATCCAAAATTTGATTTATATGCTACAAAATAGAAGTTCACAGGTAAGCTAGTCAAATGTCCATTTTGATTCTAAATCTGTTCACTTCTGCTATATAGTACTAAAGTACTTGAGCCAATTAAAGTAAATTTAGAACACTTGGATAACATCACACGGGAAATCAACTAGGTGTCTAAAGGGTAAAGAGTGGAAACATTTGAGAGAGAAGATTAATGATCTAGAAATGAACACAAAAATAGGAACATCAGAAATTCATATCAAGGAATTAGGATAGGAGGCAATCGTTTCAGGCTAGAAGAAATATAATTACGAATGAAAATGGCTATATAATTGCAGATTCCAGGATTACATTATCAATATTAAATGTACATACAGAAAAGGATCTTAAAGGGGTGACTAACAGCAGAATTATTAGTTCCAGAGCCAAACGCGTTAGAGATTGAAATAGCAATAGGAAAATTAAAGATGCATTAAGCACCTGGTACAAATAGGATCCCAGAAAAAAAATATGGAACGAATACACCAGTCGTTTAGAATGATTTGGAAAAAAAGAGACTCATCCAAATGAATGGAAAGAACTATTTATACTACCAATCTATAAGAAAGGAGGTAAAACATTGCAACAACAACAAAGATATTTCATTGCTTTGTACATTTTTTTACAAATATATTAGTATCCGACACACTCCCTATATTGATGACATAATAGGTGATCATCTATATGGATTTAGGGAAAATGCACCTACAATAATTGAGGTTCTTAGTATAAGAGAGATTCTAGAAAATAATTGGGGATATTATGGCACTGTGCATCAATTATGTGCAGCTTTCAAAAAGGTATACGATTTAATTAAGAGGGAGAAGTTGAAATACGGAATTCATAAAAATAAGTTAGATTTATTCGAATATATCTAAATGGCACAAATAGTTGTGTGCAGGTAAGCAAACTGTTTTGAGATACTTTTTTAAATAATCACGTGGGTTAAAGCAAGGCGATACACCATCTCCTCTGCTATTCAATTTTATACTATGCATTCAAATCTTTAGAGGATAAAGAGAGCGTACAACTCAATGGATCGTCCTCCGGTAGTCTAGGAGTTAAGTTTCTTGCCTCTGGTCGCGAGAGTCGAGGGTTCAAACTCCTGCAGGGAAAGATTGCATTTTTAGAATCGAAAAATCATCTATAGAGTAATAACAGTAACTAGATTAGCTTGGATCAGAAACATCCCACCTGGGGAAGTACGGGTGTAGACTGTACTAGACAACTCAATAGCGTTACCCTAATCAACTGTTGTTATATGCTGATGATGTGAATTATGAGGCGATAGTGAGAAAATACTAAAATAAATACATTCTATTAAATATATCTAAGGAACTGGCAATAGAAATAAATGTCCATAAAAATAAATACTGTATATGTAAAGATTGTAATAAATTTTGTATTGGCAGGACAAGCAGGAATTTCAATACAAGATATAAAGAACACCTGAAAGATTTCATACACGCGGGTGATAAATCAAACTATGCTAAACATCTCATTAACGCAGGTCATCGAATGAACACAATTGAAAATACTCTCACGATAATCCACCGAGAAAACATTCCAACTAGGATAAATATATTTGAATACCTCGAAATTATAAAGGGAACAAACAACACCTCACTTCTTAATGAGAACGCACCCCAGTCAAACCCATTATACGAGATCGTCAAAAACAAGCCAGTTGCTGCTACAAACAGTTGGAGTATACATCACCGTATACAACAACAACAACGAGTAGCTGAAGCTCAACCTGTAGAAGATGGAAGATAACTTCCGAAAGCGCTCCAGTTAATTTTATATACAATATTTTAACAAAGTTGAGGACGACGGCACCTACCAACAGGTACAATTTAATTATTAACTTCCATCATATGACTTCACCTCAACGGAATTTGATATGAATTTTACTGGTATTGATGTATATAGTTACACCTAAAAGGGGCAAACCCGCCATAGCCTGTCCCAAGCCAGGTTGAGAAAGGGTGAGGGGTAGGAGTAACACCTCGTAAAAAAACCTTGGTTCAGCCTGCCCAGCTGATAGTACCTTGTAAGGGCTCCTTGCCAGGGTTATGGCGAAGACCTCAACGGCAGATACAGCGGAGAAGGAGTCCTTCGGTACGGTGTAACTAGCGGAAGGTAGGGGTAGGTAGAACTCCTTGAGTCGTGGTGAAGACAATCAACCCAGGGGAAGGAAGCCCTGAAAACAAAACCTCCTCCTGGTGGTTAAAGATTGTGCGGAGGGTTGGTACCCCTTCCACGTAAAACTTATGTTACTCATAAGCTCCAAACAGTTGCAAGCAGGACTATTTAAATGGAAAACGGACCTAAAAGGGGCACGCCGAAGCGTGGTTAAGGGTAAAGCTACAAGCCGTTTCGAGTCGAGCCATATTATTATCTGCATAGAGCTCAGTCTTTATCTGCTAATATCAACATTCTGGTTGGAGAGGCTTTCAATCAGATGACATGAAACATACAGGGTAAAAATTATTTAAACCAACAAACTCTTGGAGGTTGTAGGGGACACCAAAACAAATATTTTCCCTTAATGTCATTTTTTCCTGAGGATTATTTAAACAGGTAGAGGAATATTTCTCTAGCGGCAAATTAATTAAACCAACAAACACTTTTGCATTTTTTATTACAAAGAGACAACACATTAACACAACGCAAATACTTAAATTACAGTAGAGGTTCAAAAATGCCTCCATTGACATGTAAACAAAGGTTACACAGGCGGATCATGTTCTGTCTAACACGGGCAAAAACTCCAGGAGTATCGTTAATTGCTCCTGCTGCTGCTACTATCCGGGCAACCAGATCCTTTTCTGATGCAACAGGAGTTGTGTAAACAATGTTGCGCATCTCTCCCCACACAAAAAAACCCAAAGGGGTCATATCTGGGGATCGAACAGGCCATGGTACAGTACCACCTCTGCCAATCAATTTTTCTGAAAATCGTTGGTTCAACAATCGACGCACACGACGACTGAAATTTGCCGGCGCCCCGTCATGTTGGAACCACATGCGTTGTCTTGTAGGGAGCGAGACGTCTTCCAGCAGTTCTGGCAATACTCTGGCGAGAAAATTGTAATAGTGCTTGCCATTTAATGGTCTAGGTAGGAGATATGTCCCAATTAAACATTCCCCAACAACACCGGCCCACACATATCAGTGTACTCACTCCAGGTGTATCGCTCCATTAGTAAACATATACAATTCACTACTACACTGGAGGACAAAACAATTCCTACCATCAACAGCAGCTGCAGTCATGACAATTGAAGAGCGTAATAATACCTCTACCGGTTTAAATAATCCCCATAGGAAAAAAAAAATATAGCATTAGGGGAAAACATTTGTTTTGGTGTCTCCTACAACCCCCCAGAGTTTGTCGGTTTAAATAATTTTCACTCTGTATATACACCTATAATGGTGAAATACAGTAAGTGAAATTCACTGATTGATTAAGACAGCGGTTTCCTACCTTTTTCGACTCGTGAACTCCTTCCACAATGATCTGAGTTGGGTGAACCACTGACTTTTAAATAAATAAATAAATAAATAAATAAATAAATAAATAAATAAATAAATAAATAAATAAATAAATAAATAAATAAATAAATAAATAAATAAATAAATAAATAAATAAATGAATGAATAAATGAATGAATAATAATGAATGAATGAATGAATGAATGAATGAATGAATGAGAATGAATGAATGAATGAATGAATGAATGAATGAATGAATGAAATGAATGAATAAATGAATGAATAAATGAATGAATAAATGAATGAATAAATGAATGAATAAATGAATGAATAAATGAATGAATAAATGAATGAACAAATGAATGAACAAATGAATGAACAAATGAATGAACAAATGAATGAACAATGAATGAACAAATGAATGAACAAATGAATGAACAAATGAATGAACAAATGAATGAACAAATGAATGAACAAATGAATGAACAAATGAATGAACAAATGAATGAACAAATGAATGAACAAATGAATGAACAAATGAATGAACAAATGAATGAACAAATGAATGAACAAATGAATGAACAAATGAATGAACAAATGAATGAACAAATGAATGAACAAATGAATGAACAATGAATGAACAAATGAATGAACAAATGAATGAACAAATGAATGAACAAATGAATGAACAAATGAATGAACAAATGAATGAACAAATGAATGAACAAATGAATGAACAAATGAATGAACAAATGAATGAACAAATGAATGAACAAATGAATGAACAAATGAATGAACAAATGAATGAACAAATGAATGAATAAATGAATGAATAAATGAATGAATAAATGAATGAATAAATGAATGAATAAATGAATGAATAAATGAATGAATAAATGAATGAATAAATGAATGAATAAATGAATGAATAAATGAATGAATAAATGAATGAATAAATGAATGAATAAATAAATGAATAAATAAATACATAAATATATATATATATATATATATATATATATATACAGTAGACATGTATAAAATTTAATTCTAAGCAAAAGGTTTAATAACCTTAAATTAACTTAACCCTTAAGGGTTAAAACCAAAAGTTACTCTAGTTACGGCTTAAAAGTTACACAACGTATAGGCCTAGTTATAGCGAAATCAAATGCATTCCTGATAGTGTTACATAACTGTAAATCAGGTATTCACGGTAAATAATAATAATATTTTATTGAAGAAATAATGTGACAAATTCCCGATGTTACACATATACAACAAGGGACATTATAGGGTTAATTTAATTTTTAAAAAATATTATTTTTATTACATTGCTGCAGAAATGATGGAAACAATAATAGACCTAACCTTGAAACCCGCCATTAAGGAAACGTTTTTGGCGAACCCCTTGAAATATTTTGCGAACCCTCTGGGGGTTCGCGAACCATAGGTTGGGAAACGATGATTAAGAAATAGTAGCTTCCTTGTAAGAGTGATGAGAAAGATGGCAAAGATAGGAAGAAGTAAATATTGATCAGAGAAATAATCTCGGATAAGCTTACCTATCAGATTAATTTAAAATAACTGCCGCAAATTTCAATTAGAGGAGTGAACATGTTTGAAATTGGATGGCAGAAAAGCTTCTTGTTGTCAAAAGATCTGAATACATGAATGATTCCGTTCCGTCTTGAATCAGTTTGTACATGATTAAGCGAAAGATAAACCCTAACAAGACTACGGCTTTAAAAAAATATTGTCTTTCAGAATAAATATATCCACGTTACTGAAGCTTAAAAACCTACTCTGGTCTTTTAATGTTATAAACTCCAATGATCAAAAATATATGAGAAGACCTAATATCATAGAACAGGTGAACCATCTCAATTATCTAGGATGTGACATTTCATTTAATTATGATAATGATATAACTAATAAAATAACAAAATTCCAGGGAATATGTGGTACGATAAAACGATCACTGAATAACAAAACAACAAGAGAGACCCAATTGAAATTTTACAAAGAACAGGTGAACCATCTCAATTATCTAGGATGTGGCATTTAATTTAATTATGATGATGATATAACTAATAAAATAGCAAAATCCCCAGGGAATATGTGGTACGATAAAACGATCACTAAATAACAAAACAACAAGAGAGACCCAATTGAAATTTTACAAAGAACGGGTGAACCATCTCAATTATCTAGGATGTGACATTTCATTTAATTATGATAATGATATAACTAATAAAATAACAAAATTCCAGGGAATATGTGGTACGATAAAACGATCACTAAATAACAAAACAACAAGAGAGACCCAATTGAAATTTTACAAAGAACGGGTGAACCATCTCAATTATCTAGGATGTGACATTTAATTTAATTATGCTAATGATATAACTAATAAAATAGCAAAATTCCAGGGAATATGTGGTACGTTAAAACGATCACTAAATAACAAAACAACAAGAGAGACCCAATTGAAATTTTACAAAGAACAGGTGAACCATCTCAATTATCTAGGATGTGACATTTAATTTAATTATGATAATGATATAACTAATAAAATAGCAAAATTCCAGGGAATATGTGGTACGTTAAAACGATCACTAAATAACAAAACGACAAGAGAGACCCAATTGAAATTTTACAAAGAACAGGTGAACCATCTCAATTATCTAGGATGTGACATTTAATTTAATTATGATAATGATATAACTAATAAAATAACAAAATTCCAGGGAATATGTGGTACGATAAAACGATCACTGAATAACAAAACAACAAGAGAGACCCAATTGAAATTTTACAAAGAACAGGTGAACCATCTCAATTATCTAGGATGTGGCATTTAATTTAATTATGATGATGATATAACTAATAAAATAGCAAAATCCCAGGGAATATGTGGTACGATAAAACGATCACTAAATAACAAAACAACAAGAGAGACCCAATTGAAATTTTACAAAGAACGGGTGAACCATCTCAATTATCTAGGATGTGACATTTCATTTAATTATGATAATGATATAACTAATAAAATAACAAAATTCCAGGGAATATGTGGTACGATAAAACGATCACTAAATAACAAAACAACAAGAGAGACCCAATTGAAATTTTACAAAGAACGGGTGAACCATCTCAATTATCTAGGATGTGACATTTAATTTAATTATGCTAATGATATAACTAATAAAATAGCAAAATTCCAGGGAATATGTGGTACGTTAAAACGATCACTAAATAACAAAACAACAAGAGAGACCCAATTGAAATTTTACAAAGAACAGGTGAACCATCTCAATTATCTAGGATGTGACATTTAATTTAATTATGATAATGATATAACTAATAAAATAGCAAAATTCCAGGGAATATGTGGTACGTTAAAACGATCACTAAATAACAAAACGACAAGAGAGACCCAATTGAAATTTTACAAAGAACAGGTGAACCATCTCAATTATCTAGGATGTGACATTTAATTTAATTATGATAATGATATAACTAATAAAATAGCAAAATTCCAGGGAATATGTGGTACGTTAAAACGATCACTAAATAACAAAACGACAAGAGAGACCCAATTGAAATTTTACAAAGAACAGGTGAACCATCTCAATTATCTAGGATGTGACATTTCATTTAATTATGATAATGATATAACTAATAAAATAGCAAAATTCCAGGGAATATGTGGTACGTTAAAACGATCACTAAATAACAAAACGACAAGAGAGACCCAATTGAAATTTTACAAAGAACAGGTGAACCATCTCAATTATCTAGGATGTGACATTTAATTTAATTATGATAATGATATAACTAATAAAATAGCAAAATTCCAGGGAATATGTGGTACGTTAAAACGATCACTAAATAACAAAACGACAAGAGAGACCCAATTGAAATTTTACAAAGAGCAGGTGAACCATCTCAATTATCTAGGATGTGACATTTCATTTAATTATGATAATGATATAACTAATAAAATAGCAAAATTCCAGGGAATATGTGGTACGTTAAAACGATCACTAAATAACAAAACGACAAGAGAGACCCAATTGAAATTTTACAAAGAGCAGGTGAACCATCTCAATTATCTAGGATGTGACATTTCATTTAATTATGATAATGATATAACTAATAAAATAGCAAAATTCCAGGGAATATGTGGTACGTTAAAACGATCACTAAATAACAAAACGACAAGAGAGACCCAATTGAAATTTTACAAAGAGCAGGTGAACCATCTCAATTATCTAGGATGTGACATTTCATTTAATTATGATAATGATATAACTAATAAAATAGCAAAATTCCAGGGAATATGTGGTACGTTAAAACGATCACTAAATAACAAAACGACAAGAGAGACCCAATTGAAATTTTACAAAGAGCAGGTGAACCATCTCAATTATCTAGGATGTGACATTTAATTTAATTATGATAATGATATAACTAATAAAATAACAAAATTCCAGGGAATATGTGGTACGATAAAGCGATCACTAAATAACAAAACAACAAGAGAGACCCAATTGAAATTTTACAAAACGTTGGCAGTACCGGTACTACTCTGTGGTTCAGAAGCCTGGATACATAAAAAACAAGATCTAAGTAGGATAACGGCGGCAGAAATGAAATTTTTGAGATCTGTTAAAGGATGCAGTAAGGAAGACAGAATCAAGAACACAGAAATAAGACAGGAACTGGAAATATTTGCAATAACTGATAAAATAGATACATATAGACAAAAATGGAAGCAACACATAGACAGAATGAATGAAGATAGATATCCAAAACAAATAAAATACAAACATAAAGGCACCCGAGATGTGGGGAGACCTAGAAAGAGATGGGCTGAAGTCGGAACGGGTCAACAGACCTAATCCATGAATGCAGATGATGATCTAATATTTTTATAAATTAAATATATTTAACTGCCCAACTCTATTAGTACAGGGGTTGCCTCAGATTTAGCGGGTCTAGCATCTATCCCCACTAATGAGGCGTTTTCTGCTCGGTGATTTTTTCTTTCTCACCTGTAACATAAATATCACCTGAAGGACCAAATGAGTATAGAATGAATATCTTGTATGATTGAATGATATAACTTGTTTTATAAATTATATAAAACAATGGCTGTTCCTTTGTTGTTGTATGGAAGTGAAAATTGGATAATGAAATCAAGGGATAAAAGCAGGATACAGCCTGCGGAAATGCTGTTTTTGCGTAATGTGTAAGGATGCACAAGAGCGGATAGAATAAGGAATGAAACTATACGAGAAGAATTAAATATATATAAAACTGAAGATAAAATCAGCGAAAATAATAAGAAATGGACAGAACACTTAATGAGAATGAACAACGAAAGAATACCAAAAAGAACCTTCCTGTATAATCCCAGAGGAACAAGAGATGTTGGCCGACCACATAGAAGATGGACTCCACTTTTAACTTCGCCGGAGCAGGCTGCATAGCCTAAACCTTGTAGTAGTAGTAGAAAGAAGAACTTGTTTTAAATGTTAGTGTTGTCTCGGAGTTGGCCCTGTCCTTGTATGGTCAGAAAAGTATGATGTAATCCAGGGTTAAGTACTGTCGTGTATATGTAACGCCCGGGAAGACATTAAAATAGGGTGTCCATTCGTCCCGTTTTTCCCTGGACAGTCCTTTTTTTTAAATGTCCCGCTGACCCGAAAGTTTTCTTGGGGACGCTCAAATGTCCCGCTTTTGGGACGATGATTTGTCAATATACTTATGAATGACGACTTTCGTTTTGTTCTTTACTATGTAATTACAAATATGCACATTAGAAAGCATATGACTACCATGCACTGTTTGGTCTATAATCTTTGTTTTTTTTACTCTCATACATTGGTAACTGGTCCATTTTTCAAATTGTCAATCCATGGTCAGTGCAGCCTTTGTCGAAGGTATCCGGCTGATTCTGGTATTTGGGCGGTGAAGAAATGCAATTTTAACTGGATGAAAGAGATTTAGTTGCGGATTTCTATACCCCTTGCAGCGATAAATACATATTGTTAAGCGATAATAGGAAATGGACAGCTAATGACAAATGAGGGAAATTTTGAGGAAGTGGCTGAATTCAAATACCTAGGAACAATAATCACAAATAGGAATGAGATGCACAAAGAAATTAAACATAGGCTCAATTCTGGAAATGCATGCTATTATGCATTGCAGAGACTTTTGATGTCCCAACTCCTTTCAAAAAACGTTAAACTGAAAATATATAAAACTATTATTCTACCAGTTATATTATATGGGTGCGAAACATGGACTCTTACTTTAAGGGAGGAAAGGAGATTACGAGTATTTGAGAATAAAGTTCTTAGGAAAATTTTTGGACCAAAGAGAGATGAACAGACAGGTGAATGGAGAAGACTGCGTAACAATGAACTACATGGTCTTTATAGGAGGCCAGATATAATAAGAACAGTTAAGTCCCGTAGACTGCGATGGGCAGGACATGTTGCACGTATGGGGAATGAAAGACATGCATGGAAACTTCTTGTAGGAAAGCCAGAAGGAAAACGCCCAGTTGGTAGACAAAGAATGAGGTGGGAGAACAACATTAACTATGATTTGAGGGAAGTAGATTATACAGGGAATGATTGGAAAACATTAGCACAGGATAGGGATGTATGGAGGGCTTATGTCCGTGCGGCCATGAACCTACGGGTTCGATAGTGCCAGTGAGTAAGTAAGTAAGTAAGCGATAATAACCAATGACTTTTGTGGTTTTTGATTAATATAAGTAATTTTAATGGACATTAAAAAATAGGCATAACTTATATGTGCAATTTGTATAATTTGTTTCATACAATTTTTGAAACTTCCTTTTATATTTTGTCAATGTCCCACCTTTTTTTTAAAAAAAGTCCCAGGCTTTTCTTTAATTTTTTGTACATGTCCCCTTTTACATGAAAGTATTATGGACACCCTACATTAAAATAACCTATAAAGAGAGAGAGAGAGAGAGAGAGAGAGAGAGAGAGAGAGAGAGAGAGAGAGAGAGAGAGAGAGAGAGAGAGAGAGAGAGAGAGAGAGAGAGAGATCCATCAGCCATAGTAATTCTGCCCGAGGGCAGGTCTTTCACTGCAATCATAGCATTTTCGTGCTATGCTTTAAAGCTTTACTAGGGAATTATAGGTGTGGTAGCTTCCCGTTGCTTTCCACACCGTGAAGGATGATGATGATAATGATAAGGATGATGGCCGGATGATTTTCGGGGACTGTTGGGCCCTAACCTTCCTGACATTTGTCTTACAGGCGAGGAAAAACCCCGAAAAAACCTACCCTAGGGCCTGTCCCGACCGGGAATCGGACCCGGGCCCGCTTCGTGACAAGGCAGCACGCTACCTCGAGACCACAGCGGTGGACATAAAGAGAGATATAATATAAGGCATATAAAGATAAATGGATAGTTAGAGATAAGTAGAAATAGATAGGTAGGCAGAGAGAGGTAGAGAGAAAATAATGATGTAATAAATACACTGGTGTCCAAAAGTTTAGGATAATTTGTAAAACGGAAAATCAAAATGCTTAAAGAGGAGCAAGGAGTAAAAATTATTTATCAAAACGTTTCTCAGTACATTTAGTTTAGTTTACATACTAAATTATAATATCTCTTCAACAATGAAAAAATTAATAGCAATTATAAATGAAAATTGCATTGTTGCAGTTAAGCCCTGTTCCATAAATCTTCATTTTTAAAGAGAGTTATGATATAATCAGATGTAGTGTAAGAACAGCTTGCAGTAAAATGGCACAAAGACAACATCTGGACCCTCTGCTTCGGGGTAGAATTATTGGGCGGCTAGAAACAGGACGGACACAAACTGAGGTCTCCATAGCACTTAATGTGCCACAAAATGTTATATCTAGGTTATGGCGACGGTTCCAAGAGACCGGAGACGTTAGGCGAAGACCAGTGGGAGGTCTTCCAAGAGTTACAAATCCTCAGCAGGATCGATACCTTGCGTTAACTGCAAGAAGAAACCGAACAATGTCTGCCAGACAACTGAGTTCAGAACTTGTGGCCGCCTCAGGTATCAGAGTATCCAGACAAACTGTCTATAGAAGACTCAGAGCTGCTGGTCTGTATGCTAGGCGGCCTGTAGTGTGCGTCCCACTCACCCTTGATAACAAGAGAGCACGTTTACGGTGGAGTCAGGACATCGCGACTGGACTCTAAATCAGTGGAGCAGCGTGCTATTTACAGACGAGTCCAGATTCAGCTTGAACTGTGATTCGCATAGCGTGACTATCTGGAGGGAGCAAGGAACTCGTTACAACCCCATGAACATCGTGGAAAGACATCCATTTGGTGGCGGTGGTCTCCTGGTATGGGGAGGTATAATGATGAATGCACGCACAGAGCTTCACATCTTCGCAGGTGGCACTGTTAATGCTCAGCGGTATAGAGAAGAGATCCTGGAACCTCATGTAAGACTTTTCAGGGGAGCTGTGGGTCCAGAATTCATATTCATGGATGACAATTGTTTCTTTCGTGGCATGAATGGCATGAATACGTCATTCACTTGTCATTTTCACAACAAACGAAAACTGCATTTCAGAATTCGAACATAAAAGTTGAACAACAATGGTTCAAATGATTAGTATGGGGTGTGATTACCCCTGACAGCTACACAAGACTCACATCGACGTGGCATGCTAGTGATGAGGTTGTTCAGGAGTTCGATGCTCAGCAAATTCTACTCCTCATGAAGAGCAATGTGAAGGTCTTGAAGTGTCCTCGGAGGAGGCTGACGAGATGCAATTTGTCTCCCTAAGGCATCCCATGCATGCTCTATAGGATTCATATCCGGAGACCTCGCTGGCCACTCCATACGCTGGAATATCTTCCTCCTGAAGAAACTCATCCACCAGTTGTGACCTGTGAGGTCGGGCATTGTCATCCATGAATATGAATTCTGGACCCACAGCTCCCCTGAAAAGTCTTACATGAGGTTCCAGGATCTCTTCTCTATACCGCTGAGCATTAACAGTGCCACCTGCGAAGATGTGAAGCTCTGTGCGTGCATTCATCATTATACCTCCCCATACCAGGAGACCACCGCCACCAAATGGATGTCTTTCCACGATGTTCATGGGGTTGTAACGAGTTCCTTGCTCCCTCCAGATAGTCACGCGATGCGAATCACAGTTCAAGCTGAATCTGGACTCGTCTGTAAATAGCACGCTGCTCCACTAATTTAGAGTCCAGTCGCGATGTTCCTGACTCCACCGTAAACGCGCTCTCTTGTTATCAAGGGTGAGTGGGACGCACACTACAGGCCGCCTAGCATACAGACCAGCAGCTCTGAGTCTTCTATAGACAGTTTGTCTGGATACTCTGATACCTGAGGCGGCCACAAGTTCTGAACTCAGTTGTCTGGCAGACATTGTTCGGTTTCTTCTTGCAGTTAACGCAAGATATCGATCCTGCTGAGGATTTGTAACTCTTGGAAGACCTCCCACTGGTCTTCGCCTAACGTCTCCGGTCTCTTGGAACCGTCACCATAACCTAGATATAACATTTTGTGGCACATTAAGTGCTATGGAGACCTCAGTTTGTGTCCGTCCTGTTTCTAGCCGCCCAATAATTCTACCCCGAAGCAGAGGGTCCAGATGTTGTCTTTGTGCCATTTTACTGCAAGCTGTTCTTACACTACATCTGATTATATCATAACTCTCTTTAAAAATGAAGATTTATGGAACAGGGCTTAACTGCAACAATGCAATTTTCATTTATAATTGCTATTAATTTTTTCATTGTTGAAGAGATATTATAATTTAGTATGTAAACTAAACTAAATGTACTGAGAAACGTTTTGATAAATAATTTTTACTCCTTGCTCCTCTTTAAGCATTTTGATTTTCCGTTTTACAAATTATCCTAAACTTTTGGACACCAATGTAGAACAAATGTGTAGTATAATTAATTCAATAAATACTTACAATAACATGACAATATTTATAAAACACTAGCTAATACCCGGCGTGCGTTGCTACGCCTAAATTAATGAAATATTAAAGGTCAATTAAATTGTTTGGTATATGCTGAGACGAGCCAAACATAGCGGTCGTTAGTTTTTAATTCCGGATTTCAGGTAAACCTCCACTTCTAAATGCCGGATTTCGCTTATTTTTGGATAATACCTACCTCGGTTTATTTTAATTGGATGTACTAAGTTTCGTTGTGAAACATAAAAAAATGTGATCGGTAGAGCTGTTTTTAAATTTTCACTTCTGATGAACTCCTACACCTAATGGTTTTAGAGGGCCCAATTATGAATCTAAACAATCCATTTACCCGTTCAAAACACACACAATTTTGTAACAACATCTGTTCAGTCGTTTAGACAGTTTCGGATTCAGGTAAATTTCCACTTCTAATTATAGGATTTCGTTAATTTTTGCATAATACCTACCTCGGTTTATTTTAATACGATATACTGAGTTTCGTTCTGAAACATCGAAAAATGTGACCGCTAGAGCGACTTAAATTTTCACTTGAGGTGAACTTCTACACGTAATGGTATTAGAGGGTCCAACTGGAATCTAAACCATCGAGGGACCCAACTAGACATCCACAAAACATTTCATCAAAATCGGTCCAGTCGTTTAGGAGGAGCAGAGTGACAAACACATGTACAGACGAATTTTTTATATATATATATATATGATCAAAATTAATTAAATTAATTAAAACTGAAACATTTATGTAGTGATGCAACTTAGGAATTTTAGATCTTATATAGCCTATAAACATTAATGTTTGTTTGTTTGTTTTTTGTTCGTACTTTATGCGCGGCCATACCGTTGATCCGATTGTGATGGGGGTTTTTGCAAAATGTTCAGGAGATTCCTGGGATGAACATAGGCTATAAGAGAGTTGTGATACTCAACTCCCACACCCTTAAAAATTGCCCTTTGTAGTGAAAACGTGAAAAAAGTAGATCTTTCGACGCTTAAATGGCTTACGCTGCCTAAACCATAAAAAATACACAAAATTAATGTACACAGAATTTAATATCTTAAAAAGCTCTACAAAAAAGTCCGCGACAGCATATGTTTATCTCTTACGGATAACTCACAAAAACAATTTTTGTCTTTCATTGATACCAAGAGTCCCTTATCTCTTACGGGTAACTCACAATAACCATTTTTGTCTTTCATTGATACCAAGAGTGGTTAAGGCAAGAGGTCTTGGCGCAGAACTACGAGACTTGCGCTAGTTCAGGATCTCACCTGAAGTAAAAATTTAACAATCGTTTTAGCGGCCACATTTTTAGATGTTACACAACGACACTCGGTATATCATATTAAAATAAACATAAAACAGCCAAATCCGACAACTAGAAGTGGAAATTAAGAACTTCCTAAACGACTGCACCGATTTTGATGGACATTTTTATGTTTTTTTGAGTCGGTCTCTGGATGGTTTAGATTCACAATTGGACCCTCTAAAAGAATTAGGTGTAGGAGTTCACATGAAGTGAAAATTTAAAAAATCGTTCAGCGGTCACAATTTTGATGTTTCACAACGAAATTCTGTATATCCTATTAAAATAAGCTGAGGTAGTCTTATCCAAAAATGAGCGAAATCGAAATGGAGGTTTACTTGAAATCCGAAATTAAACACTGCCTAAACAACTGGACCGATTTTAATGAAATATTGTGTATGTGTTTGGGTGGGCCCCTGGATGGTTTAGATTCACAGATGGCGCTGCGATCGGATAATAGAATTTTTTTATGTCAGATGTGTAGTCATCTGCATTACCGACATATTCCGCGCGACACAATTGTGGACGTCGTAATGCACGCTTCTTAAGCCACAACATATGCCAGTGAGGAGTTTTTTTTGCGAGCTTATTAATTAATGAATTTTATGGTAAAAAAAGTAACTTGTACTTTTATCGTCCGGTCAAGACACGAGAACTGAACGTTCGAGCAAGACAACGTCTGCCGGGTCCGCTAGTTATCAATAATAATTAAATTATATTAAATTATTATGTCCCGCGCTATTGCCGAGCAGTTTAAGGCATGATGCCTTGGTGTAGGACTAAGGGACTTCAGCTGGTTTGAGACCTCATGGGAGAAGAAATTCTATCATGGGATTTTGACCAGAATGGAACAGTGTCCATCCACTATCATGAGGAATTTGAGTATCTAAAATAACTAGCGGCTCCAGGTTGTGAAAACCATCTATAATGGCTGGGGGACCCGACATGTTGTCAACAAGTCACTCCTATGTGCCTGAGTGATCGTTCACCTCTGCGATTAACACATGTGGATGTGAGGCCAGAACCCGTGTGGAGGGCAAGGGAGTTCTAGGTCTGTCGCGCTATGAATTCATTATTATTGTTATTATTATTATTATTATTATTATCCATAATTTGTAGGATTTTCATTCTGTTTGTTTCCCAAATCACTCCTCGGAGGAAGAGGTACTGGATGTGCATCCACTGTCTATCCATCTCTTGGCTGGTCTTCCTCTTGTTCCCTACCCGTCCATTGGTCTATCTCCTTTAGCTCTTTTTTGCAAGTCGGTTGTCTTTCATTCTTTCTATATGACCTCTCCAATATTTTGGTCTATCTATAATAAATTTCGTTAGGCCTGTGTCTTGCATATGGCATTTGTCCCTAATTTATTAACAAATAATGTTTTCGCCTGAATAGTTCTTAAGATCTTCATTTCACATGTGCTTATTATTTGTTTAGTTTTTGTTGTATCAGCCCTAGTTTCTGCTCCATATATGATAACTGGTCGAACTATCGTTTTATATATGCTAATTTTGCTTTCTACTGATATACTGTATGTTTGTTGCGCCGAATTAAATCTTTCATATATCCTGATATTTGGGCTGCTTTATTAGCTTGTTTCTTTACTTCTTCTATTAAATTTGTAATGTTTGTTATTAATACATCTAAATAATTAAATTCTGATACTTTTTCTATAATTTTTATAATTATTATTGTTATTATTATTATTATTATTATTATTATTATTATTATTATTTATTATTGTCGTTACTGTTATGCCGAGTAATTTGTACTTGAAATCTGTATACTTACGTATATTATTTACACTCTGTATAAACGAATGGTTCTGGGGTAATATTTTGCACAGGCCAGGTTTCTTATTATGTACGCCAAGGCTATCTCTGGGCTACCAAGGCCGATTCGAAGGAAAGAGTTGTAAAATACGAGGAAATTCATATGTTTAAAACATAAGAGAGGAAGTGCTAGAGTTGCCATAGCATATCAGGAGAACTCCGGAACTCTTTATCGAACTGCCGTGGCGTGCGGTTGAGAGAGCAACAAGCTTGAAAACAGGGATAGAGAGAGAGACTGTTTCATTGATGTCGTCACAGTTCCCTTCGCACGCGCTCTGAACACTTTGAGCGATAGCTAGCAAAAGCAGATAGTAAGTCTAAACTCTTGCATGCAACAGGCTGTTGTTTCCATAAGCATGCCAACAATCGCTAGTTAACGATCCTCTATTCTCGATATTAATTGTTGTGTTTATTGTGATGGGTGAGTTGTTTTAAAGTACCATCGTGTTTTGAGGTTAGTTTGAAACAGCTGTGAAATTAACACGTAACACAAACTGAAGTACTGTTTATTTCCATTCATGACGCCTGCAAATCAATGCAAACATATTGCAAGGTGAGTTTAGTGGCTTTTTAATTTTATTTTAGATACATATTTCAAACTTATAGTTTACTAATCATATAGGTTAGATCCTCATGCTCTTATATTGTATCATTCTTTCATTGTTTTCTGTCCAAGAGTAAACACTCAGAATTTTCCACAATATCGTGCTGTGTTTGGAGTTTTATTATAAGATTAGAGTTTTGCATAAATGCGGTATATTCCTTTCTTTTCCATATCCTTGTGTCATTTTTTTATGTTAAGCCTCTCGTGTAGATGAGGAGAGTGCATCTAGCTTCATCTGTTGTGTAGAGTTTTTGACTCGGCCGGAGACTAACAAACCGCAATTAGGTTTTGCCTCTTCTTGTATATACAATTAATGTTAAAATTTATCGTTACGTTTAAAGAAAAGTAATAAGAAATAAGTAAGAATAAATGCTCAGCATTTTCCACAATATCATGCTATGTTTGGACTTTTATTATATGATTAGAGTTTTGCGGAAATGCGGTAGATTCCTTTCTTTTCCATATCCTTGTTTTCAATTTGTTTATGTTAAAACTCACGTTAGATAAGGAGAGTGCATCTAGCTTCATCTAAATTCACCGGAAGCATCAAGTATATGTTTTGTAGATTTTTGACTCAGCCAGAGACTAAGAAACCCCAATTAGGCTTTGCCTCTTCTTGTATAGACTATTAATATTAAAATTTATCGTTATGTTTAAATAATATACTTAAAAATCACTAAGCAACTTAAAATGTACGATAAGCCAAAAACAGTAATATACCTCTATTTTGGTTTCAACCAAAATAGAATAGGATTAGGTCGAAACTAATTACATTATTGTTTCTAATTCTGGTGAGATAGATTGTTTACACAATACTTTTTAACTTAAAACCAAATTACATAAAATAAACTTAATATGCAACACTTACACAGAAGGAAGTTACTCTATATACTGTATATACAATGAATTCCGATTAATAGGACACATAGTGACACACGTGGATCTTGCTATGAGGTTTAATAGAGCGGCTAGTTCAGTTAATCGGAATTTATAAAGTGCTTTTATAAGTACTTCGTGCTTGTAAACTTGGTGAAATTACCCAGCTGGTCATTCTAATCGAAGGTCCTATAAACAGAAACAAGTGTAATTCTAATTACCAATTTTGTATTATTTTACCAATATGTACATTAATTAGTATCATGATTATAAATTGACTCTCTGTGGTGTAATGGTTAGCTATCTGACTTATCCCAAGAGTCCCCTTGCGAGAACAATTGGATAGCAACGTAATATGAGAGCGATTTCCAGTTGAGGTTGAGGGACTCCATTACACTAACCAAGTAATTATCTGCACTGTCATCTATTAACAAGTGCAACAAGTTGAGTCGGTTTTTCTTTACAGAGCTGCCGTATCATTGATTTATTTTTTAGCGATATTTAGTTGAAGTTGAGGGACTCCGTTATACTAACCAAGTAATTCCCCGTACTGTCATCTACTAACTAGTGCAACTACCAGTTCAGTCGATTTTACTTTTCAGAGCTGCCGTGCCATTTATTTATTTTTTATAAGTTGCAATAGTAAGCATATAACTAAGGCAAGGATTTTAATGCAATAAAAGTTAGGATTCCAACGCAGATAGTATAGGCCTATATAATTCAATTGTTTCTGTGTGAAACGAAGACAAAATACAGTCAGAAGTCTTACTTCTCATTATATTATTCAACTGTTTGTATGTGAAACAAAAACAAACGACTGTCAGAAGTCTTACTTCTCATTATATTATTCAACTGTTTGTATGTGAAACCAAAACAAAAGACAGTCAGAAGTCTTACTTCTAATTATACTATTTTGCAATCTTAACTTTTACTGCATTAAAATCCTTGCCCAACATGTAACACATGTAGTCGCTGTCACTAATTTTAGGTATTTTAGCTCTTACACTATTTTGGAATGTAACATTGTAATAAAAGAACACCAATATATGTTTCAAAATAATGTAATTAAAAGAAACTAAAATAATCCTCTTTGTTGCATAAATGAAAATAAAAAAATTTAATAAATATTTGTGTATTGTATTCTTGTAACTAAACTCGCCGGCACTATCGAACCCGGAAGTTTATGGCCGCGCGAAAATAAGCTCTTCCCTAACCGGAGGCAATCTCTTCCAGTCATATCTTGTATAATTTACCTTCCTTAAATCACGATTAACATTATTCTTCCATATTATCCTTGACCTAACTACTGGTCACTTTATCCTGGGTTTCGATAAGTTTCCATGCCCCCTCATTCATTTCTCATTCGTGCTACATGTCCTGCCGTTAGTAATATATGAGTCTTCATTTTTCTTATTATGTCTGATTTCCCATTAAAAATAGCTCACTGTTAAGTATTTTTCTACATTCAACTGTCTATCCGCCCTCTTTGGTGCAAATATTTTCCTAAGCACCCTATTCTCATAATAATTAACAATTGAATAACTGTTCAGGACAAGGTTGTAACTTGTAACACTAATTCGTTTCCCTCAAATTGAGTTTTATACGTAAAAATGGTGATAATGACACGTATAACTTTTTTCCATGAAAAAATTAATTAAAAAAAAAAGATTACATCCTTGTTCTGGGCTCACTTATCTACTTAAACCAATGATATAGATCAACTTGTAGCTTAGCGTAATAATATATTGAAAAAAAAAACTTACATGTACTTTTATGTGGGTTTTCCAGCCGATCACAGAATTGTATATGTTTGGGCATCCCGTTTCAAAGTTTTGAATTGTTTCTGACTCAACGTTTTTCACTTGTGGACAAAATACCTCTTTTACTTCACATTATTTCTATATAATGAATATGTGTTATTTGACAGTTTTTTTTTTTCAATTCACTCCACACATTAACCAATTACACTCCGAAATGGGCTCTGTGTTCGTGTTTTAGATCGTGTTTGTGCACTTTGTAGAGGAGTCATTTCCACATATTTGGAGTGTTTATCCTGATAAAAGCTTAAGGTGTTAAGACTACACATTTATTTTTAAAATATCCATATGCCGAGTCTTCTCCATTTTAGTTGCAAGGAAAGTAAACATTTTCAACGCTCATCTATGAAAAACAACTCCACGCCATTATAGAAACCCCACTGAAATGTTCTATAGGTGATGTTCTTCTCCCAGATTCGTTAAGAGGTCTTCAAGCTTATACTTTCCATCGGTAACATAAGGAAATACTTTTTCTTTTTTGTAAAAAAGGAATTCATAGGTTTTTTACCAAAATAAATAACACTGAGCAACAAAAAAGAAACTTTTTTTTTCATCTCAGAAAGAAAGATATGTGATTCTGATAGTATTTGTTCTCCTGAATTCAAATATGATATCGGTTTTTCTCCATCACGCAAGGTTTCCAAGAGACAAGAATTTATAATTTCAAACACTTTAATATTATGTAGGCCCTACATTCGTAACTACACAATATCCGAACATTCGGACTCACCTAAAAAGTAAGAAATGACGATTTTCTGCTATATTTCGCCTGTGGAGCATCTCTCTTGATGGTCCAACAATAATCGTCCAGCATATTAGGATTCCATTTGATATCTATTTTCCATAGCTGAAATCTCCAGAGTTAGCTCATTTAGTTTTATTTTACAATGGACAAATGGACGAAAAAACGTTTATTAAAAAAATAATTTTTAAATCCATTAATTGAAATTGAAATAAGAAAAACTATGGGTGATGGAAAAATTCCGAATACATATTTGAAAACACGATAAAAACTGCATCAAGTACAACTATTAGCACTCATGAGACAAAATTCATGTTGACCAGTGTAATCATTCAATTTATATTATTCAACTGATCTCCCTAATCATTTCTAATACGGAGTTTGAATATATATATAATCAAGAACTCGTAAATTATTTTTTATTTCTGATTAAATATTTATTTGTTCTGAACCTAGAGTGTTCCAACAGTGGGAACTTTTCCAAATGCATTTTCCGTTCTTATTTGCAGTTTCGGGCTATTTAATTACTCTTTCTTCTCTTGTGTTCAGAATAATTAGATGCACCGTACATGTCTTACGTATTTGTAATTCTCTCTTCTTGTTGGAATCAAACATATTTCTCGACAAAAAAGAGGTTTCTTAGTTTTCTCTTTCTGAGAAACTTTCATAGAATCGCCCAGATTAATAGTGAATAGTGTTTTCTAATATTCAGACATTACTTTTCTTAGTAATTCTACATAATTAATGTATAATGTTATTGTATTAGTATGTAACTGTAATATTATTGTGTTTTCTTTATGTAATTGTAATATTATTGTTTTCTTTTTGTGACCAGCCTCATGGGCTAGTGATCAGCGTTTCTGACTACAGCTTATAAGGTCCCGGGTTCGATTCCCGGTCAAACCATAGGAATTTTTCCTTAAAGGGAATCATTCCTGTGGTTTCCCATGGTCTGGAATTTAGGTTAAGTTTAGGTTAAAAACTCTCCTGGCGCTTCATTATCATTTATCACCCATCATATCATTGGGGTAATGTAACTCCGCCTTCTAGGCGCCCCAATTTCAGAAGTGGGTTACAATTAAGCCAATGCTAGGAGAGTACACCAGAAATGTCGAAATGACAAGCTGGGACACTGGGAAAAAAAAAAGTTTCCTTTTTGTTTTTCTTTATACTATTACCAAATATTACTTTATTGTAACAGACTGTCAACAGCACGTACGGCTTACTGCCCGTGCGACACATATTTGTAAATAACATGTATATATCTTACTTTAGGTCTAATAAAGTCCTATTACTACTACTACTTACTTACTTACTCACTGGCACTATCGAACCCGTAGGTTCATGGCCGCGCGGACACAAGCTCTCCATAAATCCCTATCCTGAGCTAATGCTTTCCAATCATTCCCTGTATAATCTACTTCCCTCAAATCATAGTTAATGTTGTTCTCCCACCTCATTCTTGGTCTACCAACTGGGCGTTTTCCCTCTGGCTTTCCTACAAGAAGCTTCCATGCACGTCTTTCATTCCCCATACGCGCAACATGTCCTGCCCATCGCAGTCTACGAGACTTAACTGTTCTTATTATATCTGGCTTCCTATACAGACCATGTAGTTCATTGTTATGTAGTCTTCTCCATTCATCTGTCTGTTCATCTCTCTTTGGTCCAAAAATTTTCCTAAGTACTTTATTCTCAAATACTCGTAATCTCCTTTCCTCCCTTAAAGTAAGAGTCCATGTTTCGCATCCATATTGTATAACTGGTAGAACAATAGTTTTATATATTTTCAGCTTAACGTTTTTTGAAAGGAGTTGGGACATCAAAAGTCTCTGCAATGCATAATAGCATGCATTTCCAGAATTGAGCCTATGTTTAATTTCTTTGTGCATCTCATTCCTATTTGTGATTATTGTTCCTAGGTATTTGAATTCAGCCACTTCCTCAAAATTTCCCTCATTTGTCATTAGCTGTCCATTTCCATTATATACTGAATTTCTACGTGTAACCATATATTTAGTTTTACTGATATTTACTTCCAGTCCTAATTCCTTAGTGTTACTCAATAGTGTGTGCGTGTTGGCCTTTAGTATCTCCTCGCTATCGGCCAGTAGTACTACATCATCAGCATAAACTAACAGCTTATTGATACCATTCAGTTGTAATCCTTCTTCATTCTCTAAAGATTTAATGGCATGCTCTAGTACAAAATTAAATAGTAGAGGAGATAGTGCATCTCCTTGCTTCAACCCATTCTGGATTACAAAAGTGTCTGAAAACTGTTTGCCTACACGCACCCTACTCTTTGAGCCATTTAGACACATTCGTATAAGTCTAACTAACTTTTTAGGAATTCCGAACCCCAGCAGGATACTATATAACTTCTCCCTCTTAATTGAATCATATGCTTTTTTGAAGTCTACATATAGTTGATGTACAGTACCATTATATTCCCATACTACTACTACTACTACTTTTTAGACCCATACATCTGTACCATTCACGTCTGGACTATTTGGAATACACAAAAGAAACTTTATATCCTATAAAAGTATTGATGGAATGTAAGAAAGTCAGGGAAGTTTGCAATCGAGTACTTCAAGTATTATTGATCTGAGCACATTCATGTCATAGCCCACACTTTGTAAACGTAACACACAACAACAATACGGTACTCATTCAAAATCATATTTTGTTCTAGGAATGGGAAAGAATTAGTTACTTTTTGGAATTTTTTCGTTAATTTAATTAATTTCGCATTAAACTTATTTAATTCAAAACTTTTGATTAATGCTTGGCCACTCTGTACATTTAACTATGCTTATGGGAAAGAATTAGTTACTTTTTGGAATTGTTTCGTTAATTTAATTAATTTCGCATTAAACTTATTTAATTCAAAACTTTTGATTAATGCTTGGCCACTCTGTACATTGAACTATGCTTATGGGAAAGAATTAGTTACTTTTTGGAATTGTTTCGTTAATTTAATTAATTTCGCATTAAACTTATTTAATTCAAAACTTTTGATTAATGCTTGGCCACTCTGTACATTGAACTATGCTTATGGGAAATAATTAGTTACTTTTTGGAATTGTTTCGTTAATTTAATTAATTTCGCATTAAACTTATTTAATTCAAAACTTTTGATTAATGCTTGGCCACTCTGTACATTGAACTATGCTTATGGGAAAGAATTAGTTACTTTTTGGAATTGTTTCGTTAATTTAATTAATTTCGCATTAAACTTATTTAATTCAAAACTTTTGATTAATGCTTGGCCACTCTGTACATTGAACTATGCTTATGGGAAAGAATTAGTTACTTTTGGAATTGTTTCGTTAATTTAATTAATTTCGCATTAAACTTATTAATTCAAACTTTTGATTAATGCTTGGCCACTCTGTACATTGAACTATGCTTATGGGAAATAATTAGTTACTTTTTGGAATTGTTTCGTTAATTTAATTAATTCGCATTAAACTTATTTAATTCAAAACTTTTGATTAATGCTTGGCCACTCTGTACATTGAACTATGCTTATGGGAAAGAATTAGTTACTTTTTGGATTTGTTTCGTTAATTTAATTAATTTCGCATTAAACTTATTTAATTCAAAACTTTTGATTAATGCTTGGCCACTCTGTACATTGAACTATGCTTATGGGAAAGAATTAGTTACTTTTTTGGAATTGTTTCGTTAATTTAATTAATTTCGCATTAAACTTATTTAATTCAAAACTTTTGATTAATGCTTGGCCACTCTGTACATTGAACTATGCTTATGGGAAAGAATTAGTTACTTTTTGGAATTGTTTCGTTAATTTAATTAATTTCGCATTAAACTTATTTAATTCAAAACTTTTGATTAATGCTTGGCCACTCTGTACATTGAACTATGCTTATGGGAAAGAATTAGTTACTTTTTGGAATTGTTTCGTTAATTTAATTAATTTCGCATTAAACTTATTTAATTCAAAACTTTTGATTAATGCTTGGCCACTCTGTACATTGAACTATGCTTATGGGAAAGAATTAGTTACTTTTGGATTTGTTTCGTTAATTTAATTATTTCGCATTAAACTTATTTAATTCAAAACTTTTGATTAATGCTTGGCCACTCTCTACATTGAACTATGCTTATGGGAAAGAATTAGTTACTTTTTGGATTTGTTTCGTTAATTTAATTAATTTCGCATTAAACTTATTTAATTCAAAACTTTTGATTAATGCTTGGCCACTCTGTACATTGAACTATGCTTATGGGAAAGAATAGTTACTTTTTGGATTTGTTTCGTTAATTTAATTAATTTCGCATTAAACTTATTTAATTCAAACTTTTGATTAATGCTTGGCCACTCTCTACATTGAACTATGCTTATGGGAAATAATTAGTTACTTTTTGGAATTGTTTCGTTAATTTAATAATTTCGCATTAACTTATTTAATTCAAAACTTTTGATTAATGCTTGGCCACTCTGTACATTGAACTATGCTTATGGGAAAGAATTAGTTACTTTTTGGAATTGTTTCGTTAATTTAATTAATTTCGCATTAAACTTAAACTTATTTAATTCAAAACTTTTGATTAATGCTTGGCCACTCTGTACATTGAACTATGCTTATGGGAAAGAATTAGTTACTTTTTGGAATTGTTTCGTTAATTTAATTAATTTCGCATTAAACTTATTTAATTCAAAACTTTTGATTAATGCTTGGCCACTCTGTACATTGAACTATGCTTATGGGAAAGAATTAGTTACTTTTGGATTTGTTTCGTTAATTTAATTAATTTCGCATTAAACTTATTTAATTCAAAACTTTTGATTAATGCTTGGCCACTCTGTACATTGAACTATGCTTATGGGAAAGAATTAGTTACTTTTTGGATTTGTTTCGTTAATTTAATTAATTTCGCATTAAACTTATTTAATTCAAAACTTTTGATTAATGCTTGGCCACTCTGTACATTGAACTATGCTTATGGGAAAGAATTAGTTACTTTTTGGATTTGTTTCGTTAATTTAATTAATTTCGCATTAAACTTATTTAATTCAAAACTTTTGATTAATGCTTGGCCACTCTCTACATTGAACTATGCTTATGGGAAAGAATTAGTTACTTTTTGGATTTGTTTCGTTAATTTAATTAATTTCGCATTAAACTTATTTAATTCAAAACTTTTGATTAATGCTTGGCCACTCTGTACATTGAACTATGCTTATGGGAAAGAATTAGTTACTTTTTGGATTTGTTTCGTTAATTTAATTAATTTCGCATTAAACTTATTTAATTCAAAACTTTTGATTAATGCTTGGCCACTCTGTACATTGAACTATGCTTATGGAAAGAATTAGTTACTTTTTGGATTTGTTTCGTTAATTTAATTAATTTCGCATTAAACTTATTTAATTCAAAACTTTTGATTAATGCTTGGCCACTCTGTACATTGAACTATGCTTATGGGAAAGAATTAGTTACTTTTTGGAATTGTTTCGTTAATTTAATTAATTTCGCATTAAACTTATTTAATTCAAAACTTTTGATTAATGCTTGGCCACTCTGTACATTGAACTATGCTTATGGGAAAGAATTAGTTACTTTTTGGATTTGTTTCGTTAATTTAATTAATTTCGCATTAAACTTATTTAATTCAAAACTTTTGATTAATGCTTGGCCACTCTGTACATTGAACTATGCTTATGGGAAAGAATTAGTTACTTTTTGGATTTGTTTCGTTAATTTAATTAATTTCGCATTAAACTTATTTAATTCAAAACTTTTGATTAATGCTTGGCCACTCTCTACATTGAACTATGCTTATGGGAAAGAATTAGTTACTTTTTGGATTTGTTTCGTTAATTTAATTAATTTCGCATTAAACTTATTTAATTCAAAACTTTTGATTAATGCTTGGCCACTCTGTACATTGAACTATGCTTATGGGAAAGAATTAGTTACTTTTTGGATTTGTTTCGTTAATTTAATTAATTTCGCATTAAACTTATTTATAATTCAAAACTTTTGATTAATGCTTGGCCACTCTGTGCATTGAACTATGCTTATGGGAAAGAATTAGTTACTTTTTGGATTTGTTTCGTTAATTTAATTAATTTCGCATTAAACTTATTTAATTCAAAACTTTTGATTATGCTTGGCCACTCTCTACATTGAACTATGCTTATGGGAAAGAATTAGTTACTTTTTGGATTTGTTTCGTTAATTTAATTAATTTCGCATTAAACTTATTTAATTCAAAACTTTTGATTAATGCTTGGCCACTCTCTACATTGAACTATGCTTATGGGAAAGAATTAGTTACTTTTTGGATTTTGTTTCGTTAATTTAATTAATTTCGCATTAAACTTATTTAATTCAAAACTTTTGATTAATGCTTGGCCACTCTGTACATTGAACTATGCTTATGGGAAAGAATTAGTTACTTTTTGGAATTGTTTCGTTAATTTAATTAATTTCGCATTAAACTTATTTAATTCAAAACTTTTGATTAATGCTTGGCCACTCTCTACATTGAACTATGCTTATGGGAAAGAATTAGTTACTTTTTGGATTTGTTTCGTTAATTTAATTAATTTCGCATTAAACTTATTTAATTCAAAACTTTTGATTAATGCTTGGCCACTCTCTACATTGAACTATGCTTATTAATATTAAAATATTATTATAATAACGATAATACTTATGATAGGTCAGGAATAATACTTTTCTGGATCTGTGGCTCGAATATTTTTGATTAGTTTTAATTATACGGTAAATTATTTTTACCAATGTTGTTAACATGTCGAATTTTCTCTAATTTTGCTATACGTATGACGAATTTTGTCTTTGTGAACAATTTGTGATGAACTACACGACGAACTACCTCTGGCCATATTTAGTAATACGATGCATTATTTCTGCCCAATTTTATCTACACGAGGAATTGTCCCTTTTAGTTATATATGATGAATTATTTATTGACCAATTTTAATTATAAACGAACTGTCTCTGTGACAAATTTTAATTGGGCCACATTCTACCAAAAAAGGAACCAACCCTCAAATTTTAATTATGTGAGCTAATACCACATCATTGTTCCTCAAGTATCGTTTCATTTCCTGCTAAAAATATCCAACCCACCGCCCGCATTTTATGCCAACTATGAACAAAGTAAGAAAAACTGTCAATAATAATAATAATAATAATAATAATAATAATAATAATAATAATAATAATAATAATAATAATAATAATAATAATAATAATAATAATAATAATAATAATAATAATAATAATAATAATAATAATAATAATAATAATAATAATAATAATAATAATAATAATAATAATAATAATACATAATAATAATAATTCATCCATCCATAGTAATTCTGCCCGAGGGCAGGACTTTCACTGCAATCATAGCATTTTCATGCTATGCTTTGCAGTTTTACTGGGGAATTGTAGGTGTGGTAGCTTCCCGTTGCTTTATACACCGGTGGAGGATGATGATGATGATGATGACAATATTATTTCGGGACCGTTTGGGCCTTAAAGTTTTCCTGACATTTGTAATAATAATAATAATAATAATAATAATAATAATAATAATAATAATAATAATAATAATAATAATAATAATAATAATAATAATAATAATTATTATTATTATTATTATTATTATTATTATTATTATTATTATTATTATTATTATTATTATTATTATTATTATTATTATTATTATTATATTATTATTATTATATTATTATTATTATTGTGGAAAGCAACGGGAAGCTACCACACCTATAATTCGCTAGTAAAGCTGCAAAGCATAGCATGGAAATGCTATGATTGCAGTGAAAGATCAGCCCTCAGGCAGAATTACTATGGATGGATGGATTGTTATTATTATTATTATTATTATTGTTATTATTATTATGTCTATTCGAGAAGATACTAAGGACCGACACGCATACTCTATTGAGTAACACAAAGAAATTGGGACTAGAGGTAAACATGAATAAACTAAATTCATGGACGCGCATAGAAATAGGCCTACATTATGTAATGGAAATGGACAGTTAATGACAAATGTGAGAAATTTTGAAGAACAGGCTGAATTCTAGGAACAATAATTTCAAACATGAATGAGATGCAGGAAGAAATTAAACTAAGGGTCAATTTTGGAAATGCATGCTATTATGCTATACAGAGACTCTTGCGTCCCAACTTTTCTCGAAAGGTAATTAAACTGAAAATATGTAGAACTGTTGTTGTCTCTGTTGTATTATATACATGCGATACATTGTCTCTTATTTTAAGGGAGGAGAAAAGATTAGTATTTGAAAATAAAGTTCTTAGGACAATTCTTGGACTAAAGAGAGATGAACAGTCAGACGAATGGAGAAGACTACATACTCGTAACAGTGAGATACACGATATGTATAGGAAACCAGATATAGACCTAATAAGGACAGTTAAGTCTCATAGACTGCGATAGGTAGGCCATGTGGCACGAATGGGGAAGGAAAGAGGAGCATGGAAACTCCTTGTAAGAAACTATAAGGAAAGTACCCAGCAGGCAGGCCAAGAATGAGGTGGGAGAATAACATTAACCATAAATTGAAGGAAGTGGATTATAAGTGGATGGGTGGAAAACATTAGTTCAGGATAGGGATATATGGAGAGGCTATGTCCGTGAGGCCATGAACCTACGCGTTCGATAATGCCTCATAAAACTTGAAAAATATTCGGAATTTTTTAATTAGTAAAATAGTGAATAATTTAACGAAATGAATAGGCCTAACTAAATAAGTCATGGACGATGAACCCTCTTCATAATACACATGAGTTTTGTAATATTAATAAGTAATATAAATAAAATTAATATCCATCCATAGTAATTCTGCCCGAGGGCAAGTCTTTCTCTGCAATCATAGCATTTTCATGCTATGCTTTACAGCTTTACTAGGGGAATTTTAGGTGTGGTAACTCCCATTGCTTTCCACACCGGTGAAGGATGATGATTATAATGATAAGGATGATGATGATGATGGCCGGATGATTTTCGGGGACCGTTGGGCATTAAGCTTCCTGACATTTGTATTACAGGTGAGGAAAAACCCCGAAAAAACCTCACCCAGGAGCCTGTCCCGACCGGGAATCGAATACGGGCCCGCTGCGTGACAAGTCAGCATGCTACCTCGAGACCACAGCGGTGGATAAAATTAATACATATATCATACAATTATTAAAAGCATAATTACTTTTGGAGCAGAACTTTGACCATTAACAACAAAAACAAATAAGTATATTTTGGCAACGGAAATGGATTTTATAAGAAGGGCAGCAAGAATTTCAAGAAGAGAAAAAATTAGAAACTTAGTTATATGGAAGAAAATCAAGATTGAGGACACCATTTTAGATTATATTAAAACTCAGCAATTAAGATGGTACGGACATGTCCAGCGAATGGAAGAGGATCGGTTACCAAAATGAGGGAAGACGAGGCAGAGGAAGACATAAAACCTCCTAGAGTCAGGGAATATATTTATACATGAAGAAGAAACATCTAGAACTAGGAGATTGGATGGACCGACAAAATTGGCTATTTGGAATCGGACGACGTCAAAGACATTAATCAAACGATGACCTATCTATCTATATGTAAACTGTATGTTTTAAATTGATTGAAGAATTGACCGCGGTGGTCTCTGTCCCGAGAGTCGCGGATTCAAACACGGCCGGTTCGATGGATTTTTATAAAGAATGGAGAAATCCAATGGACAAGTGCATCGGGGGGGGGACTTTAAGGCCATGGGTCCCAAGTTTGAATCTTTTCGTGCTCGTAAAAGAACCTTATGCTTAAATTAGTGCCTCTGAGCAAAATTTAATTAGTCTTTCTCATCCAAGTAATACCTCAGTTGTGTACTATGTACCTTCTTGAGGCGATGAGCTAACCACCTGTCACTCGCTGATATCTGCAGGGAAATAAGTGTATCTAAATTAGTTTGGTTAAGTAACTCTCGCAACGGAGCACCCTTGCCCACGTGTTCGCCTCTTCCAATGCTCGTGAGTTCAAGACCGATCAAAATCAATGAATTTTTAAGGGCTTAAATGTACGGCATGTGAAATAACCTCAAGTCTGAAATAAGAGGCATCTGAGGAACATTTGTTGGCCCTTTAAATTACGACGCTAAATGATTTGAGGTATAGAGAGCGTCATTAAATAAACAAAACCATTTACCTGTGTATGAGGGAAATTTTGTGGAAGTGGCTGAATTCAAATATCGAGTAACAATAATCACAAATAGGAATGAGCTGCTCAAAGATTTTAAACATAGGTTCAACTTTGGAAATGCGTGCTATTATGAATTACAGGGACTTTTCCTTTCCAAAAACGTTAAACTGAAAATATATATAACTGTTATTCTAGTTATATTATATGGATGCGAATCATGGACTTTTACTTTAAGGGAGGAAAGGAGATTACGAGTATTTGAGAATAAAGTTCTTAGGAAAATTTTTGGACCAAAGAGAGATGAACAGACAGGTGAATGGAGGTGACTACATAACAGTGAAGTACATGGTCTTTATGGGCAGCCAGATGTAATAAGAACAGTTAAGTCTCGTAGACTGCGTTGGTCAGGGCATATGGCACGAATAGGGAATGAAAGACGTGCATTGAAGCTTCTTGTAGGAAAGCCAGAGGGAAAACGCCCAGTTGGTAGACCAAGAATGAGGTGGGAGAACAACATTAACTATGATTTGAGGGAAGTGGAATATACAGGGAATGATTGGAAAGTATTGGCTCAGGATAGGGATGTATGGAGAGCTTATGTCCGCGCGGGCATGAACCTACGGGTCCGATAATGCCAGTGAGTTAGTAAGCTGCTTACCTGCCTATGAAGTAAGTTACTGCTGCTACTACTACTGATGTGCACTTAATAACACTGGCCAATATGATTTTTGTCTCATGAGTACCAATAGTTGTACTTAATGCAGTTTTTTATCGTGTTTTCAAATATGTATTCGGAATTTCTCTATCACCCACAGTTTTTAATTTTAATTTCAATTAATGGATTTAAAAATTATTTTTTAATAAACTTTTTTCGTCCATTTGTCCATTGTAAAATAAAACCAAATGAGCTAACTCAAATGATTTCAGCTATGGAAAAGAGATATAACGGCAAATGGAACCCTAATATGCTGGCCGATTATTTTTTGACCAGCAAGAGGGATGCTCCACAGGCGAAATATAGCAGAAAATCGCCATTTCTTACTTTCTGGTGAGTCCGAATGTTCGAATATTGTGTAGTTACGAATGTAGAAAATATTAAAGTTTTGAAATTATAAATTCCTGTATCTCGGAAACCTTGCGTGATAGAGAAAAACCGATATCATATTTGAATTCACGAGAAAAAATACTATCAGAATCACATATTTTTCTTTCTGAGACAAAAACAAAAGTTTATTTTTTGTTGCTCAGTGTAATAAAACACATTGCTAATGTAGTGATTTTGTATTTTATGATATTCTATTCTATTGTAAGTCCATGTTTCCCTTTTACAGAGACTTAGACGCTCTCCCCCTACAGGATAGAATTTGAACCATATTAATTTAGTTACACTTGTTTTCGTATAGATGCCATTTTGAGTGGCCCGTGGTCAGCGTTCCGCCTCATACTGGCATCTAGGAAACCAAGGTAGTACTAGGACGGGAAAATTCGGTAAATTTTGCTTAGAGGCCTTTTCATTCAGGCTTAAGGATTTTTTACGAGCCTGAAAATCTTCAGACTCGGGACCCACGGCTTAAAGTCCATCCCGGAGGACTTGCTCCTTGGATTTTTCCGTCCTAAAAAATTCATACAGGACGTTTAATCAGAAATTGTAAAACAAAGTGTTTTATTTGTGAAGAATGCATTGTAGATATTGTAAAGTTAAATTATTGATTTTGAATTTTTTCACGTGGAGCTATGTAAATGTGTGATGCTCATTAAGGTAATGGATTATTGTATTGTGTGTTAAGCCGCTCCATAAATGCTTGCAAGTGAAACAAGAAATATTTAGATTTTAGCGAACAAAAACCTAAAACGTATTTAGTACACTGATCTGTAAATAACCGAATATTAACGGATCACTTTATATATTTAAATTAATGGATTCGATGTAAAATGGTTTTAAAAACGATCTGTTGTATTTTAGATGAATTACAATGTTTATTTGGGATAAAATACTGTTATTTATCAAGCAAGTCATTAAAGTTAAATTGTATGAACAAACATACGTGTCAATATTTTTAATATTCATTGTTATCACAATTGAGGTTATGTATTAAAATGTTGTTTGCGCGATAGTGCGTTTTGTCGTACTTACAGCAATGGCGACCATGATTGAAAGATCAACTTCCTACATTTCGGGGTTGCCAACGTAAGTAACTATATTGTAATATTACATATTAATATGCAAGTGAAAATTGGACTCTTAACCGTTCAGACAGAAGGAAAATAGAAACTGCAGAAATGAAGTTCCTACGTTCAGTAGCAGGTGTGACAATTTTGGACAAGAAAAGAAGTGAGGATATTAGGAATGACTTAAATATTTCCAATTTAACAAATAGAATTGACAACATGAGAAACAACTGGTATGAACATGTCAAGAGAATGTCTGCAGATAGAATCCCTCAGCTGTTACTAAAGTACAAACCTATAGGACATAGAAATGTTGGACGCCCATTTACTAGATGGGAGGATTCATTAAATCCCACTTGATGTGAAAACAGGTCAAAAGGCCTAATTTCATGAAGCAGAAGAAGAAGAAGAAAAAACGCGTATGGGAAGTAAAACCACTGCCCTCTATGTATACTACATAAATGTATATACAATAATATCCAAGAGGTAGTGTTAATATACATTATACGAAACAAATTACTGCATTTTAAGTTAACTGAACTTTATTTGAAACAATATAAAACAATAAATACGTACTTGCGTCATTTTGTCTTTACTTGGTCTCACGTCCTCCTATAGTTTCAACTAATAAACATTGCCCACACTGTTAACGTTAGTCAGTTGTTTATAATGAACGCAAATGTTTCCAACAAATATGTTATTATTTTACTATTATTTATTATTTCGAAAACGCCATCGCGCAAAAAAAAAAAAATGTACAACGCACGTTTGTCAAGTGTTTTACAGAATTTCGAAAATTAAAAGCGTCGCTCGGTTTTTAAACATTTTCGTCGCTTCTGTAAAAACCACTTCCCAAGCTCGCATCATAATATACTATTTCCAGCGCTGTAACAAAGAGTATCGTTGTAATTCGCATGCAGCACCTGTGAAACAAGTATGAGGAATCTTTAAGACCCAAATGGCCATCAAAACCACTCATATCATATTCATCTTGTTTGATGTGAATGTTTGAGTGAATGGTATGGTTTCACTTAAATTTTTATGTCTCCAAGATGTCCCCCCACCCCATTGAGCTGTTATGATGTATGTATATGATTTAGAATTACTTACTTACTCACTGGCACCATTGAACCCGCAGGCTCATGGCCGTGCGGACATAAGCTCATGGGTTCCCTGAGGTAGTCCCCGCCCGGAGATCCGAATGGGGGACTATTTGACCTCCGGAAAATGTTACCCCAGTTGAACCCATGTCCACATTTCTTGACGGTTGTATTTTTACGGTGAAAGATCATCACTCTTTCGCCCAAGGTACTTTTTTTCGTCTGGCTTATCACCTTCGACCAGTCCGGCATGGGTAACCCTATCGGCAGCAATGGTACCGCCGCCATAGCTCTCAGGATCATTTAAGCACGCAAGCCACTCCACCACGACAAGGTAAAGATACCATTGAGGGATTTATAATTAAACTGAAAATATATAAAATTGTTATTCTCCCAGTTATATTGTATAGATGCGAAACGTCGACTCTTAACTTTAAGGGAGGAAAGGAGATCACAATTATTTGAGAATAAAGTCCTTAGAAAAAAAATTGGGCCAAGAAAGAGATGAACAGACATGTGAATGGACAAAACTACATAATAATGAGCTACAGGATATGAATAGAAAGCCAGATATAATAAGAACAGTTAAGTCTCGTAGACTGCGATGGGCAGGTCATGTGGCATGAATGGGGAATGAAAGAGGTGCATGGAAGCTTCTTATAGTAAAAACAAGAAGAAAAACGCCCAGTTGGTAGAACAAGAATGAGAGGGAGAATAGCATTTTCCATGATTTGAGGGAAGTAGATAGTACAGGAGATGATTGGAAAACATTAGCTCAGTATAGAGATGTATGGAGAGCTACGGATTTGATAGAGTCAGTGAGATTGTTATGTGATTAGGAATTAAAAACTTCTCGCGTCTGGTAATGTCTCCATATATAAACTTCTACTCGTATTCGAGTAATGCAAGGTCGAAGGATGAGATGAAGCTCCTATTTATTGTGATACGCAAGAATTCCAACTGACGACACCCGTTGTACACATCACAGGAGCAGATTAAATGGATTGGAACGAAATGGATTATATGAATATTGAGAAGTAGTGGAATGAAGTTTATGGCAGGCGAAAACGGGAGAAAATCTGAGAAAACCTGTCCTGGCACCGTGAATCTCATATGAAGTGAACGAAATGCGAATTCGGGACCTAGAGTGACACTGCGCCACGGTGTCACCTCTTTCTCTTGTGTTACATAATAATTCTGTTAAAATTATTTTATTGTAACAAAATTAAAAAAAAAAGTTCGTAAACTTTTATAAGATTCATGATGTGATCCGTTGAGGTATTATTCAAAATTAAAATATAAAACTAGGAATATTCACCTGAAAGGCCCATCTCCTCAACTTAATTAATTATTTAACTGTAGCGCTTTCGGGACTTGTCTCATCATCGGCAGGATTCAAAACTGGTGTTTCACTGAAGATCTGGTAGAGGGGGTACATGTATTGGGTTCGTTTTTCGTTTATCAGATTGTCGTTGTTGTGAGCTGCTAAATTAACATGTAAGGACTGCAACAAATTTTATATAGGAAGAACAAACATAAGTTTTAACATCAGATTTAAAGAACATTTTCGAGAAGGAAAATCAAGCTATGCAAAACACGTTATCCATGAAGGACATCGCATGTTAAATATTGAAAACACCCTAACAGTAATGCACAGAGAAAATAATCCAGCGAAGATGAACGTACTCGAAGAGATGGAAATCATGAAAGCAGCTCACAACAACGACAATCTGATAAACGAAAGCGAATCCAATACATGTAACCCCGTCTACCAGATATTCAGTGAAGCACCAGTTTTGAATCTTGCCGATTATGGGACAAGTCCCGAAAGCGCTACAGTTAAATAATTAATTAAGTTGAGGAGACGGACCTTTCAGGTGAATATTCCATAATTTTATATTTTAATTTTGTTAAATATTTAATGATGGATATGTTGTAATGATAAGTGGTTTAATTTGCTTGTATTCATTTATATTGTCACGCTCTACGGGAGGTCAGTTTCCATGTTGTTTTGGCGTTGTAAAACAACACAGTTGATCGTGTAGATCTCCTCAATATAGTATATTACAATGAGAGATTGGGAAGTACCAACACTAATACAAACTTATGATGAAAGTTAAAAATTAAATTGTACCTGTTGGTAGGTGCCGTCGTCCTCAACTTTGTTAACATATTGTATATAAAATTAACTGGAGTAAGGATAGAATACAGACGGCGGAGATGAGGTTCCTAAGACAAGTAAAAGGATGTACAAGACTTGATAGAATAAGAAATGAGGATATGAGAGAAGAATTTAAAGTACAGCCTTTATTGGATAAAGTCACGAATTACAGACAGAAATGGATTGATCACATGGATGGAATGAGTAAGGAGAGATATCCATTGTTAGCAAGAAATTATCAAGCAAGAGGAAGACGTGATGTTGGAAGACCTAGAAGACGTTGGGCTGATTCATTGTGAAGTCGGAACGGGCAATCGCCTAATCCCTGGAGTGATGATGATGATGATGATTAACTGGAGCGCTTTCGGAAGTTACCTTCCATCTTCTGCAGGTTGAGTTGTGTACGGTGATGTATACTCCAACTGTTTGTAGCAGCAACTGACTTGTTTTTGACGATTTCGTATAATGGGTTTGAAGACCTCGAAATTATAAAGGAACCAAACAACACCTCACTTCTTAATGAGAACGCACCCCAGTCAAACCCATTATACGATCGTCAAAAACAAGTTAGTTGCTACTACGAACAGTTGGAGTATACATCACCGTACACAAAAACAAGTAGCGGAAACTCAACCTGCAGAAGATGGAAGATAACTTCCGAAAGCGCTCCAGTTAATTTTATATACAATATTTTAACAAAGTTGAGGACGACGGCACCTACCAACAGGTACAATTTAATTATTAACTTCCATCATATGACTTCACCTCAACTGAATTTGATATGAATTTTACTAGTATTGATAATAGAAGCTTTCCAGTTGCTGAAAGAAAAATCAGTTGAATATGGAATAATAATAAATAATTCCAAAACAAAATACTTAAAATGTACAACAAGAAATGAAAAAAATAAGTAATGTGAATATCAATGATACAAATATAGAAGAAGTAAAATCATATAAATATCTTGGTTCAACTGTAAGTGGAAAAAGCTGTATAGAAGAAGAAATTGGCGAAATAATTTCTTTGCGCAACAAAGCTTACTATGCAAATAGAATACTATTCAAAAGTAAACTTGTCTCCAGATTAACTAAAGTTAAACTGTATAATACAGTAATAAGACCGATTGTAACTTATGACTGTGAAACATGGGTACTGAAGGAGTCTGATAAACAAAAACTAATAATCTTTGAAAGGAAGATCTTACGGAGAATTTTTGGACCAATTAGAGAAAGCGATGGCACATGGCGTATACGAGTGAACTCTGAATTAAATAATCTAATACGAAATAAAAATATAATAAATCACATTAAAGCTCAAAGACTGCGCTGCTTTGGACATATAAATAGAATGCAGGAAGACAAGCTTGTAAGAAGAATATACAAATGGAAACCAATATCCACCAGAACAGCTGGACGCCGAAAAAAAAAAAACAGATGGCAGGATGATGTTATAAAAGATATATTAGAAATGAAAATTGGAAATTGGCCAGTCTGTATCCAGGATAGATCCAGGTGCAGAAAAGTTTTTGAGGAGGCCAACACTTCAATGAGGCTGTAGTCGCCTGCTAAAGAAGAAGAGAAGAGGTTGGGAAGTGGTTTTTACAGAAGCGAGGGTATGATTTTTAATTTCCGAGATTCTGTAAAACACTTCACAAACGTGCATTGTACATTATTTTTTTGCGCGATGGTGTTTTCAAAATAATAAATAATAGTAAAATAATAACAATTTGTTGCAAATATTTGCGTTCATTATAAACAACTGACTAATGTTAACAGTGTGGCCAATGTTTATTAGTTGAGACTACAGCAGGCCGTGGCACCAATCAGTCATAAAATGGCGGCAAGTATTGTTTTATATTGTTTCAAATAAAGTTCAGTTCATTTAAAATGCAGTGATTTGTTTCGTATAATGTGTTTTAACGCTATCTATTGGATATATTTTTGTATATATATTGTATGTAGTATACATAAAGAACAGTGGTTTTACTTCCGCGCGAGGTAGGTAATATATGTAATATTACAGTATAGTTATTTAAGTTGGCAATCCCAAAGTGTAGGAAATTGAACTTTCAATCATGGTCGCCATTGTTGTAAGTATGACAAAACGCACTATCGTGCAAAATAATATTTTATAGTAACAAAATTAAAAAAAAAAAAAAGGTTCATAAATTTTGTTAAACATATAATGATGGATATGTTGTAGTCTAATATAAAGTGGTTTAGCTTGTTTATATTTATTTATATTGCCACGCGCCACCGGGGGTCAGTTTCCACGTAGTAAAATAACACAGTTGATCGTGTAGACGTCAACAATAACTTTATTTAATTCTATAAACTCTTCCTGATATTTAACTAACAAATTGCTGTAATAATTAATCTTGTTTTTAAGTTTATCTCTCACAACAATTATGGGATCTCTGAAGAATCCAATTTCCACAGTTTCTCCTCTTTCGGAGCTCACTCTATCGCTGAATCAACACGACCGTTTCGCTCTTGAGCCTGGCAACAGTTTATATAGGACGAGGACGGAAATTTCTGGGATCCCGATCGAGACCTTAAATATGTATGGACTTTTTGGCATCGATCTTCCCCGAAGGGAAGTTCCAGACGCATCGATGATCTGCGCGGTTTTTCGACTCGCGAGTCAGCGGCTCACGGCTCATGACCAATATTCCCGCCTTCACGCCACCAGTACGATGCGTCACAATATTATTAGAATGACCTTAGTGAACAGCTGGTTATCGTGCTTCCTTGTCGATCTGAACGTGAATTCGAATCCGAATTGTTCACTGTTTTTAGACGTAAAATTCTGAGAATGACTTATTTTGGAAGGGAAATAAAGATGTGCGTTCCAAATCGTATATTTATGGCACATGAAAGAGCCTTAAGTCTGAAATATGAGGCCTCTGTTCAAAATATCTCTGTATTTCCATGCCATATTTGAATTTCGACGCTAATTATCTGCATTGTTAAATAAAGTATTACTACAATGAACAGAAAATATAGGTATTTTAACCAGGAATGCCATAATTATTCTTAAATAAAAAAATTCTAACTAAATCCCATGTTGATCCCATCAAAAAAAAATTAAATTATTACTACTCTTGTCGCCACTACTATTTCAGTATTAGATAATAGCTTTTTATACCGTTCTTGGCATTCCGTGTCTTTTTATTAACTTTTTTAATAATACAATAATATAATTTCGCACAATCGTGCAAAGTTAATTAATTGGCGTATTGTGCTAATGACGTTGCCACTTTGGAACACATTTCCAGATGATATCTTGTACGTTTTAGTCCGCACAGTTTACATCTGCAACTGTCTTCGATTTGATGGTAACTGACATTCACACACACTTTGTGATGGAAGCCGTGGACTGCATAGCAGTTTATCTGGTGCCTTAGTTCCTTGTTTGGTCCAGACCAGCTCCTATCTATCATGGCAGGCGTACCGTAGAATTCTTCAGGAATGTCATCCCGCTTCTGTCTTCTCTCTTGCTCAGTTGTTCATAAGCTTTAGTGGATGGCATGTAGTAGCGCATTCTGAGGTCTTCCAGGAAGATCTGTTCTCTTGTAAATAGACCAGTCTCGAGAGAGTGAATTTAGAGACTGGTAGAATTTTCTTTTTAACTTTTTTAACTTAATATTTTTCTTATTCCTGTTTGTCTTTTCCTTATCTTTTTTTATCATTTTATCTTTTTTCCCATTACATACAGTCATATCAAATACATTCAGACACCAAATCAATACGCAGTAGGAAAAAAAATCTTCATCCAACCAAGTCTTAGGCCTATAGGCCTCTTACGATCTCACTGATGAATTTTGTATCCAACGTTTCCTTGGACGGCTCAGAGATCTCTTCCCTGTTGGACAATAACGAAGCATGGCCTTGGGAACTCTATCTGAACTTCGTCGCAAATGATTCATCCAGTTGTTCTGGTAACTAAGTATGTATTCAATGACTGATTCTAAACGTAGTTCCTTCAAGATATCATCATTGCGTTTGTGATCCCATTTTATGGGATAGTGTAGTGCAACTTAAAACTTCTACTATCGAAAACCTAACCTCAACCTGCCCTTGATGTAACTTGCTTATAACAGATGAGGCTCTAGGGACCGAGTATTGGCTGTATAACCATAACACCACTTACAGAGTAAATGCTGCATGGATGGAAATCCCATCAATTTACCCCTTCGGGCTAGCAACCCATCGGGTAGTATTTTTGCCTCACTCTGATGGTTAACCGTTTATATAAAAGCGGGTGCCGCGCGGCACTGCGTGACATGCGATGTTGTCACGTTTCTCATATCGCTATGGGCGTTTATTACACAAGGACAGAAGACATTGATTATTTATGTTATTATTTAATTTTTATGTTATTTGGTATTGTTTAACTTTTCATGTAGGTCTACATGAATTTAATATTCATACAACATCATGCTGAAAATATTATTATTATTATTATTATTATTATTATTATTATTATTATTATTATTATTATTAACTGTTCGGTCTGAAATATTTTCCCATGGCCGCCAGATGTAATCACTTATATATTTAACGAATATGATATGTAGATATTGTATTATTATTATTCGAGCAACATATCACAAGATAGCAGTCTGCTAACAATTCCTCTTCATAGCACTTCCTCCTATTCTACTTCCTTCACAGTAGCCTCTGCCCGCTCCTGGAATCTCCTTCCTCAAGATATCAGGGGTTGCCGCACACTTGGTACCTTTAAGTCACGCTTATACAGTTACCTGTTGTCTAATAATTAATTTTTCTCTATTTATTTAATTTTATACTATGTCATTAATCTTTTCCTGTTTTATATATATATATATATATATATATATATATATATATATATTGTACATATATATTTAATTCGTTAAATTTAGAGTAAATCAAAATACATTATAAATATTAATTGTATTGTATTCATAACTTGTAATCGTTTATATATATATATATATATATATATATATATATATATATATATATTGTAATTTAGTTTTAAGACTATTTTTTGTTTGTATTTTTTTTTAAACCTGGTTGAGTGGTAGACAAGGCCTTAAGGCCTTAACTCTGCCAGGTAAAATAAAGCTATTATTATTATTATTATTATTATTATTATTATTATTATATCACAATAAATAACAATTAATTACGGTATACAATTTTATAACTGGATCGACTGCTTCACGTTCCAAGTTTTAATTGAAACTGAGGGAAGAATAGCAATGTGGCAACATCGTGGTAGTCGCGGCAGTCGAGATCTTTGTATTTTAATAACATATAACAGCTGCGGGGAAACAAAGCGAGCCGCTTGTTAAGCATCATAGTGAGGCAATAATACTTTAGAGTTCCTTTCAATTCTCACAACAATCCTCGGATGGACTGGAGGGATAATTCTGTTGACGAAAAAAGCAAAAAAAAAAAAAAAAGTCCACATGTAAATTGCTGGGATCCAAACTCGGGACCTCTATTTGGCTGGTAAAAATTTAGTATGTAAAAAAACTGCAGAAGAATAGATTACAGTTGAACCACGTTTCTGTTGGATTACAGAGAGAAGGTAAATGTAGTTGTTTAACAACGTTTACCTATATTTTATGTAATGGGGCAGTAATCTCACCGTCAATATAACCCATTGAACGTGCAATTATCATACACACAAAATAAAGGAATAATGCACATGTTTACCCATACAAACTCCCCATGTACTGTGCTTTTAACTAAAGTCTGTTCGTGGAATATGTAGAGAAATTTGCAAGCTTTCCGATCAGATATCTTTCTCGCTTGAAGCTCAAGAGCGAAATGAGGAATGTCACGCGATTTGTTCTCCCTGCTGAACTCCCTCCCGCGATCTCATTGGCCGTGCACGATTGCTCGCCTCCTGTGTAGAAGACTTATTTCGAAAGCTTCTCTGCAGATTCTACGGACAGACTATAGACGTCCGAACGTCTACCAAAATAATTTCCACACAAAATTAGGCCTGTATTTGCTTAACTCTATAGGACTATTTAATCATTGCGTTCTTACCAGAGCAATTCCATGCGTGACTGACTGACACTTATAATATACTTCTGTAATACATTTTTTTTTATTATTCCGGCTTTTACAATGAATATACATTTTTCCGGTACCCATGTTCACAGTTAACTACACATTTGTTTCAACACATTTTTCCATTCCTGTCTATTCATCCATATATCTTCTTATATTTCCCATTCCCTCTTAGCTTCATTGATTCCCTGAATCCACGTAATAGTTGGTCTATCCTTCTTTTTCCTTCCCTGTGGTTCCCAATCCATGATTATCTTAGGTAGTCTTCCTTCTTCCATTCTTCTAATGTGTCCGTACCAATTTAATTGTTTCTTCTTTATAAAATCTAATATTGAATATTGTACCTGCATTTTTTCTTTTATATATGAATTTCTGATTTTATCCTTCCTGGATATTCTTGCAGCAAGTCTCCAGTAGTCTATTTCAGTGGTGAGCAATTTTTTTTTTTCATTTGTGCATTTAAAGCACACACATTAGCTCCATATGTAATAATGCTTCTGATTATTGTATTAAAAATAGTTTTTTTTTGTTTCTTTGAAGATAAGTTTGTCCCATACTATTCCATTTAGGGCAGATATAGCATACTTTCCTATATTGATCGTGTTTCTTATCTCTGTTTCTTGTTTTCCATCATTAGTAATTTTAATTAAAATACTTGGGCAAATAATATAATTAATTAAAACGAAGGACGTTCTCAACGTCATCTGATAGAGGAAAAGTGTATGATTAAGATTATATTTAAATACATAATTTCTAGTGATGAAACGGATATCCAGTAATTATCCTGTATCCGTCATATCCGGCCCAAATGTACTACCCGACCGGATACAGGATAATAAGCTAGTATCCGGCCGGATACCGGGTTAAAAACTATGTTTTATACTAAAGCGTATAAAATTTACACCAATAAAGTTAAGAAAATATTCTTGAATCATATTTTTTCATATTATGTAGCTACCTGCCAAGAGGTTTTCGACGAATTCGATACAGGTATGTAGGCTGCCTACACCTACTTACCTAACCATAACATCCAATTGATAAATAGTTCGACCAATTCCTTGAAGTAATTAAAAACAAAAGAAAAAATAAGATATATATATATATAGACGATATTTTAAATAAATGGAAATTTTAGTGAATCCAGGAATAAGAATGGATAATAAAGTGTGCATAAATAATCTTCTATTTGCTGACGATGTAATCATAATACAGAAAAATGAAGACGACTTACAGAAATCAATGCATGCATTAAATGAAATATGTAAATTATACGATCTAAAGATTTCTGTAAGGAAAACGAAGACCATGGCTTTCAGAGGAAGAGATCCAGTGAGATCCAAAATTATTTTAGAAAATCAAAGTATAGAACAGGTGTCTAGTTTCAAATATTTGGGCTGTGATGTTGGCTACAATGTGGAAAGAGATATTGACTCCAAAATAAATAAATTTCAGACGGTGTGTGGAACAGTACAGAGAACATTAAAAAATACAATTAGAAAAGAAACCAAGATAAAAATGTATAATGTTATGGCGGTTCCCACAATATTGTATGGATGTGAAACTTGGGCTCCAGTGAAAAAATAGAAGGATAGAGTACAGACGGCGGAGTTGAGGTTCCTAAGACAAGTAAAAGGATGTACAAGACTTGATAGAATAAGAAATGAGGATATAAGAGAAGAATTGAAAGTACAGCCTTTATTGGATAAGGTCACGAATTACAGACAGAAATGGATTGATCATATGGATGGAATGAGTAAGGAGAGATATCCATTGTTAGCAAGAAATTATCAAGCACGAGGAAGGCGTGATGTTGGAAGACCTAGAAGACGTTGGGCTGATGCATTATGAAGTCGGAACGGGCAGTTGCCTAATCCCTGGAGTGATGATGATGACGATGAAGAAAAAATAAGCTAGTTTTGATTGATAAATACTTTTTTTTCCTTCATAGCCACTGCATAACAAACAGCAAACTTTGTATCGTCACTGTTTATATCAAAATATTCCCATAAAGGCGATCTTTTTTTTACCGATGTCACTTTTCATCGCTAAATCTTTTTTAGAATTACTTATAAAAATACTTTTATAATAACCTCAAAGTATAACATTTTCTTTAAAAATAAGCTCAAATGATCGTGTTAGCAATCAATTCAACAAGGCAACGAAACACTTGATAACTTCGCTCATGAACGAAAAGACCCGAATTCACCCGAGTCCGTCCGATCGTTCGTGCGCCACCTACGCGAACTCTCTCGTTACGTTGCGCCAATCGGCAATGTTCGGCCGAATATCCGCTTCAAGGTTGGCCGGGTATCCGGTATCCGGCCAAACAGCTATCCGTTTCACTAATAATATTTGAAAAGAAAAGCTATTTATTAACTACCAAAGTGTGTGTATGTGTGTGTGTGACTGACATAAATGTCAACTCATGGACCGTAACATGATCATCTACACCATTCTCTAAAATGCTATCCTTGATTCAACTTTCCAAAATTAAGTATGGAGAGCACATTTTATGTTACATCTAAATAGAAGTCTACTCCTAAATCACATTAATACTGGAGTTATGAGGCGTGCCTGACTTCATTCTGTGATTGACTGACATATCTGAATTTTGTTTGGATTTAATATCATGGAGCTGCAAATATTACACCAATATAACAAAATAATATTAAATTACAAACAGCACCGCTAACACGGAGATTAATAAAGGACTACAAATACTTTTTCAATTCTACGAAATGTAATTTGATATTTTGTATCATAAAGGTTATTTCAAATCAATAATATAATTAAATTAATTATTTTCCCCTCAGGGGTCCTCATCTAGGGGATATGTGGATAGCGACCACAAGGTGCCCAAGCTGTGCAAAACATTTCTTCCACTTACTTGTGTTTTGCACTCTTTTAACTTTACTATCTAACCTCTCTTGGTTAACTCTTGTTTTTTCGACCCCAACGTTATTAGGGCATCCGAGGGCTAGGGAGTCTTTCCTTTCTTCCATTTCTTCTTTCCTTTATTTTCTTTTCTTCTCCAGAAAAGCCTGACCAGAGGCTATAAAATGGCAGCCCATCACTGGTCTTGCCTTCCTTTGGCCAGCAACCAATCGAAGGGACTATTATTATGCTTCAAGTCTTATACGAGAATTTCCTGGACGCTGGAGGAAACATTTTCTATAGGATCGTAACAGGCCTTGGCCTAATACTTGGAAGGAAGGAAGAAGAAGAAGAATTAATTATTTTCCATTTTAAATGACACAAAGAATGAAAATATCAAATACTTAATAACAAATGACCTTCTCTATAGTTAAATATTATATAGTTAAATATTAATGTATAGTAAAATATTAATGTACATGGTATGGTATGTGGCACATAAAGTTATCTACAGGTTAAGAGATAATGGTACTGTACATCAACTATATGTAGACTTCAAAAAAGCATATGATTCAGTTAAGAGGGAGAAGTTATATAGTATCCTGCTGGAGTTCGGAATTCCTAAAAAGTTAGTTAGACTTATACGAATGTGTCTAAATGGCACAAAGAGTAGGGTGCGTGTAGGCAAACGGTTTTCGGACACTTTTGAAATCCAGAATGGGTTGAAGCAAGGAGATGCACTATCTCCTCTACTATTTAATTTTGTACTAGAGCATGCCATTAAATCTTTAGAGAATGAGGACGGCTTACAACTCAGTGATATTAATAAGCTGTTAGTTTATGCTGACTATTTAACTCATGCCCCAAATGGGAGTCAATGACCAATCACGTTTCAATGATTTCTGTATTACAACCAATCAGAGACGTGTTTCACGAAATAATTATCAACGTTAGGATTATCATATATTAAGCAAAGCTCCTCCTTTTTAATATTCTGAACAGGTCTGACCGTTATTTTGCAGTGACTGAGCCTATAACAAATACGGCTACCAGATTGTATATAATAGTGCTTACATGTCAACATTTGTAGCAATTGATTATACCACCAAAAAAAGAAACCACTGTTTGCACTTTCTTAAATGTATACGACATCAAAAATGAATTAATATACAGATTGATGTGTTTCATTTTTTCTCCACTAGAGAGCATTCTTACAATATTGCGTTCCTTTGGCAATAAATAGTATGATCTGGTTGCAGTGATAAACAAAAGAAGCAGTAGAAGCGTAGGCTACCTATCGTTTCTCATTAGTTTTCAAACATCACCGTTTACTTTAAATATAAAAATATTTTTAAATAACTGTAGTTAAATAATGATTTGTGAGTAAACAGCTTTATTTTATTCGTTAAATAGTCCTAACAAATGCCACTCTTGATTTCCAAATTCTCTAGATAAATTCACTCCTCACTTCGTGAGTCGTGAATTTATCGATAATTTGGAAATCACTCGTGGCATTACTTATGATGATGTAGTATTATTGGCCGATAGCGAGGAGATACTAAAGAACAACACGCACACACTATTGAGTAACACTAAGAAATTAGGACTGGAAGTAAACATCAATAAAACTAAATATATGGCCACACGTAGAAATTCATTAAATAATGTAAATGGACAGCTAATGACAAATAAGGGAAATTTTGAGGAAGTGGCTGAATTCAAATACCTAGGAACAATAATCACAAATAGGAATGAGATGCACAAAGAAATTAAACATAGGCTCAATTCTGGAAATGCGTGCTATTATGCATTGCAGAGACTCTTGATGTCCCAACTCCTTTCAAAAAAGTTAAACTGAAAATATATAAAACTATTATTCTACCAGTTATATTATATGGGTGAGAAACATGGACTCTTACTTTAAGGGAGGAAAGGAGATTACAAGTATTTGAGAATAAAGTTCTTAGGAAAATTTTTGGACCAAAGAGAGATGAACAGACAGGTGAATGGAGAAGACTTCATAACAATGAACTACATGGTCTTTATAGGAAGCCAGATATAATAAGAACCGTCAAGTCTCGTAGACTGCGATGGGCAGGAAATGTTGCACGTATGGGGAATGAAAGACTTGTATGGAGGCTTCTTGTAGGAAAGCCAGAGGGAAAACGCCTAGTTGGTAGATCAAGAATGAGGTGGGAGAATGACATTAACTATGATTTGAGGGAAGTAGATTATACAGGGAATGATTGGAAAGCATTAGCTCAGGATAGGGATGTTTGGAGAGCTTATGTCCGTGCAGTCATGAATCTACGGGTTCGATAGTGCCAGTGAGTAAGTAAGTAAGTACAGGTTAAGAGATTAAACTGCGCCATTCTGATGGTATTTCTAGACTGAACCATTGAAATGAAAAAATACTTACACGGGTCTTACAATATGCCATCCAGAACACTAATATTATTTTTTTTTACTTCTCACCTTTAATGACAAAAAAAAAACGGAAAACTGCAGAATACATATTCTTATCAGAGAGAAATAATTTTAAAAAATAAATTATTAAAAATCACTTGAGGTAAGCTGTCCAATTGCTGACAAAGTCAGTTCTATTTTTAAATAATTATTGAAACAGAACTCTTAATAGTGCTAGAGCACAACACTGTGACGACTCACTTTATAACATCCATATTTCAGAATCGCTTGTTCAGTAATTGTTTCACTCACGCTAATAAAAATGTTTCCTTTCATAAACGGAGTCCCACACTGTAATCGAGCTGTTTGAGACACGATGCCTTAATGCAGAGCCCCTGGTTCGAATCCCCATGGGGGAATTAATTTTCTCATGGAATTTTGGCCAGTATGGGATCGGTGGCCGCCCATCTTCGTGATGATTTTCGGTAGCTATAATAATTGCCTGCTTTAGGTTGAGAAAATCAGATATGATAGCTGGGGGATCCAACTTGCTGACATGTCATCTCTATGCTGGCTAGATTATCGCCCACCTCAGTGAATGACATCTGCGGATGTCAGGCCAGTAGCTGGTTGGTAGGCAAGATCCTTTCAGGCCTTCCACGGTATGAGCTTTTTACACACAAAACTTGTGATTTTTTTTTCGCGCTGATTGTGTTGTTAGTTGTGCAGACTCTATAAACACGCCGTAGCGTAGTGGTTAAGGCACTGCGCTATAAGTCGGAAGGTCGAGGGTTCAAGTCCCGGTGGGGTCAGGATTTTTAAACTGACCAAAACCTTCTGGCGTCACTATGGCCCTGGGGTCGACTCAGCCTCTAACGGAAATGAGTACTAGACACTTGTTCTGGGGTAAAGGCGGCCGTCACGCAGGGTTGACAACCTGGCTGACAACAAGTGCCGATTGTCTAGAAAAAGTGGGAGCCTTAAGCTCCTACTACCCCAAGGGCCTCCCGAGGCCTGTAGTGGGATTACTTTACTTACTTACTTTTTAGCTCCTGATTTTGTGATAAAGAAAGCCCCTCCTTTTTAATGTTCTGAACAGGTCAAAGCATTATTTTTCTCCAACAAATACATTGAATATAGCAAATAATGAAAAGATTCCTTGATTTTACTGAGATGTTTACTAAAAAAATAAATGAATAACCCGTAATGTTGATTATGATATATAGTTTGATGTGTTTCATTATTTCTCCAACATCGCCGTTTACATTAAATATATAAATATTTTAAAACAACTATAGTTAAACAATGATTTGTGAGTAAACAGCTTAATTTTATTCGTTAAATAGTCCTAACAAATGCCACTCTTGATTTCCAAATTCTCTAGATAAATTGGAAATCACTCGTGGCATTACTTATGAGAAATCAACATATATGGCTGCTTTATTTGCTCTAACGTTTTCGCGAGCACAATCAAATTGTTCTGCTCACTGCATATTAGCTCACATTGATATTTAAGAAGAGTCAATCATATATTGTATGGAACACCTGAGCAACCGTGTACTAAATTTCTGAAACCATTTTTATGTTAATACTCAGCGGTATGTAGCAAGCAACTGAGAGTGCCATGCATTATAAATGAGAGTACAAAGAGTCGGTCAGTCACGGAACTCTAGCGGGAAATGTGATGACTTCACAAGAAAATTTCATTAATACATTTTTGTTAGTTAGGCACCGATAACATTATAATCCAAGAGGAATATTTAATTCATCAGTTATGTTTTATACAATAATTTTTATACGTTTTGCTTAGCTGACTGACCATACATTGCAGTTAATAATTTATAGGGCACATTTCAAGTATTTAGAACATTCGTATACAATTAGTATTTTTACATTTACGATCAAGGACAAGTATGGTTTAGTATATTTTTGCGTGTTTTTTCGGGTTCGGAATATGACAAGTTCTACCACCAAATGTAGATTAAAATAGGCCTAATACGTATTTAAAAACATTCGCTTGTAGAATCAGAAAACCTGATCTTTATATATATATATATATATATATATATATATATATATATATGTTATAATTATTTTTTTGACATTGAGCAATGCAAGCTTAATATGACATGATAAGAAAAATAAATGCCTGGCCGGGATTCGAACCCGGAACTCTGGGTCAGTACTCTAGCGTGTTATCCATTACACCACCAGGCGAATCTAATTCAAACACATATATATATGATAAGAAAAATAAATGCCTGGATGGGATTCGAACCCGGATCTCTGAGTCTGTACCTCAGTGTGATATCCATTACACCACCAGTCGAATCCAATTCAAGCATTCATTTTTCTTATAGGCCTATATGTATTATATTCTCCATTATTACTAGATGTCGCGAGAACTCAGTCTTCACTGCCATTAGTAGCTGACTATAACAAGTAAGCAAATTAAAGAGAACATTTTTACTTTATAGCAGTGACGCTTTATCGATGTTATAATTAAATGTTTAACATTGAGCAATGCAAGATATATATATATATATATATATATATATATATATATATATATATTAGCTAATATCCGGCGTGCGTTGCTTGGCCTAAATAAATGAAATGTGTTTTTATGTTTAGCTGCATAAGTAAAAAGAAAAAAAAAATATAAATACATATAGTCATTATTTTTTTAGATGCTCCATGCTGACTACCCGGCATTGCCCGGGAATCTACTTATACCGATCTTCTTGGCATAAGTGAGCTGGAAGACAAAAATGGTTATTGACAGTTATCCGTAAAAGTATAGTGCCTACCCGTTGTGTGCTACTATGCTTGCCCAGGAAATTAGTCATCCCGATCTTCTTGGCATCAATTAACTAAAAAGATAAAGATGGTTATTGTGAGTTATCCGTAAAAGATAGACGTATGCTGTCGCGGACTTTTTTGTAATGTTTTTTAGATACTTATTCAATTCTGTGTACAATAATTTGGTGTATATGTTATGGTTTCGGCAGCGTAAAGCATTTTAATGCTATGCTTTGCAGCTTTACTAGGGAATTGTAGGTGTGGTAGCTTCCCGTTGTTTTCCACACCGGTGAAGGATGATGATGATGATGGCCATATGATTTCGGGAACCGTTTGGACCTTAAAGTTTTCCTGGCATTTGTCTTACAGGTGAGGTAAAACCCCGATAAAAACGTCACCCAGAAAAACTGTCCCGACTGGGGATCGAACCCGGGTCCGCTGGGTGACAAGGCAGCATGCAACCTAGGGACCACAGTAATATAATGTACGGTTAAAAACTATAATATAGTTACCTTGTTACTATAGTTTTTAACCGTACATTATATTACTGTGAACTAATACCTCAACGGAAAATCACCATGAATTTTACTAGTATCGACCTAGGGACCACAGCGGTGGACATTATATATATATATATATATATAGTAATTCTGCTCTTGGGCAGGTCTTTCACTGCAATCATAGCATTTTAATGCTATGCTTTGCAGCTTTACTAGGGAATTATTTGTGTGGTAGCTTCACGTTGCTTTCCACACCGGTGAAGGATTATAATGATGGCCGGATGATTTTCGGGGACAGTTGTACCATTAGGTATCTGACATTTGTCTTACAGGTGAGGAAAACCCCCGAAAAAACCTCACCCAGGAGCCTGTCCCGACCGGGAATCGAACCCGGGCCCGCTGCGTGACAAGGCAGCACGTTACCTCGATAGCACAGCGGTGGACATATATATATATATTCCGTCGACAAAATTAATCCTGAGCCAATTTAAAAAAAATCCTCTCGGTATGACATTTTCATGGAATTACCACTAAATTAGAAAGGGGTCGATGTCCCTTAAGTGTGAATAATAATTTATTTTTGAAATTTTAAGAACAGCTTTTTAATACAATTTTTTTATAACTACAGGAAGGCTACGCAATGTGAATATGGGGAAGAGACGTTATATGCTTGAGAATGAGAATCTATCAGTATACAACTATACTTTTTAATATACCGAAATTGAAAAGATTAAAAATTTTAACAGTGAATATTATGAAGGGAAAGAACGATATATTTCAGGCGTTAATTTGTTACTCGCTTTCGGGAAAACTCGCGTTCAACACGATTTAGCTTTTTTCCCGCATTTTTAATTCCTAACGGTTAATGTTGAGTTGATTTTTCATTACCAGGACTCGTTTAATAACAATCGACATGACAAAACACTATAGAAATACAAGCCTTAGAGATACCCCGAAATATCTAAAACGCAACATGGACGTAGATATTAAAACATTTATAATTACGAAGACATTTTGGTAAACAGATGAGGACAGAGACAAAACTAAGATTACATAACATCACATCAAAAGCTGCTCTAAAATACGGAAGTGAAATTTGGATTTTAAATAAAAGAAACTCTCATAAACTTCAAGTAAGCCAAATGCGCTTCTTACGATCATTGTTAGGAGTTAATAGACTGGATCACCAAAGGAACACTATTATCAGAGGAAAACTTGGAGTAACAAGTTTAAATGAAGATATACAAAGATACCAACAAGAATGGAAAAATCATCTGAGGAGAATGGCAAGAAATAGACTTCCAAAATTGACATTCCAATATACCCCAACTGGACATAGGACCAAGGAAGACCAAAACATCGGTGGAAAGATCAAGACCATCTTCGCTAGGTTTACCGTACAGGCCACATGGCCTAAAACGAATTTGTTCATGATGATGATAATTATGAAGAAGTCCACCGCTGTGGTCTCGGGGTAGCGTGCTGCCTTGTCACGCAGCGGACCCGGCTTCGATCCCCGGTTGGGGCAGTTTTTCTGGGTGAGGTTTTCTTCGGGGTTTTTCCTCACCTGTAAGACAAATGTCAGGAAAACTTTAAGGCCCAAACAGTCCCCGAAATCATATGGCCATCGCAATGATCATCACTCATATTCATCTTAGGTTAAGCTTAGGATTAGGGACTCTCCTGGCGCACCATTATCATCATCACCCATCATATCATCGGGGCAATGTAACCCCGCCTTCCAGGCGCCTCAACCTCAGAAGTGGGTTACAAGTACGCCATCCCAGGCGAGAAACCAGGAATGGCGAAAGACAAACCTGGGGCAAAACAAAAAATAATAGTAATTACGAAAAAGAAAAATATATGCCTAAATTATATATATATATATATACGTAGGTAGCTCAGGTCGTTAAGAGCGTTAAACGTACAGAGTTTAGAGACTCGGGTTCAAATCCCGTCTCAAGCATTCATTTTTCTTTTCATATCATATTTGCCTTCATTGCCAAATGTCAAAAATATAGTTATAACATCTAAATATATAAGCGTTACTGCTATAAAGTAAATATTCTCTTTAAAAATTTGCTTAACTGTTATGTTAGCCACTAGATGTCAGTCGGGACGAATTTCCACTACCTCTTGTGTTAATTGAGAATACTACATATATAAGAAAAATGTATGTTTGAATTGGAATGCTTTCGTAGCTCAGGTCGTTAAGAGCGTTAAACGTACAGTTTAGAGACTCGGGTTTAAATCCCGACTCAAGCATTCATTTTTCTTTTCATATCATAAGGGTGTATGTAGAGCTTATGTCCGCGCGGCCATGAACCTACGGGTTCCATAGTGCCAGTAAGTGAGTTTTATTTTATTTAGTTAGAACTAAAACACAGATACTGTAAACAATTGCACAGGTTAAATTAACTGAGTGACTGAAGTAAGCTGTGTTTTATACGTACGTATTTTTAAAAGGTTGTTAATTTATTCTGTGAGTCACCCAATTTGCATTTTCAAGCGAGCATCGCAGACTATATGTTTACCTTTTGGTGGAATGTAATTTAACTTCCACTAATAAACATCCACTGTTATTAAAAATGACAATACTGTAATTAACTTATTGCATAACCCAATATTTATTGAAGCAAATTTCTTATGAGTACGATAACATGTCTTACTCATGGATATTTTCAGTAGGGCCTGGAAATATGTCCCTTGTCATGTGTTGTCTTATGTTGTCTTTGACAGTAACCCTAGCATAATGTGCACCTGTCTATCTTGCGATTCAAAGTTTCCGTTCAAAGTACGTGTCTATAGGTGTAATCTGTGAGGTTTAATTACTACAAAATTAAAAGACAAAAAATAATAACAAAATAATAATATATTATCTTTAAGGGAGTCCACCGCTGTGGTCTCGAGGTAGCGTGCTGCCTTGTCACGCAGCGGTCCCGGTTCGATCCCCGGTCGGGACAGTTTTTCTGGGTGAGGTTTTTATTGGGATTTTTCCTCACCTGTAAGACAAATGCCAGGAAAACTTTAAGGCCCAAACGGTCCCGGAAATTATATGGCCATCATAATCATCATCATCCTTATCATAATTATCATCATCATCATCATCATCCTTCACCGGTGTGTAAAGCAACGGGAACCTACCACACCTACAATTCCCTAGTAAAGCTGCAAAGCATAGCATGAAAATGTTATGATTGCAGTGAAAGACCTGCCCTCGGGCAGAATTACTATGGATAGATCTTTAAGGGTTGTTATTATATAAATAATATATTAAACTCGGAATTTATGGACGTAGAAAGCTATTAAAGTTGCTCTCATTAATATTCGGTATTTAGTTATTAACAATTTGACACTATTTTTGTAATGTGGAATTGACATAAATATACCTATAATTTCAAAATAATGTAATGAGAAGTCTGCGAAGGCCCTAATCCGCGCCGGCATAATGAAACGCAACCCGCCTTACAGGACGAGGGGTGGTAAAAGCTGTAAGGCTGATGGTAATGGAGATTTATAATAGTGAATCCTTCTCTTCAACTGCCTCTGAATATTTATGACGTAAGCTGCCGCTTCCTATATGAAATGCTGATAGTTGGAGTAGGCTTACAAAATGAAATTAATCCTCTGTTGTATAAATAAAATTAGATAAAATTCAGAAAGCCACATATAGGCCTACTGTATTAATGTATCATAACTAAAACCAGTGGCGTGCATTCAACCCCAGCTAACAATACATTTGGAATAAAATAATATACCATTGCCAGATTTCATTCAAATCAATTACGAGTAAACAAAAAGTAAATAAATTTTCCCGCTGCGCCAGCATACATATATCGCACTTAGCTTCTTCATTCACATTATGTTTGTATGTGTTCACAGTATCCCTACTAAACCGGCTATTACGTTACAGATGAGTTGACGCAAGCGCATATAATATATTTCGATGTGTTGCTACTAGATCAGCGATAACCCACAGCAGACGAAGCTTGTGTCTAAAGACATAGATTTTTTTATCAATTACCAGGTAGCTAGTCCTGGCTACGTCACAACTCGAAGAAGAAATGTAAAAGTTAATTGATAATCATGAAACATGAATGAAGTTTCGACCTATCGATTCATGAAACCTTCCTTTGATGTCATTAGCTGATGCGAGACGAGAAATGTGATTGGCTGATTTGGGAAGAAAAATAAATAAACATAGTTTTTAAATTCATGATATTTAATTTTTGAGTGATATTTTTACAGAATACAAAGAAACAATATAAAGCAATAGTATATTACGATACGAGGTTGGGAAGTGGTTTTTTACAGAATCGAGGAAAATGTTTAAAAGTCCAGCGATAGCGAGGTTTTTAATTTCCAAGTTTCTGTAAAACACTTCACAAACGTTCGTTGTACATTTATTTTTTGCGCGGTGATGTTTTCAAAATAATACATAATAGTACAATAATAACATATTTGTTGGAAATATTTGCGTTCATTATAAACAATTGACTAATGTTAACAGTGTGGGCAATGCTTATTAATTGAGACTACAGGAGGCCGTGAGACCATTTAGTGATAAAATGGCGGCAAGTACGTATTTATTGTTGTATATTATTTCAAATAAAGTACAGTTCATTTAAAATTCAGTGATTTGTTTCGTATAATGTATATTAGTACTACCTTTTGGATATTTTTTGTTTATACATTGTATGTAGTATAAATAGAGGGCATTTTTTTTATTTTTATTATTTAGAGCCCCACCACCCCCCCCCAGGTTACCTCGGGTATAACGCCCTTATCCCCAGGTCTACTCTATGTCCCTATCTATATCTAATCTTTATTGAAATTCATAATAAATATAAAATTCGGGTATTTGAAAGTGTGTAGTTGTTACATAAAATAAAAATAAAGTGTGATTTGTTTGTTTGTTTGTTTGTGTATGTGTGTTAATGTGAGTGTGTATGTGACTGTGTGTTTAGTGCTTGTTTGTGTATATGTGTGTGTGTGTGTGTGTATATAGTAGTATCCATAGAGGGCAGTAGTTTTAGTTCCCACATGCGTTTTATAATATCTAATATTATTTACTTACTTACTCACTGGCACTATCGAACCCGTAGGTTCATGGCCGCGCGGACATAAGCTCTCCATACATCCCTATCCTGAGCTAATGCTTTCCAATCATTCCCTGTATAATCTACTTCCCTCAAATCATAGTTAATGTTATTCTCCCACCTCATTCTTGGTCTACCAACTGGGCGTTTTCCCTCTGGCTTTCCTGCAAGAAGCTTCCATGCAAGTCTTTCATTCCCCATACGTGCAACATGTCCTGCCCATCGCAGTCTACGAGACTTAACTGTTCTTATTATATCTGGCTTCCTATAATACCATGCAGTTAAAAAAACTCCTAAGACAATTTTCATATGATATCGTGAAAGGCTATCAAATAAGCTTCTAATTCTTCATAGAACTCAGCCTAGATCTTGTCATCTATTATCTAATATTACAGTATAGTTATTTTGGAAGTTGATTGAACTTTCAATCATGGTCGCCATTGCTGTAAGTACGACAAAACGCACTATCGAGCAAAAATAAAATAATAGTTTACATTTTACAATACAAGTTGTTATAAAGTGTAATATGCATTTTTATCGTTCAGCTGGATTACTGCTGAGGCCACGCCAATGACTCAAACTCTGCCTTTTGCCACCAATGAGTGTGATATTTCGGGACATGGGTTCTTCATTACAAGCTGCTGAAATGAGATTCCTCAGACAAATAGCAGGATATCAAAGAACAGACAAAAACATAACACAGAAATAAGACAACAACTAAAAGTAGAAGAATCAAACACAACAATAGAGAAATGCAGAACAAACTGAAAAGAACATTTGGCAAGGATGACTGAGAATAGAATACCAAAAGCAGCATACAGCTATTCACCACGAGGAAGAAGAAGTTTGGGAAAACCAAAGAAAAGATGGAAAGAACAGCAATTTGGAGCCGGAAAAGGCTAGTAAATAAGCCTAAACCGTGCAGAAGAAGGGTTCTTCATCAATACATTTAGATTTAGATTAGATTTAGATTAGATTTATTTAGCCTGGTGGAGTTAAGGCCATGTGGCCTTCTCTTCCACTCACCAGGACAAACATATATTACATCAGAATATAACAATCTTAATTAACTCTAATATTAAACACTAAGTAAAAATTTGATCAAAAGATAATATCTAATATATTACGATCTATAATACAACCAGTTAATATTAGTTAAAATTAAGACTAAAACTAATAATAAAATGTATACAAGCAAGGCATATTAAATTGTCCCTGTCTAGCGTATATAAAAAACAAAGGAAGATAATGAGATATAGAAAACTAATTTTACGATTATACAATATTTAAAACAAAACAAATAAAATATTTGTTATTCTTAATATTATTTTCATAAATAATTAAATATATTAATATTGCTAAAAGAATTACTATCAGTGAGGTGTATAAGTTAGTTTGTTATTAAATAATTCTTTAGTTTGTTTTTGAAGGATGTTATAGTTTGACAGTCTCTGACATAGGACGGAAGGGAATTCCATGTTTTGTGTAAGTGACACCGTAAAAGATAATGCATAATATACAGTGTGATGAGGCGGGATATAAGGACAATGTGCTGATGAGTCCTCTCTGAAGCTTTCAGAAGTACGTTATATGCATTTTGAATTAGTCTGTACAGATTAATGTTTAAGTTGAAAAAAGAGCATTTATTTCTTGAGTAAAGATGAATACGTACGCCTATATGAAAGGGTTTTGAAGTACACTATTAATGCAAACCGAATAATAATAAGAACATCTGTAAATATATGAGATGAAGGGATAAAATCAGATAGCTAATAAAAGATGTGAGACGTGCTTCTGTACGTAATGGGGAACAATAACACCGTAGATCAAAGGGAAACTGTAGGTCAGTCCATTCGTCCGGTAGAAAGCAACCTTTCTTCCTAACTGCTTTTATTTTACAAAAAAGTCAGAGAGAGATTCTCTTTTGAGTCAGAGAATTGCTTACAAAGGATTTTGTAGAAATAAAATGGTACCGGAGACACATAGGCTTAACGAGCTATTAAAATCCATTAGTTTCTCTCTTCTTGGTCCACTGTTCCACAATTCTCATTTTATCAATATGAAAACCTGATTTTCCGTATTATTTATTGAAATAAGTATATGATAAAATCAAAATTTGGCCAGTGCCATCGACCTCAACTTGTAAAAAGTAAATGACTATAGCGGCAAAATTGTAGGATAAACGTGTAAGAAAAAAAAAAAAAAGAAAACCAACATAAATAACATAACGAAAGTCAAAAGAGAGACAAATAATACTAGCACATGGATTACAGTAACATATACAGGCCACGAACCCATGCAATTGGAAGAACACTGAAAAGAATAATAAAAAAATTAAATATAGGACTAGCCTATCAAACTAATAAAAATTGAATAAAATAATAACTAACAATATAGGGAAACATAATAAATGTAATAGTAAGGGAGTATACAAATTGACATGCAAAGATTGTGACAAGTTCTATATAGATAGAAAGAAAATAAGCTTCAACATAAGGTTTAAAGAGCATTGATTTCGTATACGGAAATGGGAAGTCTGATTACGCAAACACATAATAAACGCCGGTCATGAATGAATTCAATAGTCCGTCGCCGTGGCGTAGTCGGTACCTTCCACTCCAGCGACCCGGGTTCGATTTCTGGCGGATTAGGGGATTTTAAATCTCCACCTTGGGTCTGGGTGTGTATCCTGGCCTTGTGTATATTAGTGAGAATAAGATAAAGTTAACAAAAAAGGTTAAAACAAGAAGGAAACAAATAATAGTCCGTCGCCGTGGCGTGGTCGGTAGATTCACTACCTTCCACTCCGGCGACCCGAGTTCGATTCCCTGCGGGGTAGGGAATTTTAAATCTCCACCTTGGGTCTGAGTGTGTGTAGTGTTCTTGTGTCTATATGTGTGAATAAAATAAAGTTTAACATAAAACGTAAAACGATAAAAAAGTAAAAGATGGAGAAACAGTGTAAACGAAAAGGAGAGAAAGAATAAAATACACACTTATAATACACAAAGAGAGAAACCCGACAAAAATCAATATATTGAAATACATTAAAATTACCAAAGAGATAGATAAGTTGTTAATAAATTAAAACACTCCCCGACTAAACAACCCGCTGTACGATAGCGTCAGAAAAAAAAACACTGCAGTTACGGACGACACTACATCAAGACCAACATCTCAACAAATGTAGCGGAGATACCTGCTGATGATGGAATAGATATTCTGAAAGGCCTTCAGGAAAAGAAAAGCACACACATTTTTTTACAATTTGAGGACGACGGCACTGACCAAATAAGGTGTATATTTGAATTTTATCATATAATTATTATTTATAGATGGCTTAATTTCCAAGTCCCATGCCGTAGCCGAGGCGTTTGTGGAACTTACTCTGGTTCGAGTCTCCATTGGGGTAGATTTTTTCTGATGGATTTTGGCCAATTCCACCCAAAATCGTAAGTAATTTGGGTAGCTACAATAAGTCGCTGCTCAGGTTGAGAAAATCATCTATAACGGCTGGGGAACACGAAATGCTGGCCACATTCACCTCTATACCGGCTGAAAGATCATCCCCTTCTGTAAATGGCGAGAGATCAGTAGCCGATAGTAGGTCTTCTAGGCCTTTAGGAAACAAATATGAAATTATTGTATTGTCACGGGTCCTCTACAAGTATACAAAGTTTCAAGTCGATCCAATGTTTCTAAGTGGGTGAAAATCGCGTTGAAAGATTCCGTTACATTGATACAAAAACACTTTTTTTGATTTTCTGATGATTGTGGCCAGGATTTTAGTAAAAAGATATGAAATTGTTGTATTGTCACGGGTCCTCTACAAATATACAAAGTTTCAAGTCGATCCAATGATTTTAAGTGGGTGAAAATCGCGTTGAAAGATTCCGTTACATAGATAGATAGATACAGGTCAAGCTAATATAAAGCGTGTAAAAATGGAATAAGACACAAGCTTCGTCTAGTGGATTATTATCGCAGGACGTAACAGGCAGTGATGCAGTTCACTTGCACCAGGTTTGCACGGATTCATCTGCAGCACAATAGCTGATGTTGGTGGGGATAACATAGAGGAAACACTCTGTGTGTTTCTCTATGGTGATAATGTGAATACGCAGATGGCTCCGTAAAAATGGAATGTGATACATGTCTGCTGGCACGGTGGGAATTTTGATTTTTTTTTTCAAGCGTAATTGATTTGAATGGAATTTGGCAAATGTATTATTTCTTTAATTCAAAATTATTAATAACCCTCAGGGGTCCTCATCTAGGGGATATGTGGATGGCGACCACAAGGTGTCCAAGCTGAGCAAAACATTTCTTCCACTTACTTGTGTTTTGCACTCTTTTAACTTTACTATCTAACCTTTCTTGGCTAACTCTTGTTTTTTTCGACCCCAACGCTATTAGGGCATCCGAGGGCTAGGGAGTCTTTCCTTTCTTCCATTTCTTCTTTCCTTTATTTTCTTTTCTTCTCCAGAAAAGCCTGACCAGAGGCTATAAGATGGCAGCCCCATCACTGGTCTTGCCTTCCTTTGGCCAGCAACCAATTGAAGGTACTATTATTATGCTTTCAAGTCTTATACGAGAATTTCCCGGCTGGAGGGAAAATTTTCTATAGGATCGTAACAGGCCTTGGCCTAATACTTGGAAGGAAGAAGAAGAAGAAAATTATTAATATACCAATTACCCTGCTGGGGTTGAATGCACGCCACCGCCAAGATCTCAATTTAAATCTAACTCTGAAGAAGACCACACATGAAGATGGCAAAAATTACTTAAAGAGAATCCGGGAAAATTAATAATTTTCAATTTTTGAAAAAAAAAAGAAGCTATTTTTTATTTAATTGTGACTTATTAAAATTTTAACATATAGGGTCATATAGCGCCTAAATCTTTAGATATATCCAGTATACTGTATCTTTCATGTGTTTTCTGATGAAATTTACATATTTTAATTCTAAAAGTGCTATGAAATGGCAATTCCTTGATATTATTTTATGTGGAAAAACAAGGTAATAAATGTAACATAATTAAGCATTTCGTAATAATTGAATTGTAATTAATTTGGAAGAAAGAAAAGAAAATGGCCTTGTTCAGGAATAAATTGCTGTTAATAATGTGTGATATTGACAATATTCTGCGTGAACACTCGCAGTTGAAAAAGACAGATGTGACAGGATCATGTGTTACATTATTTATATTACCGATAAATATGAATTAACTGACATTTCTCTTTCATAATAGTTTTTTATGCTTACATTTTTTATTTATACAATTTATATGGGCCTATTAATGACTGCCCCACATTGCAGTTGATTTCTTGGTCTTTATATCTCACCAGGCGAAAAATGAGGTCTGAGACAGAGAACAGTGGAAGATGTCAGTGGAGGAGGCGAAAGTTCTCATGGGACTGTAGACCCGTTTAATAATAATAATAATAATAATAATAATAATAATAATAATAATAATAATAATAATAATAATAAATAATAATAATAATAATAATAATAATAATAATAATAATAATAATAGTAATAATAATGACAATATAATTATAATAATGAGACGACAATATTCAAATGTAGCACAATAATTACTGGAACATCATGATACGTCTTTTGTTTAATCGTAGCAATTGTTTCAAATATTCCGTTTCATATATCATTATTTTTATTATATTTATATAATTTATTCTACTATTTTTATTCCAATATCAATTTCCAATTTAGAATTTTCTCGCAGAGCTATAATGTTTGTAAAATCCTTTTTCATTTCTTATATCTTTTTCATACATATTAAAATACCGATAATTAAAGAAAAATTATTATTTTACCACAGGAAAATGAGCACCCACATCCCGAAATCCATCATTTTAAATCTTATTCTTTTCTGTGTTCTGTAGATCATATTTTTTTCCCGAAATGTAACAAATGCCATTTTGATATGAGATTAAAATGACATTAGTTACGAAATTATAGAAAAATATAATAATTATGTAGTATATTATAGTTCCTCGCTTTTGTTCGTGGCATCGTACACGGACATTAACCCGACCTAAGGGGAACCATGGACATCTTCCTTGAACCCACTTAGGTAACTCTTAGCAGGCGCGTCCACGACGCGGGGATGGACCCGACTCTAAGTCGGTGACTAAGTTCTGCTAAGGACCCAGTATTGCGGGGTATAACGTTTTACCCTTGTCCAGGGTTACGGATGAAGACCACAATGGCAGCGAAGGCGAGGAAGAAAATATTTCAACTCGACCGAACTGGCAGAGGAGGAAAATTTGAACTCGGCGGAACTGGCAGAAGTGGCAACTCTTTCTCCAGAGTTTAAAAGGAGCCCATACTCGGGGTAACAGGAGTGAAGTCTCCAACGACTTAGGTCGGAAGGAGCAACCCTTTCTGTGGGGATTATACACAGAAGAGCACGTCCAGAGGCTCTAAGGTTGCAGCCCCACCACTAGACTTGTCCTGCGTAACGTGGCCAGGAGACATTTACATTACTGGCAACCATCAAGTGAATGTTGGACGCCCATTTACTAGATGGGAGGATTCATTAAATCCCACTTGATGTGAAAACAGGTCAAAAGGCCTAATTTCATGAAGCAGAAGAAGAAGAAGAATACTATAGTTCCTCCGTGCTAGCTCTGGTGGTGGTACGCCAGCTTCCTAGCTAGCGGATCCGGTTTCTATACCCGGAGAAGTTAAAATTTTTAATTGTAAAATTCTTATCCTTTTAATTAGGAAGGATAGTGTATCATTTTTAATAGCCGGAATATATAGGCCTACCAGATTTTTGAATTAAATTCCAAACTTCTCCACAGAACATAGTAGTGTTGTCGGATGGGGTGCTTGGTGCTTTCCGACCGGCATCGTCACCATCATCCCTCGTACACCGTACGCAACAACACGTCTACAATGTAAAATTGAAAATATTACATCATAGTCCTATATTCCCCTAGCGCGGATTCAGAGGTACGAAAGAGTGTAGTGCGTGGTTTCGAATACTCCCACACGCAAACACACACACACACACACACACACACGCACACACACACACACACACACACACACACACACACACACACACACACACACACACACACACACACACTATATCGCAGGGAGATTAGAAATTTTGGATTTCAGTATATGGGTGCAAATTTTTCTGAGAAATATAAGATATTTTTTTTTAAAAATTGGAAATTGCTTCAATTTACAGATTTATAAAGGCACAATAGGTGATAGAAACATAGATAAATACGATACTATGAATCATTAGGAAATTATAATTTTCAGACATGTTTGAATAAACTAAATATATGGTCACACGTAGAAATACATTATATCATGGAAATGGACAGCTAATGACAGATTAAGGAAATTTTGAGGAAGTAGCTGAATTCAAATACCTAGGAACAATAATCACAAATAGGAATGAGATGCACAAAGAAATTAAACATAGGCTCAATTTTGGAAATGTGTGCTATTATGCATTGCAGAGACTCTTGATGTCCCAACTCCTTTAAAAAAACGTTAAACTCAAAATATATAAAACTATTATTCTACCAGTTATATTATATGGGTGCGAAACTTGGACTCTTACTTTAAGTGAGGAAAGGAGATTACAGGTATTTGAGAATAAAGTACTTAGGAGAATTTTTGTACCAAAGAGAGATGAACAGACAGGTGAATGGAGAAGACTACATAACAATGAATTACATGGTCTTTATAGGAAGCCAGATATAATAAGAACAGTTAAGTCTCTTAGACTGCGATGGGCAGGACATGTTGCACGTATGGGGAATGAAAGACTTGCAGGGAAGCTTCTTGTAAGAACCCAGAAGGAAAACGCCCAGTTGGTAGGCCAGAATAAGGTGGGAGAATAACATTAACTATGATTTGAGGGAAGTAGATTGTACAGGGAATGATTGAAAGCATTAGCTCAGGATAGGGATGTATGGATAATTATGTCCGCGCGGCCATGAACCTACGGGTTCGATAGTGCCAGTGAGTAAGTAAGTAAGTTTGAATAAAATATGACAGTACTTTTTTTTTAGAAAAATAAGATACCGACATTTCATATTATGCCTAATTTTTAAGGGCAATTTGGTTTGAACTTCAGTAAAATATTGGGTAAAATGCATAATTTAATCATAAATATGCCAATATAAGTTTTCATACTTTTTATTCATATTTTACCGGTCCTCATTTTGTTGGATCTACACTAGCTATGGAGAAGAACGAATCATAATTAAATTTGTGAATAAATCAAATATAGAAAATGGAAATGGGTTGGTCATGTGTTGAGGAGAGAGAATGATATCAAATGGCATTTGATTAGAACCCCCAATGATTGAGAAGGCCAAGAGGAAAACCTAGGGCAACATGGAGTAATACCATCAGGGATGAAGCTGAACAGGCAGGGATGAGTTAGAATGCAATTAAGACATTGGAAAACAAACAGAGTGCGTTGGAGAGGCTTTTTATCAAGACCATAAGCTTCCCAGTGGAGTGACAAGGACTAGTACTACTACTTTTACTACTACTACTACTACTACTACTAGACAAGGCCTTAAGGCCTTAACTCTGCCAGGTAAAATAAAGCTATTATTAGTATTATTATTATTATTATTATTATTATTATTATTATTATTATTATTACTACTACTACTACTACTACTACTACTACTACTACTATTACACATCCAAGTTAACTGTTCACGGGCGGAGGGGAAGAGTTTTAGCGCTAGTGTCGCCGATCTACTGAATCTGTGGAAGGGGATGTAGGAGAAAACTGTACATCCGATCACGTATTGAAATTTTTCAACTTCAACTGTGGGGGGAGAATCTCTAAACACGTGTGAAAGATCTTAACATGGTTGTCAAATTAGTCATTTAAGCACGGAACGCTCAAGCGGTCGGATCATTTAAAATCACAGTATTCGTCGTCTCTCTGTTACCAGCCTGACAATAAATCACAAGTGGCAACATGTAATGATAAGGACAAGGAAGGGACAGCTCATTCCTAGACGTAACCCCAAAAGTAACAGGGTTGTCAAGTTAGTCATTCTGCCACTGACCGCGCAGAACGACGGATCATTAAAATACATAGTATTTGTCAGCTCTCTACCTGCCAATCAAACAACATGATACAGAGGACAGGAAGTGGCAACATAGTAAGGATTAGGAAGAAAAATACAGTTTGTTAGTTAACATATTTTCCGCCTGCACAAAACACTTGGATGGGTAATACTACTACTACACTCGCTATGGGATTTAAAAGTCAATCTCCCGGACGAATTCTAGGCGGAACCAGGAATTCTGAATCAAATACAGTGGCGGTCCTCTCCTGGATACGTGGATAGCAGGACGAAGACAGTCACAGCACATCACCCAAGATAATGGACACTCAGAGCCAAGCTCATATTTTATATATTTTTGTTTCTCCTGGAATGTCAATTAAGTACTTCAGTAGTAAAATTGTGTGCTTTTAAATTTACAAGACAATTTATATACCTAAACTTACTTACTAATTAACTAACTAATTCACTGGCACTATCGAACCCGTAGATTCATGGCCGCGCGGACATAAGCTCTCCATACATTCCTATCCTGAGCTAATTGTTTTCCAATCATTCCCTGCACAATCTACTTCCCTCAAACCATAATTAATGTTATTCTTCCATCTCATTCTTGGTCTACCAACTTGGCGTTTTACCTTTAGTTTTCCATGCTTGTCTTTCATTCCCCATTCGTGCCACATATCCTGTACATCGCAGTCTACGAGACTTAACTGTTCATATTATATCTGACTTCCTATAAAGACCATGTAGTTCGCTGTTATGTGGTCTTCTCCATTCACCTGTCCATCTTTCATTAGTCCAAAAATGTTCGTAAGAACTTTATTCTCAAATACTCGTAATCTCCTTTCCTCTCTTAAAGTAAGAGTCCATGTTTCGCGTCCATATAATATAACTGAATGATAGTTTTATATATTTTCAGTTTAACGTTTTTTGATAGGAGTTGGGACGTCAAGAGTCCCATGTAAACTTATTCGTGAAGAAATTTACCCTTATTTCTTCACGAGTTAAGTTATTCGACGAATCAATGGCTATATATTTATATTAATATACAATATTAAGCTATTGATAAATAGAATACATTTACTATGGCTTTTATCATCTAGTTAGTAAGCTTTCATATTTGGAATGGGTTTTTAAACTTTGAAGAAAACCTGAATTGTATTGAGAAATTTGATACTATGGTTTTATGTATGCGGCAAGAAAACTAGAGCATCTGGTTTCAAAGTCAACGGGACTAGAATGAGTTTTTGTATCATCAATGTTGGAAAATAGCCTAGCTACACTATACAACTTGTTAGAGAAAGTTAGAGGATAAAGTTAGACAATTAAGCAACTCCATGGTTTACCTCCTCCCTCTCCCTGCAGTACATTGTATATTATGTATCTATACCAACATGTAGCAGTGGTTCAAATATACTGAAGCCTGTATTTTCACTCTTTTCCTTTTCATTACTTTTATTTTTCCTATATTTATAGGTTTTTTTCTCTCTTTCTCGTTTTTCTTTCGTTTACACTGTTGTTCCTTTTCGTTTTACCTTTGTTAACCTTTTTATCTTATTCACACATACAAACACAAGACCGGACATACACCCAGACCCAAGGTGGAGATTTGAAATCCCCTACCCCGCCGGGAATCGAACCCGGGTCGCCGGAGTGGAAGGTAGGGACTCTACCGACTACGCCACGGCGACGGACATAATTTGTGATTTTATATTGATAACTGATGTAACTGTAGAATGACATTCTGTTATATATCCATCCATCCATAGTAATTCTGCCCGAGGGCAGGTCTTTCACTGCAATCATAGCAGTTTCATGCTATGCTGCTTTACTAGGAAATTGTAGGTGTGGTAGCTTTCCACACCGGTGAAGGATGATGATGATAGCCATATGATTTTGCGGACCGTTTGGGCCTGACATTTGTCTTACAGGTGAGGAAAAACCCCGATAAAACCTTACACAGAAAAACTGCCCCGGCCGGGGATCGAACCCGGGCCGGCTGCGTGACAAGGCAGCACGTTACCTCGAGACCACAGCGGTGGGCCTATTTAACCCCTATGTATGCCTTGCAGCAATTGCCTTTAGTAAGGAACTGAAACCCTAAACCACACACTTTATATGCGCATAGTTCGGGCATCACAACTAGTGTTTAGCAGTGTGTCAGGGTCATAGCCGAAGACAATACAATTTATGACACAATGTGGAAATTTGAAATTTCATACTTTGTTGTAAATCGATCCGGGACGTAGGCAGTTTATTAATCATTCCAAAGCGACGAACACTATTAGCATTTTATCCTGTGTTTAAATATCATCAATATCATCATCCGGGATTAAGCCTGTTGACTCGTTACGGTTTCATGAAAGCTAGAATTGTTAAAATTGTTCAGACCATCTTCTGTGTGGGCGTCCAACATTTCTCTTTCCGTGTGGTTTATAATTTAGCAATAATTTTGGAAATCTTTCTTCTGGAATTCTATCAACATATTCTTTCCAGGCGTTCATATATTTAATTATTCGGTCTGTAAGTTTGAAAAATTTAGTTCCTTTCTTATATCTTCATTTCTTTTCTTATCCAGCAGAGTATATCCTTTTTAAAATATAATTTTAAAATATATTAAATACAATTATTACGAATATTTCTCAAAATTATTTTATTACAAAATGTTTTTTATAATATAGTATTATATTTAATGAGTTATATTATAAACGTTCAAGTAAAAACTAACACATTTAGTCGGCTCGTATTTCATTTAACAGTTCAAGCCATTAGCGCCACAATACAAATCTAGGCGTGAAAAGAACAAAGATTTTGATCAGTTGCCTCTTATTACAGGAATGAGATTCATTTGTGGTTAGTAAATCTACGACGCATGGCTTTAATTTCCTTCTGAGACATGATGCCGGGTAATTCCTAGAATTACTAATTTGTATAACTGTAGGCTTTCACGACCGGCGTCTTGATCCCTATTAGGTTCGTCTTCCGGGCATATAGGCCGTGGTCCAGTCGTTCTTCTACTCGACGTTTCGTCTACTGATGATGTCTACCGCAGCAGTAGACGAAACGTCGAGTAGAAGAACGACTGGACCACGGCCTATATGCCCGGAAGACGAACCTAATAGGGATTACTAATTTGGTTATTATTTGGGACCACACAATATACTGTGGTTAACGGTAACTCAAGGGTTGGCAGGTACAGGTACCTAGTGAAGCAAAACTAATGTTTATCATAAAAGTATAAATTTGATTGACGTGTTGAATATGTCCAAATTTGCAAAACAATAAATTTTGTTAAAAGGAATACTTGAGCCAATTTAAAACTTCCTTGGAAAATTAATATAAAAGGCCAAGAAATTGTATTGTTAACACAGTGTGGTTAGTCGTTCTCATACGATCACACAGTGTGGTTAGTAACTCATACACACACACACATACAGTGTGGTTAGTAGCTCCCATACACACACACACACACACACACACACACACACAGAGTGTGGCTAGTTTATCATATTACAAGTATTCAGAGGAGCCTGTTGCTCCTGTATTATATTATTATTAATTTGTTGTGAATATTGTGTGTTCATAAGAGGATAACAAAATAAACTCTTTAATTAATTACACAACTCATTGTTACTGATCATCGAATTCCTTGTCCTTCACACCAGTAGAACCCTGAAAGAAGCTTAATCTAAAACACGCCCTAAAGAGATCCTCGTGCTACCGGAAGTTTAGCCGCAGATAATGTTATGAATCTATGGGTTCTGAGAGAGTTTGAACTCTCGACCTCGGAATCAGAGATGAGAATGGTGATCAACTAGTCCAATCTGATTTTAGTTGTAGGTTACCTCGTGAATATAAATATTTTGCAAGTATTGTACTTTACGTGTTTTAAGTTTTTTTATAACCCTAATATTAAGATTTTTGTAAATGTAAATACAGCGGATAATTATTATGATGATGTGGAATTTTGCCATATGGGATTTTTCCATGAATAGCGTTGTGAGTGAGGTTTCTACCATATGCAAGTTTTTCCATGACCAGCTTTGTGAGTGTTTCAGCTTGATATGGGGAGATTACTAATATCGGTGAGGGGGCGGGAGAGATGTCAATAAACACACAGTATGCGTGCTGACTGAATACTACATCCACAATGCCTCCTCACGCAAAAGCTGCCCTAATTCTAATGTTTTTTTTAAAGATGATGTACTTAAAAAGTGCCTACTTCTCTCAGCATTAGGTTGTGCCTTTGTTATATTATCTAATGGATTGATAATTAAATAATAGTATTATTGGATAAATAAACATAATTTAATAATCAACTTTTATAAGATTCATGATGTGTTCCGTTGAGGTTTATTCAAAATTAATATAAAATTATACAATATTCACCTGAAAGGTCCGTCTCCTCAACTTAATTATCATTTAACTGTAGCGCTTTCGGGACTTGTCCCATCATCGGCAGGATTCAAAACTGGTGTTTCACTGAAGATCTGGTAGAGGGGGTTGCATGTATTGGGTTCGTTTTCGTTTATCAGGCTGTCGTTGTGAGCTGCTTTCATGATTTCCATCTCTTCGAGTACGTTTATCTTCGCTGGATTATTTTCTCTGTGCATTACTGTTAGGGTGTTTTCAATATTTAACATGCGATGTCCTTCATGGATAACGTGTTTTGCATAGCTTGATTTACCTTCTGCGTGAATGAAGTCTCGAAAATGTTCTTTGAATCTGATGTTAAAACTCCTGTTTGTCCTTCCTATATAAAATTTGTTGCAGTCCTTACATGTCAGTTTATAAACTCCTTTGCTGTTGAAAATGTTATTTTCTTCAATGTTATTGTTTATTATGTTGTTTAATTTGTTATTGGTTCTGTATGCTATTTTTACGTTTTTATCGGCTTTCTTTAGTGCATTGGCTAATTTTGTCGTTTCTTTTCCTGTGTATGTAAGTGTTATCCATGTTTTCTTGTTGTTGTCAGATTCTTTTTCTAGTTTAGTTATGTTGGTTATGTTGTTCTTCCTTTTTTTGTTTTTTAGTACATTTAATAGCTTAGTCAGTAGAATGTTGAAACTCCCATTAAGCAAAGACAATTATATCCAAGAACTCAACTGCATTAAGTATATGGCAAAAACCAATGGCTATAATGAAGAATTCATAGATAAGCTCGTAAAAAAATGAAAGACGTGCATGGAAGCTTCTTGTAGGAAAGCCAGAGGGAAAACGCCCAGTTGATAGGCCAATAATGAGGTGGGAGAACAACATTAACTATGATTTGAGGGAAGTAGATTATACAGGGAATGATTGGAAAGCATTAGCTCAGGATAGGGATGTATGGAGAGCTTATGTCCGCGCGGCCATGAACCTTCGGGTTCGATAGTGCCAGTGAGTAAGTAAGTAAGTTACCGAAAAAAAAAACAGGTTTAAATTCAGTTTCTCAAATGAATACCAGTCGCCATCTTGATTACAGCAGACTATCCTATTACGTCACCATTCGCATCCTCAAATGTTTACACACAGTATTGAATCAGGTTTAGTGTTTCAGATAATGTTACCTAATATGTATGTCCAAGTGTTGGTGATAAAAATATAAGTAATTTAGAACACATTAATAATATACCGGTAGGATTTAATTCAGATCTAAAATAATTTATGAAGAGGCCTACGTGTGGATGAATCGGGTTGCTGTACGACTGGTTTTGAACAGTTATTGATATTAGTTTGAACTTATTTTCTTTTTTATTTGTTTTTCTTTTAGAGAAGATTAATCTCCACATTTTGAAATTTTAGCTTCACGATAGAATTATAATTTCTAAGATAACTTGACAATGTATTACAACAAAAATTAGTACTTCCTTACTACGAAATAATTTGGAATTAAGGCCTATCTTCATATTTCAAGTTTGGAAACATTCATAAATTATATCCAAGATTAAATTCCATGCAACAATAGACTACCTCTCTCTTCTTTCCATTCTTAAATCGCAATCTGACGTAATGATTCTAACAAACGAATCGTGTAGACAACGTTACTTCAAATAAGAAAGGGTATAATCCAAATTTTGCTGCCCTATTCTGGAGTTTAGCGTTTTTTTATTAATTTACCTGTCTGACTTGATATTACGTATATCTCCAGAAATTTGGTCTTCGCAATTGGAAACAAATTACATCAACGTGAAGGAGTCTATTTTTGGAAGATTATTGGATCTTCCTGCATAAAATCTTCATCCGACATAGTTGGTTCTACATATTTGGCAGAAAATCCATACAAAACAGAAAATAATATATTAATACACAACCTATGCTCTTTCAAAGAAACGCCCAGACCAACGCATTTGTCATACTTATTTGTATTTACCTGCAACATGCTAATATTTTCGAAAATAGCTCCAAACTTCTTTACTGAAAAGTTATTTTGCATTAATTAATGTTCTTCTTCTTCTTCCAGCTATACAGCCCTTTATGAGCCGACTAGTGTTAGGACATTCCTCCACGCATCCCTGTCCAATTCCCTCCTTCTCCATCCCCGGACCCCGAGCTTTCGGAGGTCCTCCTCTATTCCATCCATCCATCCATCTCAGGTCCGCTCTTCAAGCCCTACAAGTTTAGCTGTGCTATTCATTGTCTCCCTGTTGACCGTTGAAGACTTGACGAAGATGTGGCCGCCCAATATGGATACAGACGCCATTCCCTCATTGTGAGCTATACTTGGTTCCCCTCGCCTCTTACCCACCCTAAGAGGATATAAGAGAAGAATTGAAAGTACAGCCTTTATTGGATAAGGTCACGAATTAGAGACAGAAATGGATTGACCATATGGATGGAATGAGTAAGGAGAGATATCCATTGTTAGCAAGAAATTATCAAGCAAAAGGAAGACGTGATGTTGGAAGACCTAGAAGACGTTGGGCTGATGCATTATGAAGTCGGAACGGGCAATTGCCAAATCCTTGGAGTGATGATGATGATGATATATGTATATATATATTATAAATTCGTCTGTACGTGTGTTTGTCACTCTACTCCTCCTAAACGACTGGACCGATTTTGGTTAAATTTTTTGTGGGCCCCTCGATGGTTTAGATTCACAATTGGACCCTCTAAAACCATTACGTTTAGGAGTTCATCTGAAGTGAAAATTTAAAAGTCGCTCTAGCGGTGAAATTGTTCGATTTTTCATAACAAAACTCGGTATATCGTATTAAAATAAACCGAGGTAGATATTATGCAACAATTAACGAAATCCTATAATTAGAAGTGGAAATTTACCTGAAATCCGAAACTGTCTAAACGACTGAACCGATTTTGATAAAGAAAATTGTGTGTGTTTGAGCGGGTCCATGGACGGTTTAGATTCACAACTGGATCCTCTAAAACCATTAGGTGTAGGAGTTCACCAAAAGTGAAAATATAGAAACAGCTCTAGCGATCACAATTATTTATGTTTCACAACTAAACTCAGTATTTCCCATTAAAATAATAAGCGTAATCCGGCAATTAGAAGTGGAGATTTATCTGAAATCCGAAATTAAAAACTAACAACCGCCATGTTTGGTTCGTCTCAGAGTATACCATACGATTTAATTAAACTTTAATATTTAATTTTTTAGGCGTAGCAACGCATACCGTGTATTAATATATATATATATAATGGGGAATATGTTTAAATCATTGATCAAACAGAATAGCCAACTTAACATTATGGGGCGCCATATTATCAAATAAACTGTTTGCTAATCTAGTATACACTATCTATCTATCTTCGGGTTTTTACAGCTGCTGCCGTCTTCCCGTTCCAAACCTCCAAAGCCTACGGTCTTGGGCATGTTCGATGCTTAGCCCTCTAGCTTGCATTATTGTCTTCATGTTTTCCTTCCATGTTAACTTTGGTCTCCCTCTTTTCTTCTTTCTGTTCGGATGCCATTCATATAGTTGCTTCGGCCATCGCTCATCTTCCATTCTTAAAAACATGTCCTAACCACTTTAATTCATCCTCCTCAATTCTTTCAAATATGCTTTCTTCTGCTTCCATTATGTTTCTAATTTCCTTATTTGTGACATGTTCTAATTTATACTCTCTGGCACTTCTGCGTTAGTATACACTAACTTGCTTATTTTCTCACCTAACGAAATAAATTGAGCACAGCATATTATATGGTACAAAGGTTTATTAGTGAAAAAAAAATTAAATGCCTCAGGTCATTTCGACATCCCTTGTGTTTTTTTTCTGGTGTACTTGTAACCCACTTCTGATATTGGGTCGCCTGGAAGGCCGGGATACGCTGCCCCGATGATATGTGAGTTGATGATGGCGGTAATGATGCGCCAGGAGAGGCCTTAAACTAATCTTAAGCTAATTAGGCGAATATCATATTGATGATAATGATGGCCAGATGGTGTACGGGGACCGTTTGGGCCTTAAAGTTTCCTGACATTTATCTTATAGGTGAGGAAAATCCCCGAAAAAAAACCTCACCCAGGAAACTTGTCCCGACCGGGAATCGAACCCGGGCCCGCTGCGTAACATCTCTGTTGCAACATTCACAGACATTCCTGGCATTCATAATACAATTATAACTACTCCTTTTACCATTGTCGTTTTGACAATTTTTTTTTACTTTAATGTAACACATACATTTGTCTAGCCTTGAGTGGAAAATGTCACCCTACATACTTCACTGGCTAAACATATGAATACCACACGAAATACTACATTCATTTTACACCATCGATTTATTATTCTACATTAATATTTATTTTATTTATTTATTTTAACATCCATCAGTGCAGCATAGATGCTTTAGGACGTGTCCAGGTTACAATCTGGTGGACTAGTGGTTATGCTCCTTGCATCTGGTCCGAAGGGTCGCGGGTTCAAACCCGGCCGGGGTCGATGGAATTTTTAGGATGGAAAAATCCAAGGACCAATTCCTCCGGGAGAGACTTTAAGCCGTGGGTCCTGAGTCTGAAGATTTTCAGGGTCGTGAAAAATCCTTAAGCCTGAATTAAAGGCCTCTAAGCAAAATTTACCGAATTTTCTCGTCCTAGTACTACCTTGGTTTCCTAGATGTCAGTATGAGGCGGAACGCTGACCACGTACCACTCAAAATGACATCTATACGAAAACAAGTGTAACTAAATTAATATGGTTGAAATTCTTCCCTGTAGGGGGAGAGCGCCTAAATCTCCGTGTTGCGACAATAGTCGCTCTCTGTGTCGGTAATAACAGACACCTGCCGTCTGCCATTACTCTAATTGATGTAGTTCATCTGACTGCCGCTTGTAGGCGCCTGAATACAGGAACGCTGAGTTATGTTGGTAGCATTTGGTTATGCTGTTGCCAACTTCTGCGAATTGTTCGGGTCTGCAGATGACTACAACACTCTTTCTCAGTGTTAGCCGGGCCATCGTGGGCGATGGTATCGTTTTGATTGTTGGAGGTTGAATACCTCACTCAGTGTGTGCCAGTCCGTCGAGGGCGACGGTCCTGTTTTAGTTAAGAGGTTTAGGAACACTTCATTGTGTGTGTTTGAAGCTCGTGTTAGGAGCTCGTTGTGCTTGTTAGGCATTCGCAGTGTGCGGCGGGCACAATCACGTGGTTATTGAGGACGAAGTTGATAATCTTCGAGGCCCCTTTAGTCCTAGGAATGGACTTTGATTAAACATTCGATTCTGCTTATTGTATCCACGTGAAGGTTATCACATAAATAAACTTGATATTTTCACGATTACATGTGTTTGTAATAACTAAATTTCCCCTTTATAAAATCCAGCACTACCAGAGGAATATTAGGCAAGGAACTCAAAATTGGACCGTGTTGGCAACAACACTCTGTAAAGGGAAAACATAGGCTTACAATACAATACAATACAATACATAAACAACAATATAAAATATAACACGTACATACATAAATATATACTGAAACTAATTTACATTGCAATTAAAATATTCCATAATACTAAGGGGCAGCACTTTCAAAAGAAAAGATGGAGATGCAATTCCAATCAAATACTACAATTTTAAATTTAGGTATTCACGCATACTTAATGGTATGTAAGACAATAAAATGTTCTTTACAGCAAGCTTACATTTTCTGCTTGTAAGAAGTTTAACATTGGAAGGGAGATGATTACATAGACTATTTAACTCATGCCCCAAATGGGAGTCAATGACCAATCACGTTTCAATGATTTCTGTTTTACAACCAATCAGAGTCGTGTTTCACCAAATATTTATCAGTGTTATAATTACCATATTAAAGAAAGCTCCTCCTTACAATATTGCGTTCCTTTGGCAATAAATAGTATGATCTGGTTGCAGTGATAAACAAAAGAAGCAGTAGAAGCGTACCTATCGTTTCTCATTTGTTTTCAAACATCGCCGTTTACATTAAATATATAAATATTTTAAAATAACTATAGTTAAATAATGATTTGTGAGTAAACAGCTTAATTTTATTCGTTAAATAGTCCTAACAAATGCCACTCTTGATTTCCAAATTCTCTAGATAAATTCACTCCTCACTTCGTGAGTCGTGAATTTATCGATAATTTGGAAATCACTCGTGGCATTACTTATGATTAATACCTCTATGTGATGTGCTGTTAATACTTCTGGTAACCCTGTGACAATTCAGATGTATATTATTATTTATTCTAGAGTTATGTTCATGTAAATCTGAATTTATTTTGAAGAGTTTTAAATTTGTATGAATAAAGCAAACTGATTCTAAAATGTAAATACAAGGAACTGTTAATACTTTTAGTTCTTTGAAGAGTTTCTTACTTTCTGTTCAGAATTGTGCTTTCTTCATGATTTTTAATAATTCTTTACAGATAATTCATAAAAGCTATTTCAGTTACAAAAATGTGACATGATTCATATTTTAAACTTATAAAATAATAATCTTCTGAGTTGTTTGGCCGTGTTCCAATTTTCCGTCGTGCTGACGTTTCGCGAGCAACTGTGGTCGGCATCTTCAGAGCAATGGGTGGCGACGTTCACTTCTTTCCGCCGACTTAGTGAGGGATAATTGGAGCCCTGCCTAACAGCCCAGAAGATTTATCTTATTCCATTGATTTCGGCCATAAACATACAAGACATTTTGCTTAGAGATTATATATGATAAAATCCTTATGTCATGTATTATATGATGCATTTTACAGGACAGATGGAAACTTCGGTTAAAAATAGGAGCTTTTTCCCATTAGGGTTTTTAATGGACTGCATAAAAACTCACACGCAATTTTACACAACATAGACATATTATGCGCGTGTATTTTTGCGTGTCATGAAGTAACCAGATAAACAGTGGACTCAAAAGTACGTTATGTTATTCTATCACGCAATATTAAATAATGTAGAGAAAGTCTATTCCTACGAGCTTACATTATTTTATCTTTTTATTTAATGGTTAAATACTTGTTCATATCATTCATTTCAGTATTTTACTGTTTTATAAAAAGTCCACTACTGTGGTCTCGAGGTAGCGTGCTGACTTGAGGCCCGGTCGGGGCAGTTTTTCTGGGTGAGGTTTTTATCGGTGTTTTTCCTCACCTGCAAGACAAATGTCAGGAAAACTTTAAGGCCCAAACGGTCCCCGAATTCATATGGCCATCATCGTCCTTATGATTATCATCATCATTATCACCATCCTTCACCGGTGTGGAAAGCAACGGGAAGCTACCACACCAACAATTCCCTAGTAAAGTTGCAAGCATAGCATGAAAATGCTATGATTGCAGTGAAGGACCTGCCTTCGGGCAGAATTACTATGGATAGATTTATTGCTTGATTGTGTTCAAGCTACAACAATTTTTTTCTGTGAATCCCTCTGTAATCCTACATGCGCATATCGTATGGAACACGATGATATGCAGCAAAACTAATGAACGTTTCAGTGCATTTGACATTGGTAAAGTTAGAAAATACGCTGTATTTTGTGTCAATCAATCTTCGTTTGTTTTTAGCAATTCCACAAATTCTACGGAGACTAACTTCTCTATTATTTGGAATCAATGACAATGCTCGTTCGCAATTCAAGTTCAAATATAGAGCAAAGATTGTCAGCGATGAATGTTAAAGAGAAACCACATGCTTTCAAAAACAATATGAGCGAATAGAACGATGATCGCTGACGATGTTCGGAGACGATATTCGCCACAGGCAAATCACAGCTCAATTCCTCGATGTCTGTTATTTAGTCTATCTTTGTAAAAATATCCTGATTATTTTTTTTATTATTGTGCAAATGATATCCAGTCATTATATCTGCTCTGGGAAGCTAATCGTAGTATTAGATTCTCGTTTTTAAAGATTTATTTGTTTACGTCCTCTGAATTGAGTTCTCAATGTGACATCAACGCTGACGTCACACGATGATTAAGCTTTTCATCGGATGAGAAACAAAACAGAGTTTACCATTTTATAATAATTGAATAGTAGTAGTGTATTAATGTCACAGATTCAACACGAACATATTTCTCTGTGAATTAAGCAACACTTTTAATCTCAGTCATTGAATAATAATTAATAGCATATTATATTGGGGCACGCCGTAGCGTAGTGGTTAAGGCACTGAGCTACAAGCCGGAGGGTCGAGGGTTCAAGTCCCGTTGGGGTCAGGATTTTTAAACTGACCCAAACCCTCTGGCGGCACTATGGCCCTGGGGTCGACTCAGCCTCTAACGGAAATGAGTACCAGACGCTTGTTCTGGGGTAAAGGCGGCCGTCACGCAGGGCTGACAACCCGGCTGACATCAAGTGCCGATTGTCTAGAAAAAGTGGGAGCCTTAACCTCCTACTACCCCAAAGGCCTCCTGAGGCCTGTTGTGGGATCACTTTACTTTTACTTTAGCATATTATTTGGAAGTGGTTTTTACAGAAGCGAGGACATGTTTAAAAACGGAGTAATAGCGAGTTTTATTTCCGAGATTCTGCAAAATACTTCACAAACGTGTGTTGTACGTTATTTTTTACGCCATGGTGTTTTCAAAATAATAAATAATAACATCTTTGTTGGAAATATTTCCGTTCATTATAAACAACTGACTAACGTTAACAATGTGGGCAATGTTTATTAGTTGAAACAACAGGAGGCCTTGAGAACAATTATTGATAACAGCCGCAAGTACGTATTTATTGTTTTATATTGTTTCAAATAAAGTTCAGTTAATTTAAAATGCAATTATTTGTTTCGTATAATGTACAGTACATTAATACCTTTTGGATATGTTTTTGTATATACATTGTACATAGTATACATAGAGGGCAGTAATTTTGCTTCCAGCACGAGGTTTGTAATATGTAATATTACATCATAGTTATTTAGGTTGGCAACCCGGAAATGTAGGAAGTTGAACTTTCAATCATGGTCGCCATTGTTGTAAGTACTATCGTGCAAAAAAATAATATAAAGTACACAACAAATATATATCACATGCTTCTCTTGATGATGTTGAACATGTTTTGGAACGTTTCCTTTCCAAATAAATATTTTAAAAAGGACAAAATAGCGTTATTACATATCCGGTGGGAGATGAATATGGAAGGAAGAGCAATTGGGCAAATTAAAGTTACAGTATAAAGTCCTCTACCTAATCTTTGTTTTTTTTACAGAAATTAATATAACGCTAAAATAAATTAGGGAACAATACATTTTGTAATGTTATCATTATTTTAGGTGTTTCAACTAGAACCAAATTTACTTGTACAATGCTTTATGTATTCGGCACATTTATACCTGAAAGCAGACTGTAGGCCTATATGCTAAAACTTCCTGGTATGTTTCCACGAGTTGAGTGGTCGCACTTAGATGAACAATATTTATTAAAAATATACGTGTACTACGCATTTACAAACAAAACAAACTCCTTCACGGCAGAACTACAAAAACACGTCATCTCTAATGATGGTTGACACTCGAAAGACGAAATTAAGTTGTGCTTGATGCCCATTGGGAGAGACTGTTATGGCACAGTAGTCAAAATTCCACATACAGTAATACGACAGTTACACAACAATTACCAAAGTAATGTAGCCACCGAAATATATAAAATTAATCAAAATAGTTTAGTTTTAAAAACGAAACACATTATAATGGTTACAATTTTACTTCTTCTTTTTCTTCTTCGTCACGGTTTAGGCTTATTTACTAGCCTGTTCCGGCTCCAAATTGCTGCTGTTTCCATCTTTTCTTTGGTCTTCCCAGACTTCTTCTTCCTCGTGGTGAATAGCTGTATGCTGCTTTTGGTATTCTATTCTCAGTCATCCTTGCCAAGTGTTCTTTCCTGTTTGTTCTGTATTTCACTATTGTTGTGTTTAATTCCTCTACTTTTAGTTCTTGTCTTATTTCTGTGTTGTGTTTTTTGTCTGTTCTTGATATCCTGCTATTGGTCTGAGGAATACAATTTTACTGTTTACCAAAATTACATCACTCTAAATTTAACCGTCCATTTTTTTCAAAAATTGGTTTAACTTCGAACATAACTCCAAGTTTATTGTGCATTGCATTTATTAAAAAGTAATTTGGTTCAGAATTGAAAAAAAGTTTGTGGAACAGGTATATTCATTCTTATTTGTATTTTGAAGGAAATGTCTTGGCGAATAAAAGAGAGTTCAATATATCGTGGAGATAGAGATGGAATTATTATTACAAGAGGTTGATACCCAAGTGTGGATGACCAAGTTTTAAGGGTTGAAAGGTGTTTGGGGAATAATAAAAGTGAGAAAACTTCAATTTGCGAGAAAAGTCAAGAGCCAGAACGTGCTCTGAAGCGAGAAAAACACACGAAAAGCAATCATGACCAACCTGAAGAGATGTGGAAGAGCATTATCAGTTATTACGCTATATGCTCTCACTCGATAGCTTCTTGTGTTCTAAGTAGCTACCTCACGTACTTCTTTTATCTTATTTTATTCCAAAATATTCTATCTTGGGTTTTAAGATATAATTACTTTTTTGCGATTTTTATGGTTAATTGAAAATTATAGCCTTAATCAGTCCCATATTTTCACATTCAGCAGACCAGAGGTAATTATTATTTTGCCATCCCAATCAGATGAAACTAACTATAATGCAAAATATTAAGCACGAATTAAATCGAAAGTTCAACTCATATTCTTCTTGTCTTGTATTCCCATGTTTTCCCTTTGCAGAGATTTAGGCGCTCTCCCCCTACAGAGAAGAATTTGAACCATACTAATTTAGTTACACTTGTTTTCGTATAGATGCCATTTTGAATGGTCCATGGTCAGCGTTCCGCCTCATACAGACATCTAGGAAACCAAGGTAGTACTAGGACGGGAAAATTAGGTAAATTTTGCTTAGAGGCCTTTCATTGAGGTTAAGGACTTTTTACGAGCCTGAAAAATCTTCACACTCGGGACCCACGGCTTAAAGTCCCTCCGGGAGGACTTGCTCCTAGGATTTTTCCATCCTAAATAAATCCATCGACCCTAGTCGGGTTTGAACCCGCGGCCCTCGGGACCAGAGGCAAGGAACATAACCACTAGTCCACCGTGGCCGGTAACTCCTATTCTACAAAACAAAATCTAAAGACTTAGCTCGCTCAGAGACATTACAAATTATAGAGGATATAAACAGAAATCGATGATCTATTCATGGGCAACATTCTTCTTTATACTTGTGCTTTCTGATAGCTTAGAACTATTTTTTCGAAATACTTAAAAATAAATAAATAAATACCCTCAACTCGTGTCCAACTCAGGGTCGGGTCGACGAATGAGATGAGATGAAGCCCCCTATATAGAGGTCTATGAATGATAAAGATGCCGGTCAACCACGCCTGATGCACTATCACGGGGGCAGATGAACGAAATGAAACAAAATGGATGAGTATGGAGAAATGGTGGAATGAAACTGTGGCAGGGGAAAACGGGAGAAAACCCCGAGAAAAATCTACTCCGATTCGTCCACCACGAAATCCTTATGGAGTGACCGAGACTCGATCTCGGGACTCCAGCGTTGAGAGGCGAGCGTGTAACTGCTTGCGCCGTGGAGCTCGAAATATTTATTGGCTATATTTATATTGAACTCTTTGTATTATTTCATTCATAGCTTGTGTTGAACTAAATATAATAGATCACGTAAGTTCCCGACTGGATTCCAGGTTCGAATTCTGGCGGTTCCAGAGCCATAACTGGATTTTCGGTTTTTTTCGGGGTTCTCCCGTTTCCAGAATTTCATCCTACTAATACTTTCCTTTCTCCCATTCCTCTCCTTCATGTCATTTCATTTCTCATTGATTCATTTAGTATTATCCTTCCCCTTATCTCATATTAGGAAAAGAATGTTTGGTTGGTAATCCACACGTGTTGAAAATATGTAGTTCCGAGGATCTAATGGAATCTCCGCCAGAATGCTGCCCCATAAATCTGAACACGAGCAATAAAAAAGGCTGAAGGGGCCAACGGGAGGGTTGTAGTCCCCTCATGCGGCCACGAGCCTAACCCAAAACTGGTGGTATGGGTCATGAAAGTTGAACCTGGTATGTCAGATCTAGATGACATAACGCCGTAGAGTATACTTCCATTAAATTCATCTCCATTATACTGGGATAGCGCAATATATCTTTGAGGTCACGGTGTTGGGACAGTCTGCCGTGCAGTCTGGGTAAAATAACTAATGACGATAAGTAGGCACCAGTCCTAACTGTATAAACGTTTCTCTTTGAACATACTTTATATTAGTTTGACCTGTATCTATTCTACGAGAGATAGAGAGAGATAGAGAGAGAGGACGAGGGAGCGAGCGAGGTGCGAGAGAGAGCAGCTAGCGAGCGATCGAGCTAGCGAGCGAGCGATGCGAGCTAGCTTCGAGCGAGCGACGAGAGCGAGCTAGCTATCGATCGAGCGAGCGAGCGAGCGATGTAGCGATCGAGCTAGCGAGCGAGCGATCGATGCTAGCGAGCGAGCTAGCGAGCTATCTATCTCTCTAGCGATCTATCTCTATCTTGATCTATCTATCTATCTATCTATCTATATATCTATCGATCTATCTATCTATCTATCTATCTATCTATCTATCTACCTATCTATCTATCTAGTCTATCTATCTATCTATCTATCTATCTATCTATCTATCTATCTATCTATCTATCTATCTATCTGCCTATCTATCTGCATATCTATCTGACTATATATCTGCCTATCTATCTGCCCATCTATCTATCTATCTAAGTAACGGAATTTTTCAACGCGATTTTCACCCACTTAAAATCATTGGATCGACTTGAAACTTTGTACACTTGTAAAGGACCCGTGACAATACAATAATTTCATTTTTTATCCTGGCCAGAATCATCAGAAAATCAAATAAATAATAGTTTTTAAAACTAAAACGACACGCTTTATTAGAAAACCGATCTAAAAAAATGAAAAATAATTTTAATTTCCAACACGCTTGGGATAAAATTAAAGTGGGCAACAAAAAAAAATAATATCCAACACATATAGAATAAAACTAGAGTTATCAACAAAAATAAAATAATTTTACCATCAAAAGCGTGGGGTGCTCTATATCAATTAATATATTTGATAATAAACAGATTTTGGTAAAAGTAAAGTCTCTAAGAAGAAAATGTAAAAATCATAAAAATCACCCCACGCTTTTGATGGTAAAATTATTTTATTTTTGTTGATAACTCTAGTTTTATTCTATATGTGTTGGATATGATTTTTTTTGTTGACCACTTTAATTTTATCCCAAGCGTGTTGGAAATTAAAATTATTTTTCATTTTTTAGTTCGGTTTTCTCATAAAGCGTGTTGTTTTAGTGTTTTAAAACTATTATTTATTCATCTGTTTTCACAAGTCTATAAAGTGATGGCAGATCCAATAACGTTTAGTGTATCTGGTTGTGGCAATATTCCCATTCTAACAAACTCACTGCCACTGTCCAACTGTGTAAAGCTCTCCATACATTCCTATCCTGAGCTAACGTATTCTAATAATTCACATAAGTAATGCCACGAGTGATTTCCAATTTATCTAGAGAATTTGGAATTCGAGAGTGGTATTTGTTAGGACTATTTAACGAATAAAATTAAGCTGTTTACTCACAAATCATTATTTAAATATAGTTATTTTAAAATATGTATGTGCTCGTATTTAGTGTAAATGACGATTTATGAAAACAAATGAGAAATGTTTGGCTAGTTTCATTTGTTCATCTACTGCAACTAGATCATATTATTTTATTGCCAAATAGGATTGCAATATTGTAAGAATGCACTCCAGTGGAGAAAAAATTAGTAACATGAAACTGCATATTATAACCAACATTATTGATTATTAATTAATTTCTGATGTGATATGATGTAAATATATCAATTAGGCCTATATTTTTTCTAAAATGTTAATACCTGGGAAATAATACGTTTAAGAAAGCGCAAACAGTGGTTTATTTTTATTGTGGTATAACAATTGCTACAATTTTCTTATATTATATCCCTCAAGCGGTAGCTGGTACATTCGTGCACTGTATATACAATCATGAAATCTAGGATTCATTCATTGGTGTTACGTGAATATAATATATAAATTGCTATATTGAACGTATTTGTTAGAGAGTCAGTCACTGCAAAATAATGCTCTGATCTATCCAGAATATTAAAAATGTGCCGGTTCGCTCAGGGTAGAATATGATAACTCAGCTATGTTTATATTATAAACTTATTACTCCAATTTATTGAATAATTTTGCATATAGAATTATAGAATTACAATGTTTTATACCTCACTAATTCGGAGTGGAATTGATGATTATACTTAAGTCCACGTGTATTTAATATCAGTTAAAATTCTGAGTTAGTAATTATCTTGGATTTTAAAATACTTCCGATCCGATTGAGGGTCTTCCACTTTTCAGCGGTTGCCCTTTTACCAGCCGGCTGCTGGCCCTTCACATCCACATGTGTCAATCACAGAGGTAGATGATCAACAGCCAGTGTAGGGGTGACATGTGGTTAGTATGTCGAGTCCCCCAGCCGTTATAGCTGGTTCCTCAACCTGGAGCCGCTACTTATTGTAGCTACCCAATTGCCTCACGATGCTGGGTGGGCACCGGTCCCATACTGGCCGAAATGCCATGAGAAAATTTCTTCCCCCATGGAGACTCGAACCAGCGCAAGTCCCGTAGCTCTGCACCAAGGCTTCCTACCTTAACCGCTCGGCTACGGCGCGGGACATTTTAAAATACTTAAGATTTTAAAATTTACTAAAGGTCGCGAACAGTTGCTGTAGGACTTGTTTCTTGTAGAACGTATGAGTGTGAGCAAATCTTCACACGCATCGCCTTATAAGGGTGATGACTCCTCCCATAAAGTCACCATCCCCACTCCAAAATCACAACCATTCGTTTGGGGTTCCTATGTTGGTAATAGACTCGTGTGACGTTTGTGCGCATTCCAGTTATTACTATTAATCGTATGTTTTAGTACTTAGAGTCTATTACTTCTTGCCACAAAAAGGAGGAGCTTTCTTTAATATGATAAACAGAAGTAGATAAATATCTAGTGAAACACGACTGTGATTGGTTGTAACACAAAATTCATTGAAACGTGATTGGTTATTGGCTCCCATTTGGGGCATGAGTTAAGTAGTCTGTATAATTAACCTCACTTAAATTTGTTAATGTTGTCACATCTAACCATTTTTGTCTTTCATTGATGCCATGAAGATAGAGACAAGTACGTAGATTTCTGTGCAAGCATAGCAGCACAAGGCGGGTATTCTTTTACGGATAACTCACAATAACAAATTTCGTCTTTTAGCTCATTTATGCCAAGAAGATCGAGGTAAATAGATTCCCGGGCAACACGGGTAATCAGCACGGGGTATTTTAAAATATACATATATATATTTTTTTTCCTTTTGCTTATTCGACTAAACATAAAAACACATTAATTTTCATTTATTTAGCCGTAGCAGCGCACGCCGGGTATTAGCTAGTTATTTAATAATTTAACCAGAAGTGATGTCATGTGTAATATCAGTTTGTGGCGGTTAACGCAACCACGCTAACTGCTACCATTAATTGCACCGGGACTTTCTACCAGAATTTGCTCCGCGTGTTGGTGCTGGATCGTACCAATGTTGTTGATAAATACTTTTAGTTGAAAACATAGACTGCTCAAATTAAGATATCTTTGCCCGGGCCCATAAAAGACAAAGATTAATTCAACTTTCCTTACTGAACTATTAAACATGTAATATGTAGTAAGCTACACAGCATATAATCGTGGAAGCTTTAAGGAAAGAGGAACTCACATACGCTTGAGTAAGCTTTGGAATTTTACCTTCATATCTGACGTAGACTAGCTACTAAATCAATAGGCAGAAGTATATAAAATTAGATAACTAAAGTTTAATGCGAGTCAAGAAACAGTCAGATATAACAATGAAATAAATAAAAGATAATAGTTTGACATTAAAAATAAGTTAACAAAAGAAATAATAGTATTATCATCGATCATCAATAGAAAAACAATATTAACAATCCACACATTCGTTATTACATACACACTAGTCCAGCCTAGGGTTGGGGTACACGGTCCATGTGGCCCCACCCTGGCCTAAAGGACTAATTAGCCAAACAAACTCCTCTGAGCTATATCGACCTGACTCCAATGGTAGATAAACAGATGATGCTCTGATGTTAGAAAGCACAGCTCTATATGAGAGTTCACTAGTAGAGGGGAGTATGCGCGATAGCACACGGCGCGTAATAGGAAAGGAGGGGGTAAGTAGGAGAGAATTTGGCACTGTTCACTAAGATCACAGAAGAAATGGAGACGCGATGACGTATTGGTTGCGCAGCATGACGTAATCCCTGTATCGAAAACTTGATTTCAATACAAGTTAGTTATAGTCAGCTCTGATATCCACATTTATCAAATTAACGTTAACAGAAGAATATCGTTATTAATTATTTCATATAACTTTTTCAGCGACATACTTTGAGTTTGGTTTTACGTAACTTGTATTAGAATTTGGTAAATTTAATTGATTGTAATTTTAAAAAAAGTTTGAAATAAATTAACTGTAATAACATAGTAAAATGTAATTGAAATCTGTTTACAGACCTTATTCTGGAACTGAGCACGCATTCTAGTGACAAATCTCAGAACTAGCCCAATCCGGATGGATCAGTAATCATGTAAATATGCCTTGGTGAGTCAAATTCACTTAATTACTTGTGACATAATAATTTTAATATACAGGTTGATACAGATTTTTATAACTTATTTCTGAGTATTATAGAGGAAACTTAAGTGGAGTTTCAATTAAGAACCCATAACCGAAATTATACTATTTTAGTACCTTTACCTAGTCAATGAGCCAAATAGTTATTTACTTAAACCATTCCACCTTTTCTCATAGGCTATATTCAGACAAGATAGTGTTGCATTGCATGTAAAAGTGTGCTGGTGCAACCACATTTGCTTAAGAACGTATAATGTCACAAACATAGGATATTTGTCTTACTTTACAGCTCAAGGTCATGTACTTCTTATCATCACATTTAGAAGTGGTTCCCTAAGTACTTTCTGTCGCTGTTGCCGGTGCAAAACGCATTCCATTCTACAAGTTATTACAGTAAACATATTAGCCCAGAGCTGGTTTCACAGTTGAATAAAAGTCTAGATCGATACAAATATATCTCTTACTCTGTCTTTCACTGCATGACCTTGAGCGGTAAAGTAAAACCAATCATCTACACAATAGCAATAATCTGTTCTAAACAAGTACTATCGCAGAGAGTTCAAATACCTATGATGACGTTAGAGTGCAAATAGGAAGGACATGACATCCGATGACTTTAGACATTGCCCTTCGTGAATTGTCTCCTGTGAAACAGGAAATTTTAAATCTTGATTCTCATACCCCAAAACATGCATTTGCAGACATAGGTTCTTCATCAAAACGTTATCTACTAATTCTCCTCTACAATGCCCAGACTTTGTAACATACATTATGTACACCCTTAGACAAAAAAAAAAAAATGAAGCCATCCGCATTTTCTATCAACCGATCGGGGAACTTAGTGAGCGATCGCAGAAGCCGTATTCACATCAATGCGTTTTCAGTAATTGTACTGGGTTGTTTGCTAGTTAACGCAGTGCACACTCAAGCAACATGAAAGAGAGAACTTGGCTTAGTGTGTTTCCGTGATCGAGAGGTTTAACAGACTTCATCTGCGTTTGTAACCTCAAAGGTTCGATTCCCGTTCTACTTTTTTTAAACTGAATGCTAGAATAGCATTTCGCCTATAATATAGTTTCGTATATAATTTTATATTTGAGTTTTATGGCTTTAATGCACACACAAAAACATAAATTAAAACCTTCTTCTAATAAATAAACGAGGAAAGAAAATATCTTCTAAAATGAAAACTTTAACAAAAACAAAATTAATAACGGGTGTATGAACCCTCAGCATCTATTACCCACCTCAATCTGTGGGCATTGAGATTGCCTTGTGCATATGCCCTTCTGTGTGCGCTGAGCCATGGTAAAACTCAATATGATTCATTATAAACAAACTTGTTAGAGACTGTTGCTTTTGCGCAGACGTCTGCGTATCACAGTCTATTGAATGCAATGCATTGAAATTACCTAGAACAAATCCTGAATGTGGTAAATATAATTGTTACAATAACGACATTAACATTGATTTAATTCAAATTTCAAAATAAAATCTTGTATTAATTCATAAAACATTTTAATACAAATATCACAAAAAAACGGCATAATTATTGAGGACGCGAAACTGCGACCTTTATTAACAGAAACAGTGACTGCATGCTTTACCGCTGACTTAACAGGACACATAGGAGTGTCTTTAGTTCATGCAACATAACACAGTAGTCAATAATCAATTCAGTTGGTGTTTTACTTGATGAAAATCCATATTTATTAATTAAATAAAAATAAAACGTAGTTTTATTTGATTTTCATATTTATTATATAATTCAGTGACAGCTGTTTCGGTACACTGTACCTTCTTCAGACATGTTAACAAATTATGAATTGTGTTCCAACTGATCTAAGCAACAATACAACAATATTTATTTAAATTTTTAAATTTAACAATACTGATCTAAGCAACAGATCAGTTGCTTAGATCAGTTGGAACACAATTCATAATTTGTTAACATGTCTGAAGAAGGTACAGTGAACCGAAACAGCTGTCACTGAATTATATACTAAATATGAAAATCAAATAAAACTACGTTTTATTTTTATTTAATTAATAACACAGTAGCTCAGGGACTGCACAAGTATGACTAGTTTCCAAGTTTGAACCAAGCGCTGTGCCGAGTAGGACTTAGAAGAAATGTTCGTTAAAGAGATGACTCTTTTTTTTTGTCTAAAGGTGTATCATCCTATACAAAATAATTAAATTCTTAGAGTGTGACAAAAATATTTTTCCGCTCCAAGAATTTAAATTTTCATGTTCGGCTGCAGTCTAGAATATTTGCAGTTAGCATGGCGGTCTCTGATTTGGTTAATGAATAAAGCAATCCGAAAGATCTTTTAACCATCGTGACCTTTAATTAAGTGTGAACATGTATTTTTAATCTGAATTATTGCATTAATCTTATGTTGAGTTTTATCATTTAACGTTAGGATATTTTTTAAACACATTATAAGTCTGCGCTACGACTACTTCTTATTGTTTTCATCTGATAACAGAAGTAATATGAATTCTAAATTTACTTAATAAGCATACAAAATAATAACAATTATACACGCCTATAATTTATAGTAATAATAATAATAATAATAATAATAATAATAATAATAATAATAATAATAATAATAATAATAATAATAATGCTTTATTTAATCTGGCAGAGTTAATGCCATAAGGACTTCTCTTCCACTCAACCAGCACAAATACAAATAAATATTTGACAAATATAGATATACACTATACTAATTATAAAAAGTTAAAGATACATTATATGTAGCAATCTAAATTTCATGTACAAACAGCATGTTATACTATAATAACAATAATAATACTTACTATAATAATAATAATAATATTAATAATAATTATATAATAATATAAACATGATAAATTATACGAGATACACCAATTAATATATATACCTTACACTGAGTAATAATGAAGTCGAGGTTAGCAAATATAAATTTAGATTTCTTTTAAAATATGCCAATGTCCGGCAGCCCCTTATTTGTTGTGGTAGGGAATTCCAGTTGCGAGAAATGAAGATGGTATATGACATGGAGTGATGTGATGTCCTACGTTGCGGTATATTAAGCAAGAGACTATGCTATGATCTTGTGTTTAAGTTATGGTTTGAGGATAGATACTGGAAACGGGATGATAAATAATTGGGAATCGAGGTATGTAGTAGACATATAACTAACTAGCTCCCTGGCTCTATCGAACCCGTATGTTCATGGCCGCGCGGACATAAAGTTCTCCATACATCCCTATCCTGAGCTAATGTTTTCCAATCATCCCTGTATAATCTACTTTCATCAAATCATGGATAATGTTATTCTCCCACCTCATTCTTGGTCTACCAACTGGGCGTTTTCCCTCTGGTTTTCCTACAAGAAGCTTCCATGCACCACTTTCATCCACCCCTAAGTTCCGCAAGTCCTGCCTATCGCAGTCTACGAGACTTAACTCTTCCTATTATATCTGGCTTCCTATACGTATCATATAGCTCACTATCTTCTCACTAATCTTCTCCATTCACTTGGCCCAAAAATTTTCCTAAGAACTTTATTCTCAAATACTCATAATCTTCTTTCCTCCCTTAAAGTAATAGTATATGTTTCGCATCCATCTAATATATAAAAATGAATGTTTGTTTGTTCGTATTTTATGCGCTGCCATACCGTTCATCTGATTGTGATGGGGCTTTTAGCAAAATGTTCAGGAGATTCCCGGGATGAACACAGGCTACAAGAGAATTGTGATACTCAACTCCTACATCTTTGAAAATTACCCTTTGTAATGAAAACGCGAAAAAAAAAGTTCCTTTTTTGACGCTTAAATGGCTTAAACCATTACAAATATACAAAATTAATGTACACAAAATTGAATATCTGGAAAAACTCTATAAAAAGGTCCCGGAAAGCATATGTTTATCTTTTACGGAAAACTCACAATGACCATTTATTGTATTTCATTGATGCCATGAAGGTCGGGATAAGTGGATTTCCGGACAATCATAACATCGAACGGCGGGTATTCTTTTACGGATAACTCAAAATAACGAATTTTATCTTTCAGCTCATTTATGCCAAGTTCATCGATATACGTAAATTCCCGGGCAACGCCGGGTAAACAGCACGGGTATCTAAAAATAATTACGATATGACTTTACTTATAGTGATTGCTTGAATATTAAATTTTGGAAGATGAAATTCTATTTACTATTTGAATTGTATGAAAGGTAGTTCGAAAATGGAATTAATTAGTTTATTGGTCTTTTAGCTACAATAACGAAGAGAACACATTTTTAATTATTTTTCCTTTTACTTATTGAAATAAACATAAAAACACAATTTTCGTACAATAACTTAGTGTTTTAGATCTTGTTTTCTTTGCGGTCCGGAACATATTTTCGTACAGTAGTAACTTAAGCTTTTAGATGATCTAGTTTTCTTTGCGGTAGGGAACATTTAAATAACAGGCAGAATAAATTATTGTTTCAGTGGTGGTGGTAGTTTTGCCAATTTAAGGTTAAGTTTATTTTGAGTATCTTCAAAAGGTGGAATAGAATCAGACTGAAGGGTTTGTTAGAATTGACATTTATTATCAGCGAGTGCCATACAGTAAAATTGGCATTACTTCATAACCGTTTAATTTATGGACTCATGTTTACTTACTTACTTACTTACTTACTTACTTACTTACTTACTCACTTACTCACTGGCACTATCGAACCCGTAGGTTCATGGCCGCACGGACATAAGCTCTCCATACTTCCCTATCCTGAGCTAATGTTTTCCAATCATTCCCTGTATAATCTACTTCCCTCAAATCATAGTTAATGTAATTCTCCCACCTCATTCTTGGTCTACCAACTGGGCGTTTTCCCTCTGGCTTTCCTACAAGAAGCTTCCATGCAAGTCTGTCATTCCCCATACGTGCAGCATGTCCTGCCCATCGCAGTCTATGGGACTTAACTGATCTTATTATATCTGGCTTCCTATAAAGACCACGTAGTTCATTGTTATGTAGTCTTCTCCATTCACCTGTCTGTTCATCTCTCTTTGGTCCAAAAATTTTCCTAAGTACTTTACTCTCAAATACTTGTAATCTCCTTTCCTCCTTTAAAGTAAGAGTCCATGTTTCGCACCCATATTATATAACTGGTAGAATAATAGTTTTACATATTTTCAGTTTAACGTCTTTTTAAAGGAGTTGGGCCATCAAGAGTCTTTGCAATGCGTAATAGCACGCATTTTCAGAATTGAGCCTATGTTTAATTTCTTTGTGCATCTCATTCCTATTTGTGATTATTGTTCCTAGGTATTTGAATTCAGCCACTTCCTCAAAATTTCCCTCATTTGCCATTAGCTGTCCATTTCCATTATATAATGAATTTCTACGTGTGACCATATATTTAATTTTATTGATATTTACTTCCAGTCCTAATTCCTTAGTGCTACTCAATAATGTGTCCTTCAGTATCTCCTCGCTATCGGCCAATAATACTACATCATCAGCATAAACTAACAGCTTATTAATACCATTGAGTTGTAAGCCTTCCTCATTCTCTAAAGATTTAATGGCATGCTCTAGTACAAAATTAAATAGTAGAGGAGATAGTGCATCTCTTGCTTCAACCCATTCTGGATTTCAAAAGTGTCCGAAAACTGTTTGCCTACACGCACCCTACTCTTTGTGCCATTTAGACACATTCATATAAGTCTAACTAACTTTTTAGGAATTCCGACCTCCAGCAGGATACTATATAACTTCTCGTACAACTATCAAATATGGAAACAGTAAATCTAAAGACATTTTAGTCCAGCAAGGAATACAAGGAGAATCATTAAGTCCCATATTGTTCACACTAATAATGGATGAAATCATCAAAGAACTAAAAGTTGAAGTTAGAAAAGGGATTAAAATAGGTAACAAAGAACTGAAGATAATAAACTATGCTGATGACACAGTTCTAATTACACAAAGTGAAGATGATTTACAAATGCTATTGCACAAATTTAGAATCATTGCAGCAAAATATAACATGAAAATCTCAACAAATAAAACCAAATCAATGGCAATATCAAGGACTCAGGACATGCTAAATTAGAAATAGAAGGGAAAAGTATAGAACAGGTCATGCAATTCAAATATTTAGGAATAGAAATTAATAGCAGCAACAGAATAACAGATGAAATCCTCCATCAAGCAAATAATGCAAATAAAATATCGGGGTGTTTAAACAATACTGTTTGGAAAAATAAAAATTTAAGAATAGATGCAAAAGTAAGAATTTACAAATCTGTCATAAGACCAGTTCTAACATATGGTTGTGAATGCCGAACAGAAACTCAAAAAACAAAACAAATCAATGATACAACCGAAATGAAAGTTTTAAGGAAAATCGTAGGAAAATCGCTGAGAGAGAAATTTCGCAGCTCTGTTATTAGAGAAGAATGTGAAATTGAACCTATAAACCTCTGGATAAATGATAGAAGACTAAACTGGAACGATCACATAGATAGAATGGAGAACAGTAGATTAGTGAAGAAAGTACCTGACTGGACACCTCAGCAGAAAAGGCTTTTAGGATGCCACAACTACGTTGGAAGGACGTCACCATACCCGGGACCTGTAGTGAATGAACACGCAACAAGCTGCCAGCTTTCATGCGTAAAGGAAGAAGAAGAAGATTAAAATCTTCAGAATTAACTAATATTTTATCTTTGTTCTAAATAATCACTTAAATTTTGAACATTAGCCCAATTTTTTACGTGCTGCTTTGAAATGAACGTTTTCTTGTGTTCCTACTATGGAAGGAATTTGGTACATTTATGTTCAGCGACCAGCGATAGTCAGCTATCATATTCACATTCCACTTTCCCTGGTAACGTCTTTCCATCTCGTTTATATGCTCAATTTCGGAGTTGTCTTTCTCCTAGACAGATTACCTTACAAGGCTACAGAGCTCTGTCTGCCCCGAGCATTTGGTTTTATGGCGCCCGAAACTCGTCATTCATCCTCTTTCTGCAGTAAAAACAGTCTCACCACGTGAAGGTAGATGAAAGGATTTGGTAGAGAGAGGCTATATTTTACGCTGACTATTTGGAGCATTTTGTAGAGTTCGAGAGCTCATCCTCAGATCGCCCCAGTAATTCACACCCTTTAGCACCTATAAGTGCTAAGTGTTTTGCACTCTTTTAACTTTACTATATAACCTCTCTTGGTTCACTCTTGTTTTTTCGACCCTGACGCTATTAGGGCATCCGAGGGTTAGGGAGTCCTTCCTTTCTTCCATTTCTTCTTTCCTTTGTTTTCTTTTCTTCTCCAGAAAAACCTGACCAGAGGCTATAAGATGGCAGCCCCATCACTGGTCTTGCCTTCCTTTGGCCAGCAACCAATCGAAGGGACTATTATTATGCTTTCAAGTCTTATACGAGAATTTCACTCAAACGCTGGAGGGAAAATTTTCTATAGGGTCGTAACAGGCCTTGGCCTAATACTTGGAAGGAAGAAGAAGAAGAAATATATTTTTATAATTGTTAATTGTAAAAAACGGTACATGCTAAAAAATGGATTGGAATTATTGAATCAGCAATCATTTAATAAATTAGATGTATATGGCTATTCAGAAAGACGGAACAGACTCTAAACATTTATTTCTTCCATACTACAAAAAATAGAAACACAATTCCAACGTTCCTGGAAAGAGAAGATTTCAAATTTCACTATTTTATGCATTCAATATGAGCACTACGTGTTACATGACAGGTATCAAAACGGTGGCTCACACAAATCAACTGGTCTCTAGTCATCGAATTCACAGTTTCAACAGTTCGATGTCGCAGATCTACAAGAGTGTCAGGCATAGGGGGGGATAAAACACGGTATTTTACGTATTCCCACAGATAAAGATCACACGGGTTAGGTCTGGTGATCTGGGAGTCCACCGGCGATGAGGTTTATTTTCTGCTCCTCCTCTTCCAATCCTACGTCCTATTGTGTTGCCATTTTGTTACAATCAATATGACAAACAACAGCGCCAATGCGGCCGTGATCGAAACTGCAAACTTTTATCTTTTCAGGGACATTGGAATTGTATTTATATTTCTTGTAGTTTGGAAGAAATAAATGTTTGAAGTCTGTTCCTTCTTTCTGGATAGCACTGTGCCGTATTTTGCAGAAAACCCTAGAATTATGAAATGACTTTATGAAATACGAGTATAATAGTATCTTTATTCCAATTTTATAATACAAAAAGTACAGTATGAACGGAAACAACTAAATTCACTTTAAAGGAAAGACAATTTAATACAGCAATTAGTCTACCGGTTTCTCTTGGACTGTAAATTAGCTAGCAGATAGGGAGATATTATAGTTTAAACGGTGCATTGAATCTATTTTCGGTACACTTACGGAGGCGGACTTGAACTTTGATCTTATTGCAGAAAATAACAAGATGAAAGGTGATATTACACTTACCATTAAACTGTCTGAAGCTTCATTAAATCTACTTTATATCGCGTAGAAAACAATTTGCTGATAAGTTGAATACCCTGGCCGTTGAAGGTGAAAAGAAGTTGAATAGGCAAAAAATTGGTTGTCATAAAAACTACCTGTGTTGGGTTAATTCCGATTATACACAGTATTTCTGTTATGTATTTAGAAAAAACATGCACTGTACACGCTTGTTCTGGGGTAAAGGCGGCCGTCACGCAGGGCTGACAACCCGGCTGACATAAAGTGCCGATTGTCTAGAAAAAGTGGGAGCCTTAACCTCCTACTACCCCAAGGGCCTCCTGAGGCCTGTTGAGGGATCATTTTATTTTACTTATGCACTGTACAGTCCAGTTCTGGAAACTGTAGCCGTCTTGTAAAACCAAAGGCGCGTGGCAGGAGGGAACATAACCGACTGGGGGAGGGAACTAGTATCCATGCAAAAAAAATATCATTAATAATAATAATAATAATAATAATAATAATAATAATAATAATAATAATAATAATAATAATAATAATAATAATAATAGTAATAATAATAATAATCGTACATACTTACTCATTGGCACTATCGAACCTGGAGGTTCCTGGCCGCGCGGGCATAAGCTAATGCTTTCCAATCATTCCCTGTATAATCTACTTCCCTCAATGTATATTTAGTTTTATTCTTCAACCTCATTCTTGGTCTACCAACTGGGCGTTTTCCCTCCGGTTTTCCTACAAGAAGCTTCAATGCACCTCTTTCATTTCCCATTCGTGTCACTTGTCCTGCCCATCGCAGTCTACGAGACTTAACTGTTCTTATTATATCTGGCTTCCTATAAAGACCATGTAGTTCATTGTTATGTAGTCTTCTCCATTTAACTGTCTGTTCACCTCTCTTTGATCCAAACATTTACCTAAGAACTCTGTTCTCAAATATTGGTAAATTCTTTCATCCCTTAAAGTAAGAGTCCATGTTTCGCATCCATATAATATAACTGGTAGAATAATAGTTTTATATATTTTCAATTTAACGTTTTTTGAAAGGAGTTGTGACGTCAAGAGTCTCTGTAATGCATAATAGCACGCATTTCCAGAATTGAGCCTATGTTTAATTTCTTTGTGCATCTCATTCCTATTTGTGATTATTGTTCCTAGGTATTTGAATTCAGCCACTTCCTCAAAATTTCCCTCATTTGTCATTAGTTGTCCATTTCCATTATATAATGTATTTCTATGTGTGACCATATATTTAGTTTTATTGATATTTACTTCGAGTCCCAATTTCTTAGTTTTACTCAATAATGTGTGCGTGTTGGCCCTTAGTATCTCTTCGTCGTATTTATTTAAAAATAATATTTTTTAGTATTTTGTATTATTTTATTTAATTCTTCCTGGATATTATTATGTTTATTTGGTCCCATTAAACATGTGTCCATAAATTAATCAGTTATAAAGTAATGTCAATTTTACTGTTTGTATCTCGTCGTAATATAATAAACTGTTACAAAAGCAACATTATTTTATAATGAACCCTAGTGGAGAAAAAATGAAACACATCCTTACAGGTTATTAGTTAATATCTGATGTCCTAAGATGTAAATATGTCAATTATATTTTTCTGTAACGTTAATTCCTGGGAAATAATACGTTTAAGAAAGTGCAATCAGTGGTTTTTTATGGTATAATCAATTGCTACGAATGTAATCACGTAGACTTTCACGGCCGGAGTTGCTATAATGATCTTGATGAAGATTTTCGGGTTGTAGGCCGTGGTTGTGAGGCTTGTAGTTCCCCGACGTTTCGCCAGAGAAGTAGAAGGAGAAGTTGCGCACTACAAACAGAGCAACGAGAGGGTTAGGAAGGAGAGTGGGAGTAGATACAAAGAGAAAGGAAATTGGCATAGTTCACGAATCTCACTGTAGAGGGAGGATAACAGCACTTATGTATCGAACCAAAATAGCACTTTCGGTTCATTTCCACAATCATCTCCTTCCTCCTCTCAGGAATGATCGGAGGTCAGACGCTTCTATGCTTCGATGTATCTCGCAGCTAAGCCTAGAAATTTCCTCGCTCTTATAAAAGGAGCTGCGGGTGAGACACCAGGCCAGTCTGTTTTTGACGAGGGCGATAGCCAGTCTTGGTTTTGACGGCGATAGAAGTGACTTGTGGTGTGTGCAAGAAATAGATCCATGTGGTGAATAGATCCATATGTGACTGTGGAAATAATTCTGACTGAGATAAACATTTAAAATATCAATTATGAATGAAAATTGTAATAAAAGTTTATTGATTATATCTGAAATGAAATAAAGTGTTAAGTGAGATTTTAAACAAATTCAGTGTCTTCATTTACGACGAACTCAGCCATTACTGTCACAATATTATGGATCAGGCATATTTTAAGAGTACTGAAAATAGAATAATCAAAACTATAGGCTACTTGTGGAAATCTGCCAGGATAAGACCTATATGAAGATCCTGCTTAAGATATTCGGGCAATTTGAAGAATGGTTATAACAAATTGGGAAACAGTCAGTGAAGGCAGAAGTGTTCTTCAGGTAACATTGTTGTCCCGTACATTGCGGGCCCGAGTTTGATGCCTGCTTGGAACAAGTGTCCTGGGTTATATTTTTATGGAGCCTTTCGTCACCTGTGTGACAAATATCGGGAAACGTTAAGGCCCATATGACCCTCGAATGCCATATGGTCATCATAATCATCCATATCGTGGGGGGGGGGTATTAGCCTTGTTTATTATGAATCAATGAGTGAATGTTGCGTCTCGTCTTAAATGTTAATGTTGTTTCGGTGGCAACCATGGTATGAGCTGATCACTCATCCAGATAGACCCTCCATATCCTTGTGTGATCCAGTTAAAAATCCTTTCTAGATAGGTCGTGTTCCTTTAAAACCTTTGTGGAGTGGGACATGTAAAAGTCCATACAAAGGGAGAGGTTATACTAAGAAAAGAGAGAGAGAGAGAGAGAGAGAGAGAGAGAGAGAGAGAGAGAGAGAGAGAGAGAGAGAGAAATAGAAGAGGCATAAAACAATTAAGTTTCAATATGCTGTGTCTTGGTGTAGTCGTTAATTTATCTAGAAGTTTACTTACTTAATACAGGCTTTCCACTTTACAGCAGTTTGCCCTTGATTCCTGCTTTCCAGAGATTCCTATCTTCCCATTGACCATCTTCCATACCCCTCTTCATCATGGCATCATATATTCTCTCATACCATGCTCTTCTACTTCTCCCCTTCTTCCTTCTGCCTGGTACCATCCAATCCAACACCTGTTTAGGCCACTGGTCTTCCGACATCCGTTATACATGTCCATACCACTATAGAACTCTTTTTGTTATCCTATCGATAACAGTTTCTTGTGCATCCATTTCTTGTCTGATATATTGTATTGTAAGCCTATGTTTTCCCTTTACAGAGATTTAGGCACTCTCCCCCTACAGAGAAGAATTTGAACCATACTAATTCATACTAATTTAGTTACACTTGTTTTCGTATAGATGTCATTTTTTGGGTGGTACGTGGTCAGCGTTCCGCCTCATACTGACATCTAGGAAACCAAGGTAGTACTAGGACGGGAACATTCGGTAAATTTTGCTTAGAGGCCTTTTCATTCAGGCTTAAGGATTTTTTACGAGCCTGAAAATCTTCAGACTCGGGACCCACGGCTTAAAGTCCCTCCCGGAGGACTTGCTCCTTGGATTTTTCCGTCCTAAAAAATCCATCGACCCCGGCCGGGTTTGAACCCGCGACCCTTGGGAGCATAACAACTAGTCCACCGCGGCCGATGTCTGATATATGTATTTCGAATATGTTGTAGCCTGGATATTCTCATACTTGTCCGTAATCCATCCATTTCTGTCGCCAAGATTCTTTTCTGCATCCTTTCATTTATTGTCCAGCTTTCTGATCAATATGTAAGTATACTTTCTATTATTGTCTGTATAATCTCTTTTTTTTCTGTTTTTCTGGTCAAATTTATGGAAATAACAATGTATGGGAAAGAATTAGTAATAATAGGTACATATGCCCCAACAAACGATGCATCACAAGTAATAAAGGAACAATACTTTGAAAAATTTACTGGATTGGTAGAAAATATTTCTCATAAGAAGGAATTAATAGTTATGGGATCTAGAAGTTTACTGATTTAAATTATATTGTAAAATGGATTGTGGTAAGGAAACTCCAAACCATCTTTTTTGCCTTGATATCTGAGAAATATCTTAGAAAATGTCTGTCAGTTTTGTCAGTGCGATAATTTAAAACCTGAATCCCCGAGTAAAATAGTTCTGTACTTTCAAATTGAATAGCTCATAAAAAAAACAGCACTGCGTATAACAGAGATTAAGATATGCGACATCGGCTCTGCAATAATTTAATTTGCTCCTTTCCAGGTAATTACTGTCAACTGGATTGTATTAAATGGAATTTGATTTATATTAAGTATCTACAATAACTTTGTTAAGTAATTAAGAAGATTATTTAACTTATGTCCCAAACGGGAGTCAATGAAGTTCTTTATGGAATGGTGGACAGAATAAAATGCATAGGAAGAAGAAGAAAATATATATAGGCCTATAGGCTATCCGCTCTTAAAATGATCCTCATCAAATCAAAAATATGTGATCTGCTCGCTTTTCATTTGTTGTGGATACCGATGTACGATGTAGAAGTAGTAAGTACGCGAAAAAGAAGTTCCCTCTATTAAATTAAAAATATGTATAGGCCTATACTTATTCTTCGTGAATGAAAATAATAATATTCAAAACATAGAAAATATTTTAAATGTACCTAATCGAAAATTACAACTTAAAAATAGTTTATTACATATGGATGATGCATTTGTGTCATGCATCCGTCGATTCTGATGGAACAAAATGGTTGAAAGTGTCGAGTCTTCTGTTGTTATGTTGCCATCTACATTTTTAAAATGCAAGTCTGGCAAACCATTGACTAGTGGTAAAAGAAACAGTTATTATAAATGTATTTCACAAGTTCAGGGAAAATCTCACTGTAATCTACCCCATTCAACAATAACATGTCTTGTATACTTCACACGTGCTTCCCGTCATTGAGACAGTAATTGTGGCGCGAATGGCGGAAGGATACAAATTGCATTTTTTATGTTAGGATCACTCTAAGAGCGGATAAGGTATGGGATGATAGACAGCATGAAAATAAATGGACTATTTAACTCATGCCCCAAATGGGAGTCAATGACCAATCACATTTCAATGATTTTTTATTTACAACCAATCACAGTCGTGTTTCGCCCAGAATTTACCAACTAAAGTTTATCATAATGAAGAAAGCACCTCCTTTTTACACGCTTTATATTAGCTTGACCTGTATCTATCTATCTATGTAACGGAATCTTTCAACGCAATTTTCACCCACTTAAAATCATTGGATCGACTTGAAACTTTGTAAACTTGTGAGGACCCGTGACAAAACAATAATGTCGTAATTTATATTTCTTCCTTTCCCTACTTATCTAAAATTTATATTTATGTTCTCTAACCACACCTCGTGGCCATTTGTACATAATTTCTTCTCGACACGGCTACATGAAACAAAAAAAAGTGTTTTTGGTATCAATGTAACGGAATCTTTTCACCGCGATTTTTCACCCACTTAGAAACATTGGATCGACTTGAAAACTTTGTATACTTGTAGAAGGACATGTGGACAAGATATAGATAATCATATCAGGAGTTTATTTTCTAAAATCCTGGCCACAATCATCAACAAATAATAAAAAAAAGTGTTGTGTATCAAGGTAACGGAATCTTTCAATGCGATTTTCACCCACTTAGAAACATTGGATCGACTTGAAACTTTGTATACGTGTAGAGGACCCGTGACAATACAAATACATTTCATATTTATTTTCTAAAATCCGGGCCAGAATCATCCGAAAATCAAAAAATGAAAACTGTTATAATAGGTTTGCGGACTTGTCGAGCTTGTAGTTCATCGTTGTCTAGAGCTCAGTTGGGTCGCCTAGAGCGGTGAACTCTTAGTGGGTTATATAATTTCAGTAATCCATACGTCGCTGGTTTCACATCCGGCTGGGAGGGATTTTTTATACAAGAGTATGACTTTTAAGTTCATACGAACAATAGTATCGAATTTAAAGATATTTACATTTTATCTTATTCTATAAAATATTAAAACTAAAAAAGTAAAAAATACATAATAGTTTTAAAAAACTCAAAGAACAACGCTTTATTAGAAAACTTAAAAAAATGAAAAATAATTTTTTTCCAATACGCTTGGGATCAAATTAAAAGTGGTCAACAAAAAAATCATCTCCAACACATATAGAATTAAAACTAGAGTTATCAACAAAAATAAAAATAATTTTACCATCAAAAGCGTGGGGTGCTTTTTATGGATGTTTACATCTTCTTCTCAGAGAGCTTACTTTTACCAATATAAGTCATTTTTATTAACAAATATATTAATTGATATAGAGCACCCCACGCTTTTGATGGTAAAATTATTTTCTTTTTGTTGATAACTCTAGTTTTATTTCTATATTGTGTTGGAGATAATTTTTTTGTTGACCACTTCTAATTTTATCCCAAGCGTATTGGAAATTAAAATTATTTTTAATTTTTTAGTTTTCTAATAAAGCGTGTTCTTTTAGTTTTTTAAAACTATTATTTATTTATGTTCTGAAAATTCTGGCCAGGATTTTAGAAAACAAATATGAAATTATTATGTTGTCGCGGGTCCTTTACACGTATAGAAAGTTTCAAGTCGATCCAACGATTTTAAGTGGGTGAAAATCGCGTTAAAAGATTCAGTTACATAGATATATACAGGTCAAGCTCGTAAAAGCGTGTAAAATCAAACTCTTTTTGATTGACTATCCCTCACACTATATATGTGCACAATATTTCAATGTGATCTACAGAAGCTCAATATTATTGGTACAATATCAATTATTGTGCAATATATGGACGTAAATATTGATCGTGTAGGGGCCCGATTTATCGTCCATAGCATTGTGCAACTATGTTGAACATAATATTGACCATCTAGGGGCCGCTTAAAGGCTAATTTACTGTTCAATTTTACTATTTAAGGAAGATACCTTCATTTTGTTAAGAACATAGTAATGTATATAATTTCGTTTGCGGAAAATAACACATAGTTGGCCACTAAACATATTATCTCCTACATTTCGTCTTTCAGGAAAATTCTCAATTTCTAATCAAGTTTTTTCATTGCTTTTTAAAAACGTGTTTCTCGTTTTATTTCAAAGTCATATGCAGAGTTTCGTTGCAAAAAATCGAAAATTGTGGCAGCTGTGTTCGCTTTATGTTAACCCGCACTAATAATGGTCCGATTTTGCTGATTAATCAGCTCTATCATTATTTTTCTTAATTGTATGTTGAGTTTGGTTTCGAAAAACAAAAATTGCAGTCGCTGGAGTTTAAACACACACACACACACACACACACACACACACATACATATATATATATATATATATATATATATATACAGGTGTAACAGGACCTCGCCGAGAAAATGACAGGGATGATAGGCCATGCAGAGATAATGATTTTTGTGAAGGAGCATATAGTCCCAAACACGTCATTTATGAGTTATGGGCAATTCTCTTTGTTGGGTTATAATTCCAGAATTCCATCAGTCTCCAAATCCATGTTACGCCACTGTACTGATACAACTGTTACAAAACTGGAGAGATGATAGTGTATTCTGTATTGCGAAAGAAAACGGTCCAATTATAGGATATTGATCTTTGACATTTCATTAAATATATGTTCATAAACATCGGTTTTTCGTTTCACCTGTCTGTGATGTTAGGGTGTTGTGGTTTGTTGTTGGGTGTCCCGAGTTTCCAATATAGAAGTTATGTTCTGAGAATTAATGGGCCCCAGGGGCTCTGGAAATATTTATTCCAGGTATCAGCTACTTGAGATGATTGGACTTGATCCTGAAAAGGTATTCATGATATCCGCTATCTTACAAGCATCTGGCAATGAGTTTACTATCTCAAATGTAAAGTTTTTTTTTCGATCGACTCCTAGTTTGTTTATGCCAATTCAGTAAATATAGCTATCCATAATGGCGTAAGAACCCGATGTTGGGCCTTAGTATCTTCTTTGTTAGGAGTTATTACACCAAGTTAATTTTCCTGCAGACGTCATGAATGGTATGCGGTCAACGTACCTATGCAATGAGACATCTAGTAGGCAACTAAGGTATTATTAGGATGATGAAAGTCGGTAAAGTTTGCTTAGAGTCCTCTATATTCCTATTCAGGTTTAAGGTTATTTTACGAGCCTGAAAATTTTCAGATCGGGGCCCCCTCCTAGGGAATTTTCCTTGGACTTTTTTCCAACCTAAAAATCTGTCGACCACGGCTGGTTTGAATCCGCAGCTCTTGGGACCAGAGACAAGGAACATAACCACTAGTCCAATGCGGCCGACAATAATTCAGTATCCACCATACCTCTAATGTCACTGAATTTTTTGGAAGTAATACTTAGTTTTCAGTGAGCTCCTACCAGAAAAAAAAAATGTAATCCGATCATTTCTAAAACCATGTCTATAGAAACGTTTTTGCCTCTCTTCATTTCCACTTCTCGTCCCATCAATAAGGATCATATTTTTTTCAAAAAATCTTTAGCCCTTAAACACTAGCATGTAATCATTATCTTCTGTTAATATGATACACAAATTTACAATTGTATTTTATTATTTAAAACTCTATTTTAATTTTCAATACATAAAACGTGGGAAAATGTCTAGGCATATTGAAACAGTTTGTCAAAATATCAACCTTTAAAAATATTTATCGGAAATTAATGTTTCCAGTCAAGTCCTCTGTAGGCAATTGATAACATTTATATTTGAAGAGAAGAATTATACGCTCAGACCGGGACTTGAACCCGGGACCCTTGGTTCTCTAGACCAAGTGCTCTACCAACTGAGCTACCTGAGCAAGTACCGATCTAAACGCAAATCTTCCTCTATATACATTGTAATTCCCATCCACCAAATGCTGTGAAGCCATGCTTCTATCTTGCAAATGGCGGCTCCTTTATTAAGAAGACATATTTGGGAATTATAGGCTACATTACAGCCAGTCCGGCTTTTTCCAAGTTTTTATTATTGATTTCGTACATCTCAATGATGGATAAATCATATTTGAAGAGAAAAATTATACGCTCAGACCGGTCATGATACCGGATGATGATGATGATGATGATGATTATTATTATTATTATTATTATTATTATTATTATTATTATTATTATTATTATTATTATTATATTATTATTATTATTATTATTATTATTATTATTGGACTTTAGGTAGACAACAAGAAAAGTAATTATTCACAACAGAGATGGATTTTTGGCGAAGGGCATCAAGAAAATCTAGAAAGGAGAAAATTCGGAACCAGAAAATTACAGAAACAATGAATGTTAAACATAATATTATAGAAGTAATAGAAGAACGAAGATTGAAATAGTATGGGCATCTGAAGAGGATGGAGAATACAGAATCCCAAGAATTATGCTGGATTGGAATGCTGAAGGCAGGGGGAGGAGGAGGTCGAACCCAGGGATCAGGGGATGGATGAAGTTAGAAGAAACACGATCATCAGAGACTTCAAAGAAGAATATGTTGTGGATAGAAATCTGTAGCGGAGCAAATTACATTTGGACTGAACTATATCTATTGTAATGTAGAGGAAATCCTTTATAAAATATTATTATTATTATTATTATTATTATTATTATTATTATTATTATTATTATTATTATTATTATTATTATTATTAGGATATTATAAAATAATCAAAATTACATATTCCATTATTTACGATGAAATTACATTAATTGTATAGGAAAGAACATGTCGAAAGAATGGAAGAAAGTAGATTACCAAATAAAATCTTCCATTATTTTCCAAGAGAAGAAGAGATGTCGGACGTCCTCGGAAGAGATGGTCTTAGATCTATTAGTGAAGACGGAACAGGCAACTCTTGCCTAAACCAGGAAGTGAAGAAGTATTACAATTAAAAATATTTAAAAAAAATGGTTCATCCAGTTGCTGGGTGACTAACCGTTCTAGCACCTACAAGTGACATTGATTTAGAGAATGATGTACAAGTTAAATAATAACATGGTATATAATATTGCTTCCGGTCCCCCAGCTTTATTCTTGTAACTGATTTTGTTTAGGAATAAAGCTGCATTAAGTCCATTGATGTTGCAGTAGATACAACAAAAATGAAACGGGTGTCACAGAAAGCCTTCTGCTCATTGTTGCCGGTTTATATTATATACCAGTCAACTATCCTCTGTTGAGGTTCATCTTGACACAGATACCTGCTCAAGACTCATTATTTTTTTAAATCAGTATGGTTATGCAATGTATAAGCCTTATACCGATCATGCATAATTTCCTTACTAATATACGTTGTTGAAGAGCCATATATAACAATAGAACCCTTATACACAATACGTCACATGTTCATCATTATGACGTCAGAGCATTTTACGAGCAGTTTGTAACAGAAAGAAAACATCATCAACTAGTGATGAATCGTGTAATAAATGAGTATGGACAAGGATAAATACAGTTACAGTATTTGGAGAGGTACGGAAAAAAATAAGTATGTGTTAATTTATTTACATTTTACTTTGGGCTTCGTCAGAAATATTCTAGAACACATTTCATAGATAGTGTGCTGTCATTGAACGACGACGAGAATTTCGAAAAATATTGGAATATATTTTTCCCCCCCATCACTTATAAATTATATGCAGTGCTTTAAGAAGCATTAGAAAACGTTCAGAATAGTAGGAAATGTAGAAAAAGCGAAACTGTAAAAATAAAATGATACCAAAAATTATTTACTTAACTTATTGTGCTATGAAAGAATGAAATATAAAATAATTTATAAATCACCAAAAGAGTCTTTAAAACTAAATTTCAGACCAAGGGCGAACAATCCTTTAAGAAAAAGAAAATAGTTTGAACGGGATTCGAACCTGGAACCGCACGTATCGTAGTCACAAATTCTGACCACAAGACCATCACCTTACTGATTACTTCCTTGCACTAATATTACCTCTATAATTAAAAACATGTTTATAATGGCCTGTATTAAATATTAACGATGTAAGAAAGTTTTGTTAAAATGTTATTATGACCATTTAAACTTCATTCAGCTTAAATCATGTGTCACAACATGTTCTCTTATGAATCAGTATTAAATTTTAAAATATTATCAGTCGAGAATGAATATAGGCCTAACAAAATGCATTTTATAATGCTCTACTTTCCTACTAAGAACCTTATTAATATTATTTATGTCCTGCGTATCCATCAAGCAGTTGTTAAAGAGTTGCATTTTGCGTTAACTTTAAGGAAACGCTCATCAATATCATAAGAAAACAATCAGCTGATTATAGAGACCGCCATTTTGATTTGTTATTACAATCGATAACAAGGAGGAAGTTATGCACAATGATACACATGTAAAGTTGTACATTTTCTTTGGAGTTCGGCCGGCAATTTGTTTTAATTTCCGACAGATGGCAGAATGGCAGCTAAGATTTAAACATAATAAAATTTATTGGATTATTCTAATATATCGTAAATAATTAGTTATTTATCTATTATTATTGCATTTAAATGTATTTACAATTATAGAATTGGTAAAACCCTTCAATTTGATAACCTAGCACTTTGTATTAGAATATTTTCAACTAATAGACCCGCTACTGGTTTCACTTTAAATTTTTATAAATGATAATACCTACTTTTACCCTCTCGTCACATGAACCCCCAGGCAGAATAAACCTGGGTGTAAATTTTTGGAGTGGGTTCGAGGCTTTGTCCTTGAACCCCAAAATCTGAACGCTACCTCTTAACAACCACAGGACCCTGAAACATCGGACTCCAATCAAGGAAGTCAACACCGTTTCATGAGTTTACAGTTTACATCTATTCATAATGCGTTTGAATGTCTTTATATTTATAGAATTAGTAAAACTCTTCAATTTGATAACCTAGCATTTCGTATTAGAATTTTTCAGCTAATATACAAACTACTGACATAAGGTACAATTTTTATAAATTATACGTATTTTTGTTCATTTGCAACTTAAGGTGAGGGCTAGAGAGACTTGTGCTAGTTCCCTAAGGGACTAGTCTTAGTCGCCTTAAGGGGCTGCATTTGCAGGTGTGTGGGCCCACACCGTCTCTCGAGGTGCCCAATATTTGGAGTGGGTTCGAGGCATTGTCCTTGAACCCCAAAATCTAAACGCTACCTCTCAACAGCCACAGGACCCTGAAACATCGGACTCCATCAAGCTGAAGGTGAGGGCTAGAGAGACTTGCACTAGTTCCCCTAAGGGACTAGTCTTAGTCCCCTTAAGGGACTAGAACAGCCTGCATTTGCAGGTGTGTGGGCCCAGACCGTCTCTCGATGTGCCCAATATTTGGAGTGGGTTCGAGGCATTGTCCTTGAACCCCAAAATCTAAACGCTACCTCTCAACAGCCACAGGACCCTGAAACATCGGACTCCATCAAGCTGAAGGTGAGGGCTAGAGAGACTTGCGCTAGTTCCCCTAAGGGATTACTCTTAGTCCCCTTAAGGGGTTAGGACAGCCTGCATTTGCAGGTGTGTGGGCCCACACCGTCTCTCGAGGTGCCCAATATTTGGAGTGGGTTCGAGGCATTGTCCTTGAACCCCAAAATCTAAACGCTACCTCTCAACAGCCACAGGACCCTGAAACATCGGACTCCATCAAGCTGAAGGTGAGGGCTAGAGAGACTTGCGCTAGTTCCCCTAAGGGATTACTCTTAGTCCCCTTAAGGGGTTAGGACAGCCTGCATTTGCAGGTGTGTGGGCCCACACCGTCTCTCGAGGTGCCCAATATTTGGAGTGGGTTCGAGGCATTGTCCTTGAACCCCAAAATCTAAACGCTACCTCTCAACAGCCACAGGACCCTGAAACATCGGACTCCATCAAGGAAGTCAACATCGTTTCATGAGTTTAGAGTTTACATCTATTTTTAATGCGTTTAAATACTTTTATATTTATAGATTTGGTGAAACACTCCAATCTGAAAACGTAGCGTTGCATATTAGAATATTTTCAACGAATGTACCAACTATTGACTTGTCTGACAATTTTTATGCATGAAAATACTTATTCTCGATCATCATTGGGTTGCTCCGAAGCGTCCAGCTGTGGACATTCTTGTTTCTTAATTTTTAAGTGGATTTTAGATGCTTTTTTTTAATCCATTCATTTACGTCCGGCTTCTCAACAGAAGCGCCTATGAGACTAATACAATAATATATTTTGCATATGATTTTCTATCCATGTCATTTCAGTTTACTACGCTATTAAATACTAAAATCTACATTCAATGAACAACTTTGGTCATTCAAATGAATAATTTTTTTATTAGATTTTAGGTTTCTGCCTTAAAATCCGTAATTTTTGACCTGGTCTCTTCAACAGAAACGCCTCTCATACTAACACATTCATATATTTTGTATACTATTTTCGACGTCATTTCAGTTTTCTACACCTATTTAAAACTAAAAACTAAGGTCCGTATCCCGACTATCCAAACTGTCGTGCGCCGACCTCACATCTACATGTGGCTATCACATAGGTGAATGGTCATCCAGCCACTATAGGAGTGATATGTGGTCAGCATGTCGGGTCCCCCAGGCGTCTTGATCTGAAGCTGCTGCCCACTTTTAACGAAAGTACCAACTATTGGCACCTCGTACCCATTTTATAAATAATTATATTTATGGTCGTAAGGTATATTTGTATGAACACGTAGACAATAAACAAATATTAATTAGAAATTACGTTCTTGCCTTAGAAACGATTTTTATGTTGCATTTTAGGTTTTTGCCTTAAAAATTGAATAACATTTTAAAGAGATAAGTTAGAGCCGGCTTTTTACTAAGAGAATACATAAGCAGCCATGAGACTTCACAGTTGAAATAAACACTGTGCAGTGTATAAGAGGTTGAGATCAGATTTAGACACCACAGCCGCTATAATTTATATAAATTAGATATAGGCTTATACAGGGAATCCATTTTAAGAGGAAATCTGGCATCATTCTGCCGCCGCGACAAGACTGTTGAAATCTCAAATAAATGGTGAGTAATAAGTCTCTATGTTTAGGCCTATTTTTTATAATAATCTAATTAGTTGATTTATTTGTATTTTGTAGCTTCTAACCGTCTCCATTTAGCGGTAGTAACGGAACACGCTCCCCGCCGGTGCAAGCACAATGGCGCGAGTAGTGAGAGCCGCTGCATCGCTGTACAAAGGTTTCCGCTTAAAATGTTTTCTCTGTATAAAGAACCCACCATATAAAATAATGATGACTCAACGACTAAAAAACATAACCATATCATGATTGGTATCAAATTAACACAAATGTTATAAGCTATACAATAATATAATTAAAATGTCTATCAAATAGCATATCAAAACCCTCTGGTACTCATTAATAACATACCAATTAACTAAAGATTCAATCCGGCCATTAATCAGTGGGAAACCCTTTTAACTAGAGTGACGTCAGTCCCCACGTGACATCAACCTCATAGATAAGTATTGTTTCAAATCACTTCAGAGTCGGAACAGAGCCTGGATCAAATTCTGGGTACATGGGTATGACATGTTGAAATCTTAAGAAATAATAGAAAATCTTTCTACCTCCCGAGATGTCCCTTGGAACGTGTAAGCATTAAACCCTCGTCAGATTGACTCATTGTTAACGACATGGAAAAACCGAGGTAAGGATTGGCAATAAACTTGACAACGCCGTGGGGGTGTTATCTAACAATACTAGAGAATAATTCCATTGAAATATACCCACTGTAGTCAGTTAAATCCAAAGATAGCCAATCAGAAATATTGTAAGAACAATCTTAGCAGGCGTTCCCGAGGAATGAATAATCTGGAAGGAGTAAATGTATCCTGTTTAAGGACAGGTTGTAATAATTCGGGACACACTGTCTCACACTCCACTCTTTTTGTTTTCTTTCTGTTACAAACTGCGCATAATATGCTCTGACGTCACAATGATGAATGTATGACGTATTGTATATGAGAAGTGTATTGTAATGCAGCTCCTATACAAAGTTTATTAGTAAGGAAATTACACACACATATATATAAAGTTTATATATTGTATAACTAAACAACTGATAAAGCCTATATAGGTAATTTGTATTAGTAAAAAATCTATCGACCCCGGCCCGGTTTGAACCTGCGGGACCTGAGGCAAGGAACATACTCACTTGTTCATCCCGGCCCACAATATGGAGAAATGGTAGAATTCAATTTGTAGCTGGAGAAAAACCTGCCCAAGCTCCGTTTCGTCCGCCACGACCCTCTAGGAGTGATTGAGACTCGATCTCGAGACCACTGCGATGGTAGGCGAATGTCAAACTGCTTGCGCCACGGAGCCACCAAAACTATGAAATATTAACAAACATTCACATTAATATATTTAATATTTTGTGCTTAAAATGTAATAAAGTATATTTTAATGACAGTTCACGATTTGTGTCCAATTTGTAGAAATATTTGTTCCGAACTCTCTAATACAGCTATTTGATTAAAAACATGAAGATAGTTTCCATGGTTACCGCTGTATTATTATAGGTTAATGTGTTTATTGCAATGAGAATCACAATGCCACCGGGATATGTAATGACTAGAGCGAGGATTTTTATGAAATTTCATGTTTTAAACTGTTAGAGAGCGCTGAGACGAAGTATCTTCAATTTTTGTCTATATATATATATATATATTGTCAGTTATTGCAAATATTTCAAGTTCCTGTCTTATTTCTGTGTTCTTGATTCTGTCTTCCTTAGTGCACCCTTTAACAGATCTCAAAAAATTCACTTCTGCCGCCGTTATCCTACTTAGATCTTGTTTTTTACGTATCCAGGCTTCTGAACCATAGAGCAGTACCGGAACTGCCAACGTTTTATAAAATTTCAATTGGGTCTCTCTTGTTGTTTTGTTATTTAGTGATCGTTTTATCGTACCACATATTTCGCTGGAATTTTGCTATTTTATTAGTTATATCATTATCATAATTAAATGAAATGTCACATCCTAGATAATTGAGATGGTTTACCTGTTCTATGATTTTGTTTCCTATTACTATTTTGGATCTGATTTGATTTTTCCCTTGCAGTGCCATTACCTTAGTTTTTTCTATGGATATTTTGAGATTATATTGTTCACATATATTATGTAATTTAAAAATATTCCTTTGAAGTTCGTCTTGCATATTTGCTATTATTACCTGGTCATCAGCGTATAATAATATTTTCAAGTAGTGTGTTTTATTTAATTTTATTCCTTTATTTGTTTCTTCGTTCCATTTTTTTATTATATCATTAATGTATAGGTTAAACAAAACTGGAGAGATACTGCATCCTTGTTTAACTCCTTGATTAGTATGAATTTTATTTTTACTTACTTCATTTCTAGTTTTTATAACAACATTTGTGTTCCAGTACAAACTCTTTATAGCTGTTATTAAGTGTTTTGGAATTCCTTTTTCTTTTAAAATTGTCCAAAGTTTCCTCTGCCTACTTTATCAAATGCCTTGACAAAACTATGTGTGTTTCCTTGTTATATTCTCTTATTTTGTTTATAAATTATTTTATCGTAAATATATTATCCATACATGAACGCCCTGGTCTGAATCCACTTTGTTCTTCTGTTAACATTACCTCTGCTATTTGTTTTAACATAAATGTTAAGATTCTTGAGTATATTTTATAGCCTGCAGTTAAAATGCTTATTCCTCTGTAGTTGTTGCAGTCGTTACGTTCTCCTTTCTTAGAAATAGATTGTACTATTGCTGTTGTCCAGGTTTCTGGTATTGTTGCTTGTTTCCAACATAAATTTAAAAAATGTAATAATCTCAGTTTAAAAAAATCCTCCATATTTTATTAATTCCGTCTATTCTTAATGCCTTTCTATTCTTGGTTGTTTTCAGTACTTCTTCTAATTCTTCCATTGTTATCATATCTAATCCTGTCTCACACTCATATATGTTATCTTTAGTTATTTTATTTTCATTATAGCACAGTTTTTTATAATGTTCTTCCCATTGTTTCTCCTCAATTACATTGATCTTTATTGTATGCTTTTCTTGTTTATTTAGATGTTTCATTACTTTATAGGCTATTTTTTGCTGCCCATGTATATCGTATTCTAGTCTGCTTATATATCTATCCCAACTGACTTTGTGTGCTTTTTTAATTTCTCTTTTGACTATTGCACTTTTATGTTTGTATTCAGCTTAGAAGAGTGTAAAACAACAAATACTGTAAACGTTCCTTATTCGCGGTCCCCTTATCCACGTAGAATGCAATTTGTGGCTGCCTAAGATCTGCTTCGTCCGCCACGAAACCCACAAGGAGTGATCGAGACTCGATCTCGAAACCAAAGCGGTGCCAGGCGAGTGTCAAACTGCTTGCGCCACGGAGTCGCAAAAATTATTAACTAACATTTAATATGTTTAATATTTTGTACTTAAATGTAATAAAGTATATTTTAATGACAACTCACGATTTGTGTCCAATTTGTTGAAATATTTGTTCCGAACTCTTTACTGCAGCTACTTGATTAAAAACATGAAGATAGTTTCCATGGTTACCGCTGTATTATTATAAGTTAATGTGTTTATTGCAATGAGAATTACAAAGCCACCGGGATATGTAATGACTTTTCTGGTTATGATACACATATTTATGTTTACTACAAGTTAGTCATTTTGATTCACCATGTTGTATGGAAACTGTTGTTAATGCATGGAAGTTTCTTGTTGTAAAACCAGAGGGAAAACGCCCAGTTGGTAGACCTAGAGTGAGGTGGGAGAATAATATTCATGATTTGAGGAAGGTGAATTAAATAGGGGATGATTGGAAAACTTAGCTCAGGATAGGGATGTATGGAGAGCTTATTTCCGCGCGGCCATGAACCTACGGGTTCGATAGTACCAGTGGGTTAGTTAGTTAATTATTATTAGGCCTATTATTATTATTATTATTATTATTATTATTATTATTATTATTATTATTTTCTTTCTTTATTTATTTATTTTACGTGATGGAGTTAAGGCTGTAAGGTCTTCTCTTCCACTCCACCAGGTTAAATTATACATATAATAACAATTATGAATTATCTACATGTTGATTAATGATGCATAATAGATATCGGCTATACAGTATAAAGTTGACAAGGGTAAGAAAGAAAAAATAGTAATAATAATAACAACAGTACTACAGTAAACTTGTTTAATCGGGAACGTGAATAATGCGGAAATCTGTCCAATGTGAACAAATATATTGGTCCCGACAAAATAATAGTAATTTTACGTGTTTATTTTGTATAAAACGGAATCTGTCCAACGCGGAAACGGAAGGATATTTCTACATAATTCATGAAAATATGTTTATAAGGCGGAAAGAGAGAGAGAGAGAGAGAGAGAGAGAGAGAGAGAGAGAGAGATACATTGGTTTCCACTTCATTGAATTCTCATTAGGCGAATTAACAATAAGTAACGATTTCTGCCGCCAGCGCCGGGTGAAGTAGAGTTTATATGTATCTGGAGTTTTCTTTCGGCCTCGCTGCACACCCGTTTTGCGAAATACAGGTTCTTTTAACAAATATTTGGCGTGTGACATCTGTCTTACAAATAACCAGTGCACTGTAAAATCTTTAATTAGTTTAAGATCTGAGACCGATTGTGTACGTATCTTTCACAGGTAGCGTTCTGAATTTATGGATTAAGATGGCTAAATCGTATGTATCAGCCATTAAACGAAAAAGTGAAAGTGATTGAAGAAAAAGAAAAAGAAACTCGCAGTACGCGAAATAATGACTAAATTTAAATATGAAAAAAAAACCCAAGTTTGTGAGATTTTAAAACACAAAGAATAAATAACGAATGAATGGATTCAAGGAAATGATCAAATGAGGAGAAAAAAAATGAAGAAATCAACAAGGTGTGTTTTACAAGTCCATGAACAAAATAATCTCCGAATTTCCGAACCGATGCTCCAAAGTCAAGCTCCAGCTGTTGCTATATCCCTAGGGAATAACGATTTCAAGGCATCTTCAGGTTGGCTGTGGACAGTTTTAAAAGACGGCACAATGTAGTGTGGAATGAAATTTGCGGGGAATCAAAGGATGTGGGTGAAAGTATAGTTAGTGAGAGAAAACCGAAACTACATACTTTAATTTCAGGATACGCACCTATGAGACATTTTTAACGCTGACGAAACGGGACTGTTTTTACGCGCGCTGCCGTCGAAGTCACTTGTACATGCTATACTGCATTTTACAACGACAGCCTAACTACAATCTTCTCAGGCACATAAAAATACATATACGGTGCTCTTACTTACTTACTCACTGGCACTATCGAACCCGTAGGTTCACGGCCGCGCGGACATAAGCTTTCCATACATCCCTATCCTAAGCTAATGTTTTCCAATCATTCCCTGTATAATCTACTTCCCTCAAATCATAGTTAATGTTATTCTCCCACCTCATTCTTGGTCTACCAACTAGGCGTTTCCCCTCTGGCTTTCCTACAAGAAGCTTCCATGCAAGTCTTTCATTCCCCATACGTGCAACATGTCCTGCCCATCGCAGTCTACAAGACTTGACTGTTCTTATTATATCTGGCTTCCTATAAAGACCATGTAGTTCATTGTTATGTAGTCTTCTCCATTCACCTGACTGTTCATCTCACTTTGGTCCAAAAATTTTCCTAAGTACTTTATTCTCAAATACCTGTAATCTCCTTTCCTCCCTTAAAGTAAGAGTCCATGTTTCACACCCATATAATATAACTGGTAGAATAATAGTTTTATATATTTTCAGTTTAACGTTTTATGAAAGGAGTTGGGACGTCAAGAGTCTCTGCAATGCATAATAACACGCATTTCCAGAATTTAGCCTATGTTTAATTTCTTTGTGCATCTCATTCCTATTTGTGATTATTGTTCATAGGTATTTGAATTCAGCCACTTCCTCAAAATTTCCCTCATTTGCCATTAGCTGTCCATTTCCATTATATAATGTATTTCTACGTGTGACCATATATTTAGTTTTATTGATATTTACTTCCAGTCCTAATTTCTTAGTGTTACTCAATAGTGTGTGCGTGTTGTCCTTTAGTATCTCCTCGCTATCGGCCAATAGTACTACGTCATCAGCATAAACTAACAGTTTATTAATACCATTCAGTTGTAAGCCTTATATACGGTGCTCTGTAATCTAAGATTGGTTAATATATATATTTTTAATTTTTATAATGCGGAATGTTGTCTGAAAATGAAAATAGTCCCATTCGGTTCCGCTTTGAACAAGTTTTACTGTAGTAATATTTTACATTACAGTGGTTATTATTAGTGGGTTACACTATTGAGTAACACTTCGAAATTGGGACTGGAAGTAAATATCAATAAAACTAAATATATGGTCACACCTAGAAATGTATTATATAATGGAAATGGACAGCTAATGACAAATGAGGGAAATTTTGAGGAAGTGGGTGAATTCAAATACCTAAGAACAACAATCCCAAATAGGAATGAGATGCACAAAGAAATTAAACAAAGGCTCAATTCTGGAAATGCGTGCTATTATGCATTGCAGAGACTTTTGATGTCCCAACTCCTTTCAAAAAACGTTAAGCTGAAAATATATAAAACTATTATTCTACCAGTTACATTATTTGGGTGCGAAACATGGACTCTTACTTTAAGGGAGGAAAGGAGATTACAAGTATTTGAGAATAATGTACTTAGGAAAATGTTTGGACCAAAGAGAGATGAACAGACAGGTGAATGGAGAAGACTACATAACAATAAACTACATGGTCTTTATAGGAACAGTTAAGTCTCGTAGACTGCGATGTGCAAAACATGTTGCGCGTATGGGGAATGAAAGACTTCCATGGAAGCTTCTTGTAGGAAAGCCAGAGGGAAAACGCCCAGTTGGTAGACCAAGAATGAGGTGGGAGAATAACATTAACTATGATTTGAGGAAAGTTGATTATACAGGGAATGATTGAAAAGCATTAGATCAGGATAGGGATGTATGGAGAGATTATGTCCGCGTGGCCATGAACCTACGGGTTCGATAGTGCCAGTGAGTAAGTAAGTATTATTAGTGGGTTATTGACTTTTTTTGCCATAATAGTATACGCTGCATAGCCAATAAAATACCTGATATTTCTTGCAATATGAAATACGCCATAGTTTGAAGGGAAAATAAAGTTGTTTGACGTTTTGTAAAGAATGGCTTGTATTTCAATGTCATAAGTGATATTTTATTCACTTGTTGTATCAGAGTGTAGATATAACTTAATGAACTTAAGGGCGGTGGTAGAGAGAGCTTAATTTTATTCGTTAAATAGTCCTAACAAATGCCACTCTTGATTTCCAAATTCTCATAAGTAATGCCACGAGTGATTTCCAAATTATCGATAAATTCACGACTCACGAAGTGAGGAGTGAATTTATCTAGAGAATTTGGAAATCAAGAGTGGCATTTGTTAGGACTATTTAACGAATAAAATTAAGCTGTTTACTCACAAATCATTATTTAACTATAGTTATTTTAAAATATGTATATATTTAATGTAAACGGCGATGTTTGAAAACAAATGAGAAGCGTTAGGTACGCTTCATGTGCTTCTTTTGTTTATCACTGCAACCAGATCATACTATTTATTGCCAAAGGAACGCAATATTGTAAGAATGCTCTCTAGTGGAGAAAAAATGAAACACATCAAACTGTATATTAATTCATTTCTGATGTCGTATGATGTAAATATGACAATTATATTTTTCTGGATTGTTACCTGGGAAAAAATACATTTATGAAAGTGCAAACAGTGGTTTCTTTTTTTGGTGGTATAATCAATTGCTACAAATGTTTTTATATTAACTCCCGCATGCGGCATGTGTTGACATTCATGCACTATATATACAATCTGGTAGCCGTATTTCTATTCGGCTCAGTCACTGCAAAATAATGGTCAGACCTGTTCAGAATATTAAAAAGGAGGAGCTTTCTTTAATATGGTAATTATAACACTGATAAATATTTCGTGAAACACGACTCTGATTGGTTGTAAAACAGAAATCATTGAAACGTGATTGGCCATTGAGTCCCATTTGGGGCATGAGTTAAATAGTCTAGATAAATTCACTCCTCACTTCGCGAGTCGTGAATTTATCGATAATTAGGAAATCACTCGTGGCATTACTTATGATAATTTGCATATACGAAGATAAAAATATACGGAGCGAAGAATGTATAATACTCGGTTTCAAATGAAGGACTTGTCCTTGGGCGGAAATTTATGAATGAATGAAAATAACAGGATTTGTTCTTTCTTACATACTCTGCATTGAACATTTTAAATTAAAATTAAAATGGAGTTTTATTCACATGTTCACATTTATGTGCTGTAGTATATAATCGAATTAACATCTCTCTTCCAGTTTTGAACTTGTATAGCTGCCAGGCACATTTAGTTTGGTTGAGATTTGATTGAAATAACAGAAATAAAAGAAGCGAAAAATAATTAAATGAACAAAAAAATAATGTGGACATGAAAATATAAAACGTATAAATAGTTTAAAAGTATTGATATTTGATTGCTTGCTTTAGTTGGGGTTGAAATGAAAGATCGTTGAAGTGTGGAAAATGGAACTGACATACACATACCAGACACCCAGACACCTGTATCAATAATTATAATTAAACTATGCTATATATATAGTAACACGGTCTGTTCAACATATTTGCTTCACTAAAATTAACAAAATACCCTTGTTTGTTATACATATTAATCACCGTGTCCGTGACATTGATTCAAAATTACAAACATATAATAAAATGAATGGGGTAATACGAAGACATTTTGGTAAACAGATGAGGACAGAGACAAAACTAAGATTACATAACGTCACATCAAAAGCTGCTCTAAAATACGGAAGTGAAATTTGGATTTTAAATAAAAGAAACTCTCATAAACTTCAAGTAAGACAAATGCGCTTCTTACGATCATTGTTAGGAGTTAATTAGACTGGATCACCAAAGGAACACTACTATCATAGGAAAACTTGGAGTAGCAAGTTTAAATGAAGATATCCAAAGATACCAACAAGAATGGAAAAATCATCTGAGAAGAATGGCAAGAAATAGACTTCCAAAATTGGCATTCCAATATACCCCAACTGGACATAGGGACCAAGGAAGACCAAAACATCGGTGGAAAGATCAAGACCATCTTCGCTAGGTTTACCGTACAGGCCACATGGCCTAAAACGAATTTGTTCATGATGATGATGATGATGATGATATATATATATATATATATATATATATATATATATATTAATAGGTGAACAAAACACTTTGTACCCCTTTTTAAGCAGATTGCGCGCACGGAGGAGTGTGTTATTTGGCTTAATTAAAGTTCATATAGATTAGATTTATTTATTTAGCCACTTTTAATATTATAGTAATTAAAACATTATAGCAAAACTTGAAAATAAAAAAAATTAAATATTTTAAGTAAAATTTTAACATACGTAAATCGGAATAGAAAATAATGAAACTAAAGAAGGTGTATTTCTAGATTTCCGTTTTTTCTATAGGTGGAGTTAAGGCCATGTGGCCTTCTCTTCCACTCACCAGGACAAACATATATTACATCAGAATATAACAATCTCAATTAACTCTAATATTAAAATACTAAATAAAAATTTGATCAAAAATATATCTCTTATATTACGATCTATAATGCAACCAGTTAATGTTAGTTAAAATTAAGACTAAAACTAATAATAAAATGTATACAACCAAGACATATTAAATTGTCCCTGTCTAATGTATATACAAAACAAAGAAAAATAATGAGATATAGAAAACTAATTTTACGATTATACAATATTTAAAACAAAACAAAAGAAAATATTTGTTAATCTTAATATTATTTTCATAAATAATTGAATTTATTAATGGTTAAAAGAATACTATCAATGGGGTGTATAAGTTAGTTTGTTATTAAATTATTCTTTAGTTTGTTTTTTTAAGGATGTTATAGTTTGACAGTCTCTGACATAGGGCGGAAGGGAATTCCATGTTTTGGTAAGTGAGACCGTAAAAGATAATGAATAATGTACAGTGTGATGAGGAGGGATATAAAGGACAATGTGCTGATGGGATCGAGTGTCAAGATTATGTGTGTCCGTTAGTCTGATGAAGCGGCGTGATAAATAATAAGGCGATGATGGGAAAGAGCGCAGAAAAATAAAATTTATATATAACATATGTTACAAATAAATTAAATTATACAAAAAAAATAATTGTCTCTAAGGAATTTACGTGCATTATTCATTCATTTGTGTACTCATTAATTTGTTTACGTTCTTACTGAAAGTACATTGTTGCAAAAATAAAATTGTAGTCGGAGTGAGAGACAAAGAAGAATATTCCCATACACATAATAATAGGCCAAATGCAAATTTAAATAGTAAAAATAGTATACCCAACAGCAATGTGAATTGACCTACTCTCGCGTATTTATTATTAGCGGTTTAAAAAGTGAGTACATTTTATTATTTAAATTTAAATTAAACCTCTCTAATCTTGGTTTCAGTAATTTCATTATATATGAGTTTTATATTTAGATATTCGTACCTACTTCCATTATGCCTCGGCATATAACATTGACGGTTGGAGTGAGAGACAAAGAAGAAGGAATGTATGTGTGTGTATATATATATATATTCCCGTACAAATAATAATAGGCCAAATGCAAATTTAAATAGTATAGATAGTATACAAATGCCAAATGAAGCGTTATTGTTTTTTAAATATGGCTTAGCCAAGCTATACCACAGATTTCCTATCGTTCGTATTTTTAAAATAAATCGAAAATAATGCATAATGATATATTTGTGACAAACTTAAAAGTATAATGAATTGTGGTCGAATTTCGACCGCTGGGAGACCACTAGTTAATATGATTATAATTAATCATATTACTTTGATATAGTTTAGGTAAAGAGTATAATCGCAGATAATTTAATACTAATTTCCTGGATATGAGTGACTACTGAAATAGCATACTTAAATAAATATCCTCAACTCGTGCCCAAGTCAGGTTCGGGTCGAGGGATGAGATGAGATGAAGCCCCTTTATAGAGGTCTGTGAATAACAAGGGTGTCCGCCGACCATGCCTGACGCACCATCAGGGGGACAGATGAACAAAATGGATAAGATGAGTATGGAGGAATGGTGGATGGACATTGTGACAAGGAAAAACCGGCAAAAACCCGAGAAATACCAGCCTAAACTCCGTTTCGTCCACCACGAAACGCACATGGAGTGACCGAGACGCGATATCAGGACCCAGCAGTGAGAGGCGAACGTCTAACCGCTTGCACCACGCAGCCACCATGTTATAGCTTACTTATTCCTTGTTATATCCATGATTTGAGGGAAGTAGATTATACAGGGGATGATTGGAAAACATTAGCTCAGAATAGGGATGCATGAAGAGCTGGAACATATGTCCGCGCGGCCATGAACCTACGGGTTCGATAGAGCCAGTGAGTTTGTTATTTAGGAATAATAAAAACAGGAATTAGATGGACAAAGACTTTAAACATATGCTCAATTCTGGAAATGCATACTATTATGCGATACAGGGACTCTTGTCGTCCCAACTCCTTAAAAAAAAAGTTAAACTAAAAATATATAAAACTGTTATTCTCCCAGTTATATAGCTGCGAAGCATGGACTGTTACTTTAAGGGAAGAAAGGAGATTACGAGTATTTGAGAATAAAGTTTTTAGGAAAAAAAATTTATCAAAGAGATATGAAGAGACGGTGAATGGAGAAGACTTCATAACCGAGAGCTACATGGTATGTATGTACTTGTATGTACTTATGGGAATATGTTGAATGCGGCTGCGATTCGCCTTGCGGCTACAAGTGATAAGGACTCGGAATGTTTTCATGTTATGGTCTTTATAAGAAGCCAGATATAATAACAGTCAAGTCTCGTAGACTGCGACGGGCAGGACATGTGGCACGAATGGGGAATCAAAGAAGTGCATGGAAGTTTCTTGCAGGAAAACCAGAGGGAAAACGCCCAGTTGGTAAAACAAGAATGAGGTGGGAGAATAACATTAAGCACGAGATGAGGGAAATATATTATACAGGGGACGATTAGAAAGCATTGGCTCAGGATAGGGATGTGTGGAAAGCTTATGTCCGTGCGACCATGAACCTACTGGTTTGATAGTGCCAGTGAGTTAGTTACTTATGAATTATCCTAACCCCAACAATAATCTTGTTTTTGTACACTCAGATTCAACCCAGAAAATTACTGTGTGTTTGGAATAGGGAACTGGGTTGCCATTTTTAACAGTATTTTCTTGAGATAAATCCTTATGTTAAACTGAATATTGCAACACAGCAGTTGTAGCCGTCCAAGCCACCCCCTCTTTAGGAAAAGAAAACTGTTACCACTTGTTACTGAGCTCTTGCGGATCTGTAGTATCCTATGTGTAAGTGTCGACTCTCATATTTACTATAAAACTAGTTTGCATGCCGTAAAAGAAAAACTGTATTTTTTAAATGTATAGTACATAGATTTGGAAAAAAGTACTGCTAACCTTGCCGATCCACCCCTCCTTAACAAACAAATACCGTTATTATGAGTTTGGCAACATCTACCCTCTGATAACAATGAACTACATGGTATTTATAGAAAGACAGATATAATAAGAACAGTTAAGTCTCGTAGACTGCGATGAGCAGGACATGTGGCACGAATGGGGAATGAAAGACGTGCATGGAAGCTTCTTGTAGGAAAACCAGATGGAAAACGCCCAGTTGGTAGACCAAGAATGAGATGGGAGAATAACATTAACTATGATTTGTGGGAAATAGATTATAAGGGAATGATTGGAAAGCATTAGCTCATGATAGGGGTTTATGGAGAGCTTATGTCCGCGTGGCCATGAACCTACGGGTTCGATAGTGCCAGTGAGTAAATAAGAAAGTACATACATACATAAGGACTTTATTAAACTGAAAGTAAGATACATACAATTTTATTTACAAATATGGATCGCACGGGCAGTAAGCCGTACGTGCTGTTTACAGTCCGTTACAATGAGTTGATGTTTAAAAACAAAAAAAACAAAAAAAACAGAACAAAAAGAAAACACAATAATATTACAATTAGATAACAATACAATTACATTATACATTAACTTAGTTATGTAGAATTATAAATTAATAGTTATGTAGAATTATTAAGAATTAATGGTATACAATTTGTTAGAAAGTAAGTAGGTTCGGGAACACTGGCATAACCCATAAAGTCTGTAGTAACTTTCTGGGTTGAATTCGAGTGTAGAAAAGTGTTTGGTAAATAAACAGAAGTTTCATGTTTGTAAAGCTAAACATTGAACATTATGATATGCTACATCAAGCTACCACATTAACTTATCAGAGTTTGACGTGTCTACCCGCAATCCATCATATAATCTGATTAAAATTATTTAAATCGTTCAATTTAATTCGATCCTGTTGGACCAGTGGTTACCATGCATGCCTCAAGTGGTTCCCAAGTCCCAAACTCCACTCCTTGACACGTCAAGTATAGAGGCCTTTGGCATACCAGCCGGCAGCTGGCCTCACATAATAATAATAATAATAATAATAATAATAATAATAATAATAATAATAATAATAATAATACTTTATTTATTCTGGCAGAGTTAAAGCCATAAGGCCCTCTCTTCCACTCAACCAGCACAAATACAAATAAATATTCGACAAGTATAGATATACACTGTACTAATTATAAACAGTTAAAGATACAATAAATGTAGCAATGTAAATGTCATGTACAAACAACATTTCATAGGGTAATAACAATAATGATACGATAATAATAATAATAATAATAGTAATAATAATAATAATAATAATAATATAAATATGATACATTATACGGGAAACACCAATTAATATATATATATATATATATATATATATATATATATATATATATATCTTACACTGGATAATAATGAAGTCGAGTTTAGAGCAAATATAAATTTAGATTTCTTTTAAAAGATGCCAATGTCCGGCAGCCCCTTATTTCTTGTGGTAGGGAATTCCAGTTGCGAGAAGTGGAGATGGTATATGACATGGAGTGATGTGATGTCCTATGTTGCGGTATATTAAGTAAGAGACTATGATGTGATCTTGTGTTTAAGTTATGGTTTGAGGATAGATACTGGAAACGGGATGATACATAATTGGGAATCGAGGTGTGTAGGATCTTAAATAGGAGAATTAGACAGTGTGATTTTCTTCTCTCTTTTAGATGTAGTCATGACAATTCGTGGAATAATGGAGAAATGTGATCGTATTTTCGAACATTAAATATGAATCTGATACACATATTATGGACACGCTGCAGTTTGTCCGACAATCCGTCACTTATGTCAGTTAGTAGAACGTCACAGTAGTCAAAATGCGGCATCACTAAAGTTTGGATTAAAATTCTTTTAAGAGCTGTAGGAAGAAAATGTTTAAAGTCGCTTTAGGGAATGCATTATGGAGAAGATCCTTTTAGATGTTTGTTTTACTTGCTCATGCCATTTTAAATTAGAATGTAAGTAAAATCCCAAGTTTTTAACGACGTCGGTATAAGGAATTTGTTCATTATCTAATATGACAGCCGGCATATTGCCATTGTTTATGAGGTGTAATAGCCTTGGATGTCCGATAATTATTGCTTGCGTTTTGTTTACATTTAGTTTCAGCCCATATTGTCTGGACCATAAAGATATATGCCTGAGGTCAGTGTTTACTTTGTCAATATATTCATTAATTTCGTCAGGCCTAAAGTGTGTGTAAATCTGTAGGTCGTCGGCGTAAAGATGATGCTTGCAGTGTGTTGTTCGCAGTATAGGGGTGACATGTGGGCAGCATGTCCGGTCCTGAGCCGTTATAGCTGGATTTATCAACCTGGAGCTGCTACTTACTGCAGCTATTCAAATTCTTGATAATGTTGGGAAGGCACCGGCAACAAATTGGCCGAAATTCCATGAAAAAAAAAATCCCGCGTGGGGAGTCGAACCAGCGGAAGACCCTCAGTGTGTAGCCTTGAACCGCTCAACTAATTGATACAAACCCAGCTAAGATCAATTGGTATTTAGAAGCGTACAAGTCATTAAGTAGAACATCTTATGTAATCAATTGTTTTTGTGTTTACTTACTTACTTACTCACTGGCACTATCGAACCCGTAGGTTCATGGCCGCGCGGACATAAGCTCTCCACACATCCCTATCCTGAGCTAATGCTTTCCAGTCATTCCCTGTATAATTTACTTCCCTCAAATCATAGTTAATGTTATTCTCCCACCTCATTCTTGGTCTACCAACTGGGCGTTTTCCCCTCTGGCTTTCCTACAAGAAGCTTCCATGCAAGTCTGTCATTCCCCATACGTGCAACATGTCCTGCCCATCGCAGTCTACGAGACTTAACTGTTCTTATTATATCTGGTTTCCTATAAAGACCATGTAGTTCATTGTTATGTAGTCTTCTTCATTCACCTGCTTGTTCATCTCTCTTTGGTCCAAACATTTTCCTAAGTACTTTATTCTCAAATACTTGTAATCTCATTTCGTCCCTTAAAGTAAGAGTCCATGTTTCACACCCATATAATATTACTGGTAGAATAATAGTTTTATATTATATTTTAAGTTTAACGTTTTTTGAAAGGAGTTGGGACATCAAGAGTCTTTGCAATGCATAATAGCACGCATTTCCAGAATTGAGCCTATGTTTAATTTTGAGAGAGGAATAATGGGGTTCTTGCTATAAAGGTATGTTTGGGCGCCAGGAGTATCAAAGGAATTCTCCATGTATGAGAATTTGGGTTGCTCAGATTGGAAATTGGTAGAGTTGAGGTTCTTTACTACAGAGAAAGCAAGTGATCTGGCCGGCGCAAGACTACGCTAGATGAATTTTAATAAATATGCTTTATTAATCGTTGTGGACACTGGTTACACGTACAATTATAGACACACTTAATGTCGGACAAGGTACTGACCGCAGGAACGCGTCTAGAGTTCAGACTGGAATCTCCGAGAGTCTATCAGGACCGAATTATTTCTAAGTATGAAATTCCCGAAGTTACTCACTCAACTTTGACGGCCATTGAGCCGTTTAACGGCTACTTCGGTGAGTCTATTCTGACTCCGGTCTCGGTGAGCTATGAAGAACTAGTTTAACATAATTTAAAAGCAGAGATTTTTCAACAGTGTTATTGTCATTTTGGATTTAGTGCTATGTGTTATTGCAAAAAAAAACAATACGTCACATACATACAGTTTCTCCCATTAATATTCGGAAGTATCTCTCAATTGTTTTACAATATTTTGGGTTGTGGTATTGAAATAAAAAAATAGCAATTAACTATATATATATATATATATATATATATATATATATATAGCGGGCCGTGTTCGATCCCCGGTCGGGGCAGTTTTTCTGGGTGAGGTTTTAATCGGGGTTTTTCCTCACCTGTAAGACTAATGTCAGGAAGACTTTAAGGACCAAACGGTCCCCGAAATCATATGGCCATCATCATCATCCTTATCATTATCATCATCCTTCACCGGTGTGGAAAGCAACGGGAAGCTACCACACCTACAATTCCTTAGTAAGGCTGCAAGCATAACATGAAAATGCTATGATTGCAGTGAAGGACCAGCCTTCGGGCAGAATTACTACGGATGGATATATATATGTCCCGCGCCGTAGCCGAGCGGTTAAGGTAGGAAGCCTTGGCGCAGAGCTACGGGACTTGCGCTGGTTCGAGTCTCCAGGGGGGAAGAAATTTTCTTCATGGTATTTTCGGCGGCCAGTATGGGACCGGGCCCCACCCAGCATCGTGAGGCAATTGGGTAGCTACAATAAGTAGCGGCTCCAGGTTGAGGAAACCAGCTATAACGGCTGGGGGACTCGACATGCTACCCAACATGTCACCCCCTACACTGGCTGCTGATCATCTACCTCTGTGATTGACACATGTGGATGTGAGGCCAGCAGTCGGCTGGTAGGCTAAGGGCCTTGTAGGCCTGTCGCGCCAGGAGTTATATATATATATATATGAAATCCTTAACGTTGGTGTCCACGAAAAAATCTCCGGGACTTCCTGATAAGATTCATCCATCCATAGTAATTCTGCCCGTGGGCAGGTCTTTCACTGCAATCACAGCATTTTCATACTATGCTTTGCAGCTTTACTAGGGAATTATAGGTGTGGTAGCTTTGCGTTGCTTTCCACACTGGTGAAAGATGATGATAATGATAATGATAAGGATGTTGGCGATGGCCGGATACTTTTCGGGGACCATTGGCCCGTAATCTTCCTGACATTTGTCTTATAGGTGAGGAAAAACCCCGAAAAACCCTCACCTAGGAGCCTGTTCTGACCGGGAATCGAACTCGGGCCCGCTGTGTGACAAAGCAGCACGCTACCTCGAGACCACAGCGGTGGACTCTGATAAGATAGGAACTTCAAATTTACTACAGGCGTTCATTAAATTCCTTGACCTAATGAGAAAAATATAAAAAATCGAATATATGTTAATAAAAACTATAAATATTACCATTAAACAAATTTGTAGACATAATGTTCTGTGATTAGGTATACCGGCGACAAAATTTTGGCACCCAATCTTGAAAGACAGGACTTTTTTCTCGCTGAGTTTGAGAGCCGCCATGCTTACTAAAAGGCGCGAATACTGCATTTGCCTTTCTAAAATCCGTTAACCCTGTTATTTTTCACCGAAGGCATTTTCTAGTTACGCTTATATTTTTTCTTTACGATCAAGACATTTCAAGGTCAGACCTGAGCAATTTCGAATTTTCAGTCATGGGCAACTGACATATTGTTTCTAATTATTTATGTGGATATAAAGGTAAATTTGAAAACCGATGGTAAACCAACGTCGACTATTAATTTTAATAGTTTTTACACGAAATAAACGTGTCTTCAAAGAAATATTAACGTTCTCGACTTATTTGGAAGTCTTATCAACAGTCTGTATCTTGGAGGATTTTTATAATTGTAATCGCAAAGTTAATAATTGAATAAAACACCTCGCTTCACTTCTCTCCAGAGTATTGCAGTTAGCATAGTTCAAGACTTAGTACAGCCTTTGAAAGAATTGATGGCGCACAAATAATGTTAAACCACAGAACGAAGCCATTGCGCATGATCAGAGGTCAACTACTTGATTTACAAGTGCACAACTATTTAAGAAAATTAAATCCGTTCTATTTCGTTGTGTGTTATGCAAAGAAAAACAATTTCGCGTATGTAAGCAGTGCGATAAATGCTGTAAATTGAGTATGTACACTTAAAAAAACAATAAAAAAGTAGGATTATTATGCAATATAACGAATAGTGATACAAATATTTTTTAAAAAATGTCCACCGCTGTGGTCTCGGGGTAGCGTGCTGCCTTGTCACGCAGCGGGCCCGGGTTCGATCCCCGGTCGGGACAATTTTTCTGGGTGAGGTTTTTATCGGGGTTTTTCCTCACCTATAAGACAAATGTCAGGAAAACTTTAAGGCCCAAACGGTCCCCGAAATCATATGGCCATCGCAATCATCATCATTCATATTATAATTTTACCATCAAAAGCGTGGGGTGCACTATATCAATTAATATATTTGATAATAAACAGATATTGGTAAAAGTAAGCTCTCTAAGAAGAAAATGTAAAAATCACCCCACGCTTTTGATGGTAAAATTATTTTCTTTTTGTTGATAACTCTAATTTTATTCTATATGTGTTGGAGATGATTTTTTTGTTGACCACTTTATTTTATCCCAAGCGTATTGGAAATTAAAATTATTTTTCATTTTTTAGTTTTCTAATAAAGCGTTTTCTTTTAGTTTTTTAAAACTATTATTTATTTTTTATTTTTTAGTTTTAATATTTTACAGAATAAGATAAAAATGTAATTATCTTTAAATTCGATACTATTGCTGTATGAGCTAAAAGTAATACTCTTCTATAAAAAACACCCTCCCAGCCGGATTTGAACCAGCGACATATGGATTACTGAAATTATATACCACTAAGAGTTCACTGCTCTACCAACTGAGCTCTTACAACGATTGACTAAAAACTCGACAAGTCCGCAACCTATTATACCAGTTTTCATTTTTTTTTCGGATGATTCTGGCCAGGATTTTAGAAACAAAATATGAAATTATTGTATTGTCACGGGTCCTCTACACGTATACAAAGTTTCAAATCGATCCAATGTTTCTAAGTGGGTGAAATTCGCGTTGAAAAATTCCGTTACATTGATACAAAAACACGTTTTTTGATTTTCTGATGATTATGGCCAGGATTTTAGAAAATAAATATGAAATTATTGTATTGCCACGGGTCTTCTATAAGTATACAAAGTTTCAAGTCGATCCAATGTTTCTAAGTTGGTGAAAATCGCGTTGAAAGATTCCGTTACATAGATACAAAAAATACTTTTTTTATTTTATGATGATTATGGCCAGGATTTTAGAAAATAAATATGAAATTATTGTATTGTCACGGGTCCTCTACAAGTATACAAAGTTTCAAGTCGATCCCACGATTTTAAGTGGGTGAAAATCGCGTTGAAAGATTCCGTTACATAGATAGATAGATAGATAGATATATATATAGATAGATATATAGATAGATAGATAGATAGATAGATAGATAGATAGATAGATAGATAGATAGATAGATAGATAGATAGATAGATAGATAGATAGATAGATAGATAGATAGATAGATAGATAGATAGATAGATAGATAGATAGATAGATAGATAGATAGATAGATAGATAGATAGATAGATAGATAGATAGATAGATAGATAGATAGATAGATAGATAGATAGATAGATAGATAGATAGATAGATAGATAGATACAGGTCAAGCTAATATAAAGCGTGTAAAAATAGCCACGTTTTATGAACACTGAAAAAGTAATGTACACGCATTAAACTAGGTCAGCGGTTGCAAATTACGTAGATCTTGGAGCACTTTTCAGTGGAAACGTTCATGACAGAGAACTAATTTTCTTCTAACATTTATATGGCCACACTGTTTAAGGATAGAAATTACACATTTAGAGTTTAGAACTTTAGACATGATCTTCCAATTTCTTTCTCTACGGAGCACTATGAGATGTTTGGTCCACCGCTGTAGTCTCGAGGTAGCGTGCTGCCTTGTCACGCAGCGGGCCTGGGTTCGATTCCCGGTCGGGACAGGCTCCTGTAAGACAAATGTCAGGAAGCTTAGGGCCCAACGGTCCCCGAAAATCATCCGGCCATCATCATCATCCTTATCATTATCATCATCCTTCACCGGTGTGGAAAGCAATGGGAAGCTACCACACCTATAATTCTCTAGTAAAGCTGCAAAGCATAGCATGAAAATGCTATGATTGCAGTGAAGGACCTGCGCTCGGGCAGAATTACTATGGATGGATGAGATGTTTCGTTCTGCATGGAGCACAGTTTTGAGAACCGAAAATGGATTTTATACGAAGGACAGCAAGATCTTCAAGAAGAGAAAAAAATGTAAAATTAGTTATAAGGGAGAAAACGAAGATTGAAGACACTATTTTAGATTATATTAAAACTCAGCAATTAAGATGGTACGGACATGTCCAGCGAATGGAAGAGGATCGGCTACCAAAATGTGTTTTGGAATGGAAACCTGAGGGAAGATGAGACAGAGGAAGACCTAAAACCTCCTGGAGTCAGGGAATATACTTATGCATGAAGGAGAATCAAAATTGCTATTAGGAATCTGACGATGTCAAATACGTACATTAATCAACCGATGATCTATCTATTGATGGAAATATAATATATGAATGGATTAGATGAGAAAATATGAGTTAATTTTGCAAAAAAGAAATTCCCACGAGAATATGCCGTTATATTTTATGGAGTTTGCTGGGGAGCTTTACATAGTTATTTTGATTGGCTTAATGGATTTGTATATGGTTTTTATGAGTGAATTATATTACATAGAGAAGCAAATATTTGGTTTTTCCTATCTGAAAAGCAAATTTATTCTGCACACCATATGATAGAATGTTCTGTACATTTGTCTGTAGTGTTTGCCCACATTGCAGAGAGATTTGTCAATAACTGCTGGACAAATTGATTGCGTGTAAATGACTGTGGTGAGTATAATAAGCGATTATATATGCTAGTTATTCCACTGGTCTCATAACAATGGCGGTCATTATACATTTTACACATTAATTATTATAAAGTCATTTGCTTTCGCCTTTTATCATCTATGTTTTCATATATATAATAACTAACTCTAACTAACTCACTGGCACTATCGAACCCGTAGGTTTAATAATAATAATAATAATAATAATAATAATAATAATAATAATAATAATAATAATAATAATAATAATAATAATACTTTATTTATTCTGGCAGAGTTAAGGCCATAAGGCCCTCTCTTCCACTCAACCAGCGCAAATACAAATAATAAATATTCGACAAATATAGATATACACTATACTAATTATAAACAGTTAAAGATACAATAAATGTAGCAATGTAAATGTCATGTACAAACAACATTTTATAGGGTAATAACAATAATGATACGATAATAATAATAATAATAATAATAATAATAACAATAATAATAATAATATAAATATGATACATTATACGGGAAACACCAATTAATATATATATCTTTTTTTTCTTCACTAGAGAGCATTCTTACAATATTGCGTTCCTTTGGCAATAAATAGTATGATCTGGTTGCAGTGATAAACAAAAGAAGCAAATGAAGCGTAACAATCGTTTCTCATTTGTTTTCAAACATCGCCGTTTACATTAAATATATAAATATATATAGTTAAATAATGATTTGTGAGTAAACAGCTTAATTTTATTCGTTAAATAGTCCTAACAAATGCCACTCTTGATTTCCAAATTCTCTAGATAAATTTGGAAATCACTCGTGGCATTACTTATGAAAATTATTCACGAAGAAAATGAGGGATAGAGTAATTAACTAAACAATACGCCTAAGTAGTTAATTTTTCATGGCAGTCGTTTTAGGAAAATCTTATTGGATGAAGATGCACTCAAGGATTAATGGATAATATTGTGTCAGAAAGGTGTCGTATGAAAGGAAGTAGCTAGGACATTATCTGGCACCTGTAACAGGATTGCTTGTGAGGGAAATAAGAACAAATTGTATGACCAGGTTGATGATGAATTAAACTAAGCTTTCGTGAAGCTTGCGCATAAATCATTCCTTATCCTTGTATACGATCTACTACCCACCTCTTACAACCCATAAAAAATAACTAATCGCTTAGTGGCAAGCACGCTCAAGAAAACAGTGTAATAACTGCATTACTGATTAAGTTTTTTCAAGGTCTTATTTATCAAAATAACTTGCTGTTTTTAGCTCTGAAACATTCACCTTTAAAACGGAAAGATTTTTCGTGAGTACACATTTTAAAGTAGACCCTACACCCTTATGTATAGTAGATTCGAGCTGTTATTCCTTTCTGTATATATTCCTTCATTAGCTTAATTTTAATTGTATTTAATGATATTGTATTATTAGCTAATACCTGGCACATATGGGAAATGAAAGAGCTGCATGGAAGTTTCTTGTAAGAAAACAGAGCGAAAACGCCCAGTTGGTAGACCAAGAATGAGGTGGGAGAATATATCAACCATGATCTGAAGGAAGTAGATTATACAGGGGATGATTGGAAAACATTAATTCAGGATAGGGATGTATGGAGAGCTTATGTCCGCCTACATGAGTCTACGGGTTTTGTAGTGCTGTTGAATTAGTTTGTCTATTTAATATAAACCAGAAATTACTTAATATTGCTGTACAAGCTAGTTCAGAGAAAATTGTCAGTCGTTAAAAAAATTAGTAAAATATCAAATGTTGGAATACTGCACGAAACGAAAATACATTATTTGAGAATCGAAAATTTGTTTCCTTATGGTGTATTGGTCTACCGCTGTGGTCTCCAGGTAGCGTGCTGATTTGTCACGCAGCGGGCCGGGTTCGATTCCCGGTGGAGACAGAATCCTGGGTGAGGTTTTTTCGGGGTTTTTCCTCACCTGCAAGAAAAATATCAGGAAGCTTTGGGCCCAAAGGTCCCCGAAAATCTTCCGGCCAACATCATCATCATCACCCTTCACCGGTGTGGAAAGCAACGGGAAACTACCACACCTATAATTCCCTAGTAAAGCTGCAAAGCATAGCATAAAAATGCTATGATTGCTGCGAAAGACCTGCCCTCGGGCAGAATTACTATGGATGGATGGATGGATGGATGGATGGTGTATTGGTTCCACCTTCCACCATTGATTTGTTTGGTGTATGGATGCCCCATATTTTAAGAAGAGGGAAGGGCATTAAATTATGCCCTCTGTACAATGAGCGAGTAAATTAGAAATATATTAGGTCTATGGCGTATTTTAAAACACAAAAGAACTTAGATTGCAGTTTCTTCCGGAGAGATTTTCCTGGTCAGATTGGATTGTAGGGATCCTTATAGGTGGATCTTGGGTACTGTCATAGTTTGTAAAACACAAAAGAACTTAGATTGCAGTTTCTTCCGGAGAGATTTTCCTGGTCAGATTGGATTGTAGGGATCCTTATAGGTGGATCTTGGGTACTGTCATAGTTTGTAAAACACAAAAGAACTTAGATTGCAGTTTCTTCCGGAGAGATTTTCCTGGTCAGATTGGATTGTAGGGATCCTTATAGGTGGATCTTGGGTACTGTCATAGTTTGTAAAACACAAAAGAACTTAGATTGCAGTTTCTTCCGGAGAGATTTTCCTGGTCAGATTGGATTGTAGGGATCCTTATAGGTGGATCTTGGGTACTGTCATAGTTTGTAAAACACAAAAGAACTTAGATTGCAGTTTCTTCCGGAGAGATTTTCCTGGTCAGATTGGATTGTAGGGATCCTTATAGGTGGATCTTGGGTACTGTCATAGTTTGTAAAACACAAAAGAACTTAGATTGCAGTTTCTTCCGGAGAGATTTTCCTGGTCAGATTGGATTGTAGGGATCCTTATAGGTGGATCTTGAGTACTGTCATAGTTTGTAAAACACAAAAGAACTTAGATTGCAGTTTCTTCCGGAGAGATTTTCCTGGTCAGATTGGATTGTAGGGATCCTTATAGATGGATCTTGGGTACTGTCATAGTTTGTAAAACACAAAAGAACTTAGATTGCAGTTTCTTCCGGAGAGATTTTCCTGGTCAGATTGAATTGTAGGGATCCTTATAGGTGGATCTTGGGTACTGTCATAGTTTGTAAAACACAAAAGAACTTAGATTGCAGTTTCTTCCGGAGAGATTTTCCTGGTCAGATTGGATTGTAGGGATCCTTATAGGTGGATCTTGGGTACTGTCATAGTTTGTAAAACACAAAAGAACTTAGATTGCAGTTTCTTCCGGAGAGATTTTCCTGGTCAGATTGGATTGTAGGGATCCTTATAGATGGATCTTGGGTACTGTCATAGTTTGTAAAACACAAAAGAACTTAGATTGCAGTTTCTTCCGGAGAGATTTTCCAGGTCAGATTGGATTGTAGGGATCCTTATAGGTGGATCTTGGGTACTGTCATAGATTAGAGGAGGGATACTGTATGAAAACTGACAAGGAAAAATTGGAGTTAATGAAAATGTTAATGATAACTTAAATATGGCTTTTGTTTCCGGTATTAAATTTTATTACATCCAGTTGTCTTAGTTGAATAGTCTTGTGTATTTTTTCAAGTGTGTTTCGTAGATTACTTTGTAAATAACTAAGTCACACTATAATGAGATATAATAGTTAGGTGTATGGAGGGGAAAAAAAAAGAGAGAGAGAGAGAGAGAGAGAGAATATTTTATTAATTTTTGTATGAGTAGGCCTATATATATATCCATCCATCCATAGTAATTCTGCTCGAGGGCAGGTCTTTCACTGCAATCATAGCATTTTCATGCTATGCTTTGCAGCTTTACTAGGGAATTATAGGTGTGGTAGCTTCCCGTTGCTTTCCACACCATTAATGGGCGATGATGATGATGGCCGGATGATTTTCGGGGACCGTTGGGCACTAAGCTTCCTGACATTTGTCTTAAGGTGAAGAAAAACCTCACCCAAGAGCCTGTCCCGATCGGGAATCGAACCCGGTCCCGCTGCGTGATAAGGCAGCATGCTACCTCGAGACCACAGCGGTGGATATATATATAATATAATATAATATAATATAATATAATATAATATAATATAATATAATATAATATAATATAATATAATATAATATAATATAATATAATATAATATAATATAATATAATATAATATAATATAATATAATATAATATAATATAAAAATGTTTGTTTGTTTGTTTGTTTGTTCGTTCGTACTTTATGCGCGGCCATACCGTTGGTCCGATTGTCATGGGGCTTTTTGCAAAATGTTCAGGAGATTTCCGGGATGAACATAGGCTATAAGAGAGTTGTGATACTCAACTTCTACACCCTTAAAATCGCCCTTGGTTAGTGGAAAACGTGAAAAAAGTAGCTCTTTGGAAGCTTAAAAGACTTACGCTGCCTAAACCTTAACAAATATATAAAATTAATGTACACATAATAGAATATCTCAAAAAGCTCTACAAAGAAGTCCGCGACATCATATGTTTATCTCTTACGGATAACTCACAATAACTATTTGTGTCTTTCATTTATGCCAAGAAGATCGAGACAAGTAGGCTACGTAGATTCCTGTGCACATGCCGGATATTCTTTTACGATAACTCGAATGTTGTCTTTTAGCTTATTTATCCCAAGAAGATCGAGATAAGTAAATTCTCGGACAGCACCGGGTAATCAGTACGGGAATCTTAAAATAATTACGATGTACATGTATAATTACTTTTTTATTTTACTTATTCAACTAATCATAACATGTACATTGATTTTTGTCTTCCAGCTCATTTATACCAATAAATTAACATTAACTCCAATTTCTGCTTTACATCGGTATTTCATTTCATTTGCTTGAATTTGGTCCTTTAACAATATCCGATAATTCAGCGGTTCCCAACAATTTTCGACTTGCGAACCCCTTCCACAACGATCTGAGTTGGGTGAACCACTTACTTTTAAATATAGTAGACATGCATAAAATTTAATTCCAAGCAAAATGTTCAATAACCTTAAATTAACTTATCTCTTAACGGTTAAAACCTAAAGTTACTCTAGTTACAGCTTAAAAGTTAAACAATGTATAGGCCTAGTTGCAGCCACAGAACTTAAATAAAGTCTCAAATCACTTTCAGCACAAAGTATGTTTCTGTATTTATTTTTTAAATGGGCATATGAAGAAAACGACTTTCGCGGTGCTGTTGCTTGTATTATTAGATCATAAAGAAGCTGGCAGACCAAATTTTCATTGTAGCGAATCAAATGCATTCCTAACGTTGTTACATAACTGTATATCAGACATTCGTGATAAATATTAATTTATTATGGAAATAATGTGATAAATTCCAAATGTTACACATATGTGGGGGCACGCCGTAGCGTAGTGGTTAAGGCACTGTGCTACAAGGCGGAAGGTCAAGGATTCAAGTCCCGGTGAGGTCAGATTTTTAAACTTATCCAAAGCTTCTGGCGGCACTATGGCCCTGGGGTCGACTCAGCCTCTAACGAAAATGAATACCAGACTCTTGTTCTGGGGATAAGGGCTGCCGTCACGCAGGGCTGACAACCCGGCTGACATCAAGTGCTGATTGTCCTCCTACTACCCCAAGGGCCTCCTGAGACCTGTAGTGGGAACATTTTACTTTAACTTTACACATATGTAACAAGGGAGATTACAGGGTTAATTTAATTTTTAAAAAATAATAATAAATTTGTGGAAAGAATTAGAAGATATGGCCATAAATAATACAATTATTAAAGCAATACAACATTTTTTTTAAAAATGCAGTATCAAAAATTAAAATATGAAAATGTGTAACAGAAGAGATTAAAGTAACAAAAGGCCTTCGTCAAGGTTGTAGCATATCACCCATATAATTTAAGATGTTTATACATAGAGAACTATCAAACTGGAGCAAAAAATGTTCAGGAATGGGAGTACCAGTTGGAGATGGATCAACAGATACAATATATACACTGTTATTTACGGATGGTCAGATAATAATTACTCAAGAATATGTAGACATGGAGTTTATGTTCAGAAAATTATTGGACCAATACGATAACTGGGGTTTGAAAATAAATTTAGAAAAAACATTTTATAAGGGATGTGGAGCTGAAGCTGAAGATTTAATATCAGAAGTTCAAAAGGGGTGTATTAGAGGATGTGAAGAATTTGAGTAAAAGTAAGTAAAGATGATAAAAAAATAAAGTGATATTAAAAACATAATGAATAAAGGTAGAGCAATAACAGCAATGGTGAATGGAGTCTTATAGAACAGACATATATCCATAAAAAATAAGTTACAAATATATAATTCAATAGTGAGAAGTACTGTCACATATGGAGCTGAAGTTTGGAAATTCAACAAAAACTTAGAACAAAACCTTATGTCAATGGAAATGGATTTCTTGAGGAGAGCAGCAAGATGTTCAAAATTTAAAAAAATACTACCATACGAGAAAAAATGAATATTAGATAATCAATAGTAGATTGTATAAGATATAAGCATTTAAATTCGTATGGGCATGTACGACGAATGCAAGAAGAAAAGTTACCCAGGAAAACATTGAAATGGTGTCCACCTGGAAGAAGAAGGAAAGGAAGACCTCGAAACTCATGGATGCAAGAAATAAGAACTGGAATGAGAAAACGAGGACTGGAGGACATGTTGTGGATGGATAGAGACGAGTGGAGAAGAAAAATAAAACCTTTGACACAGAAAGATGTGTAAACATTAAAATTCTGTATATAAATGAAATATATATAATAAATATGATATTATTATTATTATTTATAATTGTAGGCTTTCACGGCCGGCGTCTTGATCCATATTTGGTTCGTCTTCCGGGCTTATAGGCCGTGGTCTGGTTGTCTTCTTACTCGACGTTTCGTCTACTGCTGCGGTAGACATCATCAGGAGATACTGCGTGCTTTCTGTGAACTCCTCAACAGTCGGCTGCAGACTGGCTGGTCGTTGGAAACTGTCTCTCTGTTTATAGCTAAACCCCGGGTGGAGGGGAGATTTTCTGCGCGCACCGAGTTGTGCACTGTATTGCCGTGTGCAGAAGTCATAGGCTTCGTTGTCGTGTTATGCAGTGCTGGGATCCAAATTTTGTTTATCTTCAAGGTTTCTCTTTTTTTGTTGAAGGAATTTTTATGTTTATATATTTCTATGGCTTCTCTGTATAGTCTGGTGTAGTAATGTGATGTTTGTGATAATACCTGGGTATCTTCAAATCTTATAATATGTTGTTGGTTGTTCATCAAGTGTTCCGCTACGGCCGATTTTTCATTTTGTTTTAACCTGCAGTGTCTCATGTGTTCTTGTAATCGTGTGTTGATCATTCTTTTTGTTGTACCGATGTACACCTCTCCACAACTGCACGGGATACGATATATACCGGCATGACTCAAAGGATCTCTAGTGTCTTTGGCTGGGCGCAGTATATTGCTGATTTTTTGTGTTGGTTTGTAGGTTGTTGCTATGTTGTATTTCTTTAATATTCGTCCAATTTTCTTTGCTGTATACAGCAAAACAGATTTTCGTCGAGCCATAAATCCAAAGAAATATAGGCCCGAAAACGAAAACAAGGAAGAGATAAATGGTAAGGTTTACCTACCTTATATCAAAACAACAACAGAGAAAATTGGACGAATATTAAAGAAATACAACATAGCAACAACCTACAAACCAACACAAAAAATCAGCAATATACTGCGCCCAGCCAAAGACACTAGAGATCCTTTGAGTCATGCCGGTATATATCGTATCCCGTGCAGTTGTGGAGAGGTGTACATCGGTACAACAAAAAGAATGATCAACACACGATTACAAGAACACATGAGACACTGCAGGTTAAAACAAAATGAAAAATCGGCCGTAGCGGAACACTTGATGAACAACCAACAACATATTATAAGATTTGAAGATACCCAGGTATTATCACAAACATCACATTACTACACCAGACTATACAGAGAAGCCATAGAAATATACAAACATAAAAATTCCTTCAACAAAAAAGAAGAAACCTTGAAGATAAACAAAATTTGGATCCCAGCACTGCATAACACGACAACGAAGCCTATGACTTCTGCACACGGCAATACAGCGCACAACTCGGTGCGCGCAGAAAATCTCCCCTCCACCCGGGGTTTAGCTATAAACAGAGAGACAGTTTCCAACGACCAGCCAGTCTGCAGCCGACTGTTGAGGAGTTCACAGAAAGCACGCAGTATCTCCTGATGATGTCTACCGCAGCAGTAGACGAAACGTCGAGTAAGAAGACAACCAGACCACGGCCTATAAGCCCGGAAGACGAACCAAATATGGATTATTATTATTATTATTATTATTATGACAATGCCGAAGAAACCCTCCATTACGGAAAAGTTTTGTCGAACCCTCTGGGGGTTCGCGAACCACAGGTTGGGGAAACGATGCTATAATTAATTCTTCGAACTTAAATGCGACATTAAAAAATACAGTTTGAAGGAATAAATTTTACTATTCTACATAATACTGGTATTTGATATCGGCGGCTATCGAAAACCCAGATCTGTATTACATTCCCTCTACTTTCCCCATTATATTATATAAAGCACTCTTTTAAATTGATGAAACAACTCTTACAATATAGAGATGTTATTGAAAAGGAGTATGTGTTCTGTAGAGGGAATATAATTTGGAAGCAGCATGTATGGGATCGATTCAAGTCAAAGACAAAGGATTTGAAAATACAGCTGGATCCTTTTGCTAGCTGCAGCTACGGTTTCTAAAATTCCGCGCGGATGAATTTCACTGTCTGAAACTAGTGGAAATCGATTAAATGCCTACTCATTTAATATCTTCTTCCACTGGACCATCTCATCATGCCTGCGTCCTCGTATTTAGTGTTCAGTCCTTACTGTAATATTAAGCCCTCATTTACTAGACTAGAATATTCTTCCTTTCATTCTCAGCAATGTGATCTGTGCCTACTGCATGAAAATGAGTCAGATTAACAGAATACGCTGTGAATACATACTTGCTAAAATATCAATAACCTAAAGGTTAACAGAGCATGAAGGGATGTGTATGCAAAGATCCACGATTGTTGATCAACGACACGAGACAATTGGGTGGCTAATGTTATAATCTGGCCAACTTTCCCTCAGTAAGTTCCTAGTACTCAACTTATTAGAGACTTAATAGGTTCCAGTATAGAACTTGTTACAAATGACTGGCGATGAAAAATCAATAGACCTCCACTGTCCGGGATCGAACCTAGCCGTCTTGCCGCCTTAATTATCGGCCTATAATAAGTTGTAAGCTTGCGCAATTTTATTATAATATTATATGCACAGTTTCAACATCACACAACATATCGAGCGAGGGGGTTGCTTCGTAAATTAATGGACTCCTACTTGGGAATTTTTTAGTTCACTTGCAATCAACAATGAATGTAAATATGATGTTTATATGGTTTTCAAAAATCTCAAATGTGAATTCCAAAGTGAAATTTAGACCCATATTACATTTTTATTGAATGTTTCTTACTCTATGGCAAACGTGGATTTAGCTGGACTTCATGTTTTAGTTTTTTTTCCCCCCTAGTTAACTTTTAATTTTTACGAATACATCATCCATGGCGCAACAGGACTAGAAGACCGTTGACCTACCATCAGGCTGCTGGTCTTATGTCCGCAATTGTTAATTACATAGATGGACGATCATCCAGCCGCCGAAAAAAATATCTGGATAGGCTATAGAAAAATTTACATATGAGCAATTTGAAATAGATTGAGCCAGGATCTCATACGAAAAATACACTCGTTTTCAGTTTTAAAAGGTAGCACCCCCCCTCTAACTAACTAACTTGTGGCATTTCGAACCCGTAAGTTCACACGGCGGCGGTGAACATAAGCTCTCCGTTTGTCCCTATTCCGAGCTAATGTTTTCCATTCATTCCCTGTATATTCTGCTTCCCTCAAATCAGAGTTAATGTTATTCTCCCACCTCATCTTGGTCCTATACCTATGTGGGGGTGTCTCCTCTTGTTTTCCTACACAAAGCTTCCATGCACGTCCTTCGTTTCCCCAATTCGTGATACATGTCCTGTCCCATCGCAGTCCTAAGTGGACTTAACTGTTCTTTATTGATATCTGTCCTTCCTATAAAGGCCTGGTAATTCACTGTTTTGTAGTCCCCTTCCCCATTCACCGTTCCGTTCCTCTTTGCTTCTCTGTCCAAAACTTTTCCTAAGACCCTGTATTCTCAAATATACTCGTAATCCTCCTTTCCTCTCTTAAAGTAAGAGTCCATGGTTGGGTGGGTGGTTCGTCAAACCCAGTGATAATATAACTGGTAGAATAATAGTTTTATATATTTTCAGTTTAATATTTTTTTAAGGAGTTGGGACGTCTAGACTCTCTGTAATACATGATAGCACGCATTTCCAGAATTGAGCTTATTGTTAATTTCTTTGTGCATTTCATTCCTATGTATGATTATTGTTCCTAGGTATTTGAATTCAGCCACTTCCTCAAAATTTCCCCTCATTTGTCATTAGCTTTACATCCCCACTTAAATTTGACAGTCATAATCCTGTATAGAAAATGTAAATAGTGACAATGAATGATATGCGATGGCTTCAGGATTAAGGATTCAATAATACATAACATGCAAAATACAATCAAATGTATTTTCAATATTTTGGCTTTTAAAGAATTTCTTGTTATTTACTGGCAATTTTAGAGATTCTGTAATAGATAAATATCAGAAATATGTTCGATTAGTTCTTGATAGTTTAATTATACCTAATTCATAAATTACGATCCAAAACCATCCGAATTCATTCTACACGGCTATTTAATATTAATATTGGATTATGGATATCAACTGTAAACAGGTTTAACAATTGATAACTCAGATATTTCACTCGAGATTCATGTTTCCGTTTCTCAAATTGTTTTCTGCAACCTTCTATAATCTGGTAAATTTATTCGGTTTGATTCGGTTGAACATTTAATATGCATCATCACACACACAATGTCATGATGAAATATTCAAACTTGAAATATTCTGTATTTAATAATTATTACAACATCGTCAACTTCAAATATTTAGGATGTGATATCAGCTATGAATATGATACAGATATTGAACATAAAACTCAACAACTCCAAGTTATTTGTGTCACAATAAATAGAACATCGCATAATAAAGCCCATAAACTAATTAAATCAATATTTTATAAAACAGTGGCAGTCCCTGTCCTTTTATATGAGAGCGAATTTGGTATTATCACTATCAAACAAGAAAGTAAAATCCAGGCTGCCGAGATGGCATTTTTAAGAAGAGTAAAATAGTGCATTAGAATGGACCAGATAAAAAAATGATGATATCCGTGAAGAACTGCTCCATACAATAAAATATATATGTAATAACAAGAAATAGTGGAAAGAACATGTAGAAAGAATGGAAGAGAGTACATTACCAAAGAAAATCTTTCATTATTTTCCGAGAGGAAGACGAGATATCGGACGTCCTCGGAAGAGATGGTCTTAGATCTATTACTGAAGACGGAACAGGCAATCAATGTCTAAACCAGAAAACCCTAGGCGAAATAATCATTCCCAGAATCTTGTCAAATTCCATATTTTCGCTATTGGTCTGCATGCTGCAATTAGGAAGAGCATGGCAAGCTATAATTTATCGTAAGTTTTTATAATCGTACAATGTGAAATACATGCAGCACTAGTCAGTCAAGTTTAGAGTAGGACGGAGGGTTGGCGTTGATGCAGGTTGAATAACGGTTGGACATTTCCCGTGCAACCAATGGAAGCCATGTTTATGGAACACTAGTTAATACCCGGCGTGCGCTGCTACGTCTAGATAAATTATGTTTTTATGCCTAGTTGAATAAGTAAAACAAATAATTATAAATTTATATCGTAATTATTTTTAGATACTTCGTTCTGATTACCCGGCGTTGCTCGGAAATCTATTTATCCCGATCTTCTTGGCATCAGTGAGCTGAGAAACAAAAATGGATGTGAGTTATCCGTAAAAGAATACCCAGCGTGAACTGCTACGCTTGCCCGGGAATCTATTCATCCCGATCTTCTTGGCATCAATCACTTGAAAGATAAAAATTGTTATTGTGCATTATCCGTAAAAGATAGACATATGCTGCTGTGGACTTTTTTGTAGAATGTTTTTGAGATATTCAATTCTGAATACATTAATTTAGTGCATTTGTTATGGTTTAGGCAGAGTAGGCCATTTAAGCGTCCAAAAGCTACTTTTTTAGTGCACCTGTACTCCCCTTTTTTTTTAGCTGCGTCCCTAATTGTCACAAAAAAATTCTCCAAATGATGGAAAGAAAAAAAAACCCATTCAAATCGGTGAAGTAGTTTTTGAGTTCATAAAGGACAGAGAGATAAACAGACTCGCACTTATTTTATATATAAAGATGAGGTAAAAACAATTCTTAGTTTTCTTTCTTTGTAGCAGTTGGTTTCATTTATAGTTCAGAAGTTATAACTATTTCCTTTATTACAAGCGTAAAATGGCGTAGGCCAATATTGTAAATAATAATCTAACGGATGTGGCAGAAAGCATTTTCGTTTATAATGGCTTTTAACTCATAGACCGATAATCGTGCCTCTTCCTGTTGATAATCAGGCAAAAAAAAAAAACTTCAAAAATTACAAAAAAAAAAAAAGGCTAGTTCTGTTGCACTAAAAATATCAAATGTTGTATAATGAATCTGCATGATTGTAAATAGTTATTTCTCATATAACCATATGTTATTGATTTTTCCCAAGCCCAAAGAGATTTAACAGTAAATATATGCTATTTATAACTATACAGACAGCTTAGAAATCGCCCGGAGTAAGTAAGATCGGAATATATAATCTCACATTTAAAATTCGTAATGAGATATATCTCCGCAAATTAAATTCTTTGAAAAGTATATCGATTCAATAATGTACGATCGATATGGTACAGCAAGAAATGTCAAAAGAAAACAACTTCAAAAATTACAAAAAAAAAGTAGTTCTGTTGCTCTAAAAAAAAATATATATATATATATATATATATATATATATATATATAATATTGTATAATGAATCTGCATTATTGTTAATAGTTATTTCTCATACAATCATATGTTATTGATTTTTCCCAAGCCCAAAGAGATTTACCAGTAAATATATGCTATTTATAACTATACAGACAGCTTAGAAATCGCCCGGAGTAAGTAAGATCGGAATATATAATCTCACATTTAAAATTCGTAATGAGATATATCTCCGCAAATTAACTTCTTTGAAAAGTATATCGATTCAATAATGTACGATCGATATGGTACAGCAAGAAATGTCAAAAGAAAACAACTTCAAAAATTACGAAAAACAAAGTTAGTTCTGTTGCTCTAAAAAATATATATAATATTGTATAATGAAATCTGCATTATTGTTAATAGTTATTTCTCATACAATCATTTGTTATCGATTTTTCCCAAGCCCAAAGAGATTTACCAGTATATATATGCTATTTATAAACTATACAGACGGCTTAGAAATCGCGCCCGGAGTAAGTAAGATCGGAATACATAACCTCAAATTTGGTAAATATTAAACATTATAATTATTTTTAGCTTCTGATGTATTATTCGCTAAACAGTCACTCCAAATCCAACGCGAGGTCGGGGTTTTCATTTTTTAGAATCACACAACCTCTTGTTAGATTACTGTTGATAACAAGGGGATAAAAATGCAGCGAGGTACATACGCTTTATTTTACCAGGAACTGTAATGGAAATGACTCATAGTCCTGATAAAGCATAACGTTATCTCTTCCGCAGAGTTGCCAACATTTTTCATTACAACAAACTAATTTTTGCTGCTCTTGACATGGTCACAATCTTTTCCTTCTTAAATTAGATATTATACTATGTCAAGGACAATGGTGATCACTAAGCTTCTACTTTACAGAGTACCACTACTGTAGTATAAACAACAGTAAAACTATCTGTAGTTTCTAGTACTGTAAACAGCAGTGCTCTGTTTTGTGTACACAAGAATTAATGTAGCTATAAATTGTCCATAAAATGCAAATTTTATTACATGCGTGTCATAAAGTTGTCATGCCAGCATATGCAGTACGTCATTAAATAGTTTTTTTAACTTGTTTCGTTTGTAATCATTTTATTGCACATGTCACGTGAAGTTGTCATAGGAACGTTTACGTCATTTGTCTTACGTAGAGGTTACACCTTGCTTATAAAGTTAGAAGTAAATTGATTTTCAAATTTCAAGCAAGTACATTATTATATAATTGAAATCGTTTAATTTCTTAATTATTATTATTATTATTATTCTTGATCTATAATTCCGAAAGTGCAAGTGTTTTTCTTACAATCCATTTACAACGAAATTGACCATCATACCTAAGTACATCCATCCATCCATCCATCCATCCATCCATCCATAGTAATTCTGCCCGAAGGCAGGTCCTTCACTGCAATCATAGCATTTCCATGCTATGCTTGCAGCTTTACTAGGGAGTTGTAGGTGTGGTAGCTTCCCGTTGCTTTCCACACCACTGAAGGATGATGATGATGATGATAAGGATGATGATTGTCATATGATTTCGGGGACCGTTTGGGCCTTAAAGTTTTCCTGACATTTGTCTTACGGGTGAGGAAAAACCCCGATAAAAACCTCATCCAGGAAACTGCCCCGACCGGAGATCGAACCCGGGCCCACTGCGTGACAAGGCAGCACGTAACCTCGAGACCACAGCGGTGGACTACCTAAGTACAATGAATATTTATGTGTGTGTTTTCAGATGTCTGTATTTTAGTATATTGTGTAACTATTATTCTTTTCTTATTTAAAGACGCCTTTAACATCTAGGTCATATAGCATACATTTATTTTTGTATTTATATTTAATTATATAAAATGGTAAATATGGTGAAATGGCTCTGGTAATGAAATTACAACCCACCATTTGCCTTGACGATTGCGGAAATCAGATAAAAACCTCAGTCAGGTTGGTCGGCACCGAGATTTAAACTCAGGATATCCCGGAAATGAGTGTTATTAAATAAATAGAAATATGTTTGCAGAAAGAGGAAAGTTCAGTATTATACAACACAGCGTAACGTTTACTTCCAGTTATAGCAGCACTGTTGCCGCCTCGCACGGACGTAGTTACTGACCATGAAAAATAGCAAATGAAACACTTATTCAGCTTAGTTAAGGTAATAACTGCTCCACACCCACGCCACAGAGTTACGTGAAGCGAATATACGCGGGATGACAGGCAATAGTTCGCAAATCATCGACAAACGAAGCAGGTCAATGTTCCGCTGTGTCGAATAATAAGATAAACTAATGTGACATTCGAAAACTGATTGATTTTATAGAATAGCCTCAATATCAAATATGTTTTTACGCGATAGTGCGTTTTGTCGTACTTGTAGCAATGGCGAACATGACTGAAAGTTCAAGTTCCTACATTTCGGGGTTGCCAACTTAAATAACTATTCTGAAATATTACATACTATAAACCACGTGCGGGAAGTAAAACTGCGCGGTGCGCGACACGACCACAATTAATAAACCACGCTTCTGCGCAAACATTTGTGGGCAAGAGAACCACGCTATTACTACCATTTATCCGGGATCGGGTTTTGTTGCTGCTGCTTCTATTAACGTGGATCTGATATCCTGCAAGGTTATCAATCACCAAGTTGCTTGCCTTGGGCCCATAGAAGGCAGCAATCGATTCATCTTTCTCTCTCAGATATAAATAAATAATGATTCTCAAATACATAGAGTGAGTGAAAATGACAATAAAAGCTAAACAGCAAAATAGTAAGGGAGCTGGAAATAGTTTCCTACATAAGTGAATTTCCGTATAGGATTGTAATTAACTACGTATACATTAATGAAGAAGCAGGGAAGTTGTATAAAAGATGTCATTTAATAGAAACAAGTTGTCTGAATTAAAAACAAATTAACAAAAAATATTCCGATCATACAAAAAAATAGAAATGTAAATAAATAAATGACGATACTCCTACATTAGAAAAAACCACACCATACCTCACGCCACACTCATGCTAACGTCCGAACCAGGGGCGACTTCTTCCCTGGTCTGCCGGACCAACTAAACCACGCCGCTTCTCGGCTTCAGACGAGCTTGTCCATTAGAGTTCCAATCGCATCGCGAATTGGATGCGGATTCAAACCTTGAATCTGCTTGAACAACTGAACGACGACTGCTTGAATGATCGAATGATAATGTTCTGCCTGTGCACCACGTATATGAAGGTTCCGAGGTAGAGGGGAGATGCGCCATAGACATTGCGCCGCGGGAAGGGTAAAGAGTAGAGAGAGGGGGTAAATACAAGGAGAAAGGGATATTGGCATAGTTCACAAATATTCCAGTCTAGGGAGGAGAACGACGCTACAATAATGAGCCGAAAAACGCACTTTCGGTTCAATATCTCCTCCTGCGCCCTCCGGGAAAAAGAAAACAGTCCATAAAGTTCAAAACAATACAAGAAAGTCCCAGAAGTCTATAGACTTAAGTCACTGTAATGAAGTTGCAAAGATATCAGATAGGAAATCCCACGTTGGGAGGGGCACGGTAACACTATCAGATTCCGAGCGGTAAACTTCATCACAAATTTCATCGTCCCCAAAATCACTATCACCACACTCGCTTCTACGTCGACTATCCAGGCGCTGTAAATAAATTCCAATCTTGACACAGCCGCCAATAGTAAAATTCCGCGGTGTTCCAGGTGAAAAACAGGGTGACGATACCATGACTGGATTGCCGGGTCGCAATCCCGATCAACCGCTCTCCAGGAATCTGTAGTAGCAGAACCACCATTTCGGTCAGCTGGGCACTCGGGGTCGGCCGGATCCGCCAAGTGCTCGACTGCCGAACATTCCATGTTGCTCTCCTATGCTAATATTAAGGAAGGGTGAACTGAAACAAGAAAACAGGCGAAGACAGAAAAACGGAACCTCAAACGTTCTTGCATAACATATAACATAGTACAAGTGTTTTTAAAAAACATCCGTGGCATTAATCCACTACAGAACATACTTTAACTAACGTGTTGTTTTATGACGTGGCAAATTCTCCAAATGATGGAAAGAAAAAAACCCATTCAAATCGGTGAAGTAGTTTTTGAGTTCATAAAGGACAGAGAGATAAACAGACTCGCACTTATTTTATATATACAGATTCGTTTAATAAATATATTTCGTGTGACATATGTCTTACAAATAACCAGTGTACTGTAAATCCTAAACTAGTTTAAGATCTGAGAGCGATTTTGTAAGTATTTTTCACATGTAGCGTTCTGAATTTACGGAAGAATGATGGCTAAATCGTATGTATCATTGCATTAAACGAATAAGGTGAAGGTGATTGAATATAAATAAAAACAAACTCTCAATACGCGAACTAATGACTAAATTTAAATGTGGAAAAACCCAAGTTTATGAGATTTTAAAACACAAAGAAAAATAATGAATGGGCAAGTCCACGATCAAAAAATCTCCAAATTTCCGGACCGATTCTCCAAAGTCAAGCTCTAGCTGTTGCTATATCCCTAGGGAATAACTATTTCAAGGCATCTTTTGGTTGGTTATGGGCAGTTTTAGAATACGGCGCAATGGAATGAAATTTGCGGGGAATCAAAGGATGTGGACGAGAGTATAGTTAGTGAGTGGAAACCGAAACTGCCTACTTTAATTTCAGGATACGCGCCTAAGAGTAATTTGTAATGCTGACGAAACGGGACTGTTTTTCGCGCGTTACGATCGAAGTCGCTCGTACATACTATACCTCACTTTCCAACGCCAGCGGAACTACAATTAATCCAAGGTACGTAAAAAGACACATACGGTTCTCTATAATCTAAGATCAGTTAATATATTTTTTGTTTTTTTTTGTAGTGTGGAATGATGTCTAATGTGAAAACAAATAATTCATCCCGTGCGATTCCGCAAATGTTGTATGTTAGTTAAAATTGTTAAAATTATGCACTTTATAAAACGTATGTCATAAAACGTATGCATAGAAATATTAATACGCCATTCTTTATATTTTAGGTGTATTTAGGTTTATTCAGATGCGGTATTTTCTAACAAATTAACTGATTGTCAGGCTATTATAGGTTATATTAGATTAATTTTAGATTCAATAAACTAAACTAATTGGTTTATAGTAAAATAGGTTAAATACTAAAAAAATTAATGTAATTATTTAAATTACTAACGAAATAAATCTTGAAAAACAAATTGATATATCTCACAATCCAGGATAATTATTTTATGTTAGGACAATTTTAGATTATATTAGTTTAGGTTTGGTACATTTTATACTATGTTAGATTAAGTTTATACTAATAAAATTCATATCAAATTCAGTTGAGGTGAATAGTCATAAGATAAAAATATAAAAAAATTAAAATGTACCTGTTGGCAGGTGCCGTCGTCCTCAACCTTCTTAAAATGGCGTATTTAAAATATTATTTAGAGGCCTTTCGGAAGTTAACTTCCGAAAGCCTTCCAAATAATATTTTAAATACGTAATTTTAATAAAGTTGAGGACGGCGGCGCTGCCAACAGGTACATTTAATTATTTTTATTTATAGATTAAGTTAGTTAATAATAATAATAATAATAATAATAATAATAATAATAATAATAATAATAATAATAATAATTATTATTATTATTATTATTATTATTATTATTGAGGTAATTATTATTATTATTTCGCCTATGGAGCATCCCTCTTTATGTCCAGCAATAATAATAATAATAATAATAATTATTATTATTATTATTATTATTATTATTATTATTATTGCGTCTACTATTACTACTACTACTACTACTACTACTACTACTACTACTACTACTACTGTCAAAGTTCTAATTTATGATCTTTTTAACGTTTCGAATAAATTGTGATGCACAAGCTTTGTAGCGTCGAGTAAAACTCTAATTTTATCATTTGTTGATGTTACCACTAACGCCAGTACCAACATAACTATTGTTTTAAAGTTTGGAATAAGTTGTGATGCACAAACATTGGAGCCCAAACATATTGTAGGGCAATGACATGTAGCGGAAAAGTATTATAATTTGGTGAAATTGGATTGCACCCATCAATCATCTAGGGAAGTCCTTCCTGCCCTTATGTGGAAAAAGATTATGTATGTAATTACAAAAGGATTATTATGAGAGATAATTCTATTTATTATTCAGAGGTATTTTTCTTTGCCTAATTTTTTTTTAACTTTTTTCCGTAGCAGATTATCTCCCACTATTGACATTGGGTCCCTTTCACCTCTAACATGAATTTTACCCTTTAATCCCCTAAAAATTCCACTACCGAAGTCAAAATTCTTCTTCCGACAAGTCTTGTCCCTGTAAGGTCCGGGAAACGTGGGGCATGTAAATTAATCCACAAAGAGCAATAATGGAAGAAATAAGATAATGGAAGAAATGTAATATTCGTCAATGAAGTATATTAATTCCAGAAGTTCAACAGGAATGTGTTTCGAATTATTCCTGTGAAAACAGTTTTATTTTTGTTCATTTTTCTTGTTACTAGATTGACTGTAGATGCCAAGTTGTTCAATTTACGTGGACGGAAGTAACAAATCTTTGAATGAAGCGCCAAATTGCTTACGTAATGCAATTAGTGAGTTAGTTAGTGTCCCCCAGTGAAATTAACAATGCAAAGTAATTGTGCCCATCCGTGACGCAGCGTTCTATACAAATAATAAAATCAATATTACAGTGTTGTTTTAATGTATTCTTGCAATACATGCATGTGTTACATGGGGTGACCTCATATTATCGAATTTTTAACTATAAACATATTTTCTTTTTAACTGATATTACTCGTAATTTGTATCTTTCTTTCTCTGTTAGCTAATTCCGTTATAATGATTATTATTATTATTATTATTATTATTGTGGTAATAAAAGATTCCGGGCTATGTGGCCGTGGTCTATAACTGGCGTTACTTCCAGACGTTTCTCCCTCAACTGCGGAGCGCTTCCAGCTGTTGTTTCCCTGTCGTATACTCGACTGCGCCAGTTATAGACCACTGCCACATAGCCCGGAATCTTTTATTACCATGATTACCGGCCGTGAAAGCCTGCATTCCACTATTATTATTATTATTATTATTATTATTATTATTATTGGAATGGTGTCCACCTGGAAGAAGGAGGAGAGGAAGACCTCGAAACTCGTGGATGCAGGAAATAAGAACTGGAATGAGAGCAAGGGGACTGGAGGACATGGATTGGATGAAGAGAGACGAGTGGAGAAGAAAAATAAAACTTTAGGCACAGAAAGATGTGTAAACATTAAAATTCTGTATATAAAAAAGTATAATAATTAAAATAATAATATTAATAATAATAATAATAATTATTATGATTATTATTTTATTTATATACAGATTTTTAATGTTTACACATCTTTCTTTGCCTAAAGTTTTATTTTCCTCCTCCACTCGTCTCTATCCATCCACTCCATGCCCTCCAGTCCTCTTGTTCTCATTCCAGTTCTTATTTCTCTGCTTCATGTTGTCTTGAATTCCCTTTATCCATGTTGGCTTTGGTCTACCACGTTTCCCTTTTCCAGGTGGTATCAATTTCAATACTTCTTTGTTTGTATCTGCGTCTCTTCTTCTCATTATATGTCCATACCATCTTAGTTGGATTTTCAATCTCTTGTACAATATCCTTTTCTACGTTATTTTTTTCTTTTATGGTATTATTTTTTATTTTATCTAATTTTGATATTCTTGCTGATCTTCTTAAAAAGTGAATTTCTGTGACCAATAATTTATTTCTGTGTTTTTGCTTCAACGTCCGTGTTTCCGCACCATATAGCCTAATAAAATACTCTTCACAATTGTGTTACATATTAATAATTTATACTAGTAAAATTCCAGTTAATTTTATATACAATATTTTAACAAAGGTAAGAACAAGGTCTCCTAACAACAGGTACAATTTAATTTTTAACTTTCATCATTAATAATTTAGTCCTCTTGATTATACGCTTACTCCATAAAATAGAATTTAATATGCCAATAACCTTCTTTATCTCTGTTATTATTTTTTCGATGTCTAATTCAGATCATCCATCTTTTTGAATTATTGATCCCAAATACTTAAAATATTCTACTGTTTCAATCTTTGTTTATTTATTTCTAACTCCTCTCGGAAAAATCTGTGCTCATATGTTATGTTTTATTATAATTAATTGTTAAACACCATCTTGAGTATTCTTCCTCTAGTTTCCTACCCATATAGTTTGCATCTTCACATAATAATACTACTACTACTACTACTACTACTACTAATAATAATAATAATAATAATAATAATAATAATAATAATAATAATAATAATAATAATAATATGGAAAAATCATCTGAGAAGAATGGCAAGAAATAGACTTCCAAAATTGGCATTCCAATATACACCAACTGGACATAGGGACCAAGGAAGACCAAAACATCGGTGGAAAGATCAAGACCATCTTCGCTAGGTTTACCGTACAGGCCACATGGCCTAAAACGAATTTGTTCATGATGATGATAATAATAATATTCTAGCAGAAGGATTGACCCAAGTCTACCTGCCTCAACCTGTCTACAACATTAGAAGCAAGAGGAACCATAAACATTGGTGCAATTTTAAATGAATAAAGTGATCCGACAACAGGCCCGGAGGCCCTTGGGGTAGTAGGAGGTTAAGGCTCCTACTTTTTCTAGACAATCGGCACTTTATGTCAGCCGGGTTGTCAGCCCTGCGTGACGGCCGCCTTTACCCCCAGAACAAGCGCCTGGTACTCATTTCAGTTAGAGGCTGAGTCGACCCCAGGGCCATGGTGCCGCCAGAGGGTTTGGGTCAGTTTAAAAATTCTGACCCCAACGGGACTTGAACCCTCTACCCTCCGGCTTGTAGCTCAGTGCCTTAACCACTACGCTACGACGTGCCCCCCCCCTCATATATTATGTTTTATTATAATTAATTGTTAAACCCCATCTTGAGTGTTCTTCCTCTAGTTTCCTACCCATATAGTTTGTATCTTCACATAATAATAATAATAATAATAATAATAATAATAATAATCTATCTCTCTCTATCTTCGGGTTTTTACAGCTGCTGCCGTCTTCCCGTGCCAAACCTCCAAAGCCTACGGTCTTGGGCATCTTCGATGCTTAGCCCTCTAGCTTGCATTACTGTCTTCATGTTTTCCTTCCATGTTAACCTTGGTCTTCCTCTTTTCTTCTTTCTGTTAGGATGCCATTCATATAGTTCCTTCGGCCATCGCTTATCTTCCATTCTTAAAATATGTCCTAACCACTTTAATTCCTTTTCCTCAATTCTTTCAATTATGCTTTCTTCTGCTTCCATTTTGTTTAATAATAATAATAATAATAATAATAATAATAATAATAATAATAATAATATTCTAGCAGAAGGATTGACCGAAGTCTACCTGCCTCAACCTGTCTACCACATTAGAAGCAAGAGGAACCATAAACATTGGTGCAATTTTAAATGAATTCCTCGGTAAAATAAAATAAAATCTATGTGAGAGTGGTGAGGGCGTGTCTGGACGTTGATAGCGTGCGAGGACATTGTGAAGAGGATATAATCAGTCAGTTCTCGATGGAGTTAACTTAACACGTTTCTAAAAGCGCAGTAAAAATAGATTATTTCTTCCTAACTGGGTCTTTATTGACGTGCTGTGGAATTGATCAATTAATTTTTATGGTGTGTATTGGGAGCACTTCCCCTATATATGTCTAGGAGAAGCGACACACACGATTGAAAATGTCACAAGGTAATCTCCATGTTTTACGTGATACAATTCACATTTATGACGTGTTCAATATCTTCCTCCATCTCTCAGGGGAATTCTCGCAAAAAATCCATCCTTGCTTATGTGAACTTTCAGTTTGAAATACCTGGGTTTAAGTGTGTCACTTTTCCAAATAATTTGCGATATTATATTCTTATACATTATTTTTATCGACATAACCAAACTTAGAAAAATATTTTATCTGATTTTTTTTTCATCTCATGCACACTCCGAATTTGGTTCATCGACAGTAAGTGGTCAAGAATTTACCTTGAGATAATTTTGACTAAGATATTAATTTTGACTATTTGGAGAATAAAGTATAAAAATTAAATTATACATCTATGAGCAGAATAAATATATTGGTATTTACTGTTAAGAATGTTGAGTCCTTGATTTTCATTTTCGCTAACAGATTGAGGTCGAAATTAAAACGACTATATTCGGTAAGAAATAAACTTTTGATTTTTGTTCAGTAAAACTTTTCTTATAAAATGAAAATAACACGTTCATGATTGATTTTTACTGTCTTCCTATTACCATTATGTTTGCACCAAAGACCTTGTAAAGAGAATTTACAGAAACTAGAGCTAAGAAAAATGTTTCATTGTCATATTCGTTTTTCTCAACCAAAAATTAGTAAGAATTGACTCATGAAGTGTAGAAAACATTAATTGTTTTTGTTGGTCAGTATTATTATTATTATATTATTATTATTATTATTATTATTATTATTATTATTATTTTTATTATTATTCATTATTATTATTATTATTATTATTATTATTATTATTATTATTATTAATAATATTATTATTATTATTATTATTATTATTATTATTATTGCACTAAGGAAGACAGAATCAAGAACACAGAAATAAGACAGGAACTTGAAATATTTGCAATAACTGATAAAATAGATACATATAGACAAAAAATGGAAGCAACACATAAACAGAATGAATGAAGATAGATATCCAAAACAAATAACAAAATACAAACCTAAAGGCACCCGAGATGTGGGTAGACCTAGAAAGAGATGGGCTGAAGTCGGAACGGGTCGACAGACCTAATCCATGAATGCAGATGATGATGATGATTATTATATTATTATTATTATTATATCGGCCGCGGTCGGTGGACTAATGGTTATGCTCCTTGCCTCTGGTCCCGAGGGTCGCGGGTTCAAACCCGGCCGGGGTCGATGGATTTTTTAGGACGGAAAAATCCAAGGAGCAAGTCCTCCAGGAGGGACTTTAAGCCGTGGGTCCCGAGTCTGAAGATTTTCAGGCTCGTAAAAAATCCTTAAGGCTGAATGAAAAGGCCTCTAAGCAAAATTTACCGAATTTTCCCGTCCTGGTACTACCTTGGTTTCCTAGATGTCAGTATGAGGCGGAACGTTGACCACTGGCCACTCAAAATGACATCTATAGGAAAACAAGTGAAACTAAATTAATATGGATCAAATTCTTCCCTGTAGGGGGAGAGCGCCTAAATCTCTGTAAAGGGAAAACATGGGCTTACAAAAAAATATTATTATTATTATTATTATTATTATTATTATTATTATATTATTATTATTATTATTATTATTATTATTATTATTATTATTATTATTATTATTATTAATCCTGGACTAAATTTTAATTAAAAAAATAATTTACCTTGGACGTAAAATACAGACCATGTAGGAGGAGTGTTAGTGTGAGTGATGTTTACATGCAATTGTTGCAGCGAAGGAAACTAGCTGCATATACGTATAATTGAGTCCAGTGATTCACAAGAGCACATTTGGCTATGACATTGCATTTGTCTTGCGAGAATTTCAACAGCCTTTGATGTGCTTACTGAGGAATGCCGTAATTAATTTCAGCTTGTGTAAATGTTTGCCTCTCTTGGACACAGTTACCTTTTCCTCGTGTAGCTGTATATTGGATACTCTAAGATAAACATTTTGCCAGCATCTGCGCACACATGACTATAGTCTCATCCCCTGTGATGCCATTTAGGCCAGTAACAGTTTTATTTAATCCCTTACTTACTTACTTACTTACTTACTCACTGGCACTATCGAACCCGTAGGTTCATGGCCGCGCGGGCATAAGCTCTCCATACATCCCTATCCTGAGCTAATCCTTTCCAATCATTCCCTGTATAATCTACTTCCCTCAAATCATAGTTAATGTTATTCTCCCACCTCATTCTTGGTCTACCAACTGGGCGTTTTCCCTCTCTGGCTTTCCTACAAGAAGCTTCCATGCAAGTCTTTCATTTCCCATACGTGCAACATGTCCTCCCCATCGCAGTCTACGAGACTTGACTGTTCTTATTATATCTGGCTTCCTATAAAGACCATGTAGTTCATTGTTATGAAGTCTTCTCCATTCACCTGTCTGTTCATCTCTCTTTGGTCCAAAATTTTTCCTAAGTACTTTATTCTCAAATACCTGTAATGTCCTTTCCTCCCTTAAAGTAAGAGTCCATGTTTCGCACCCATATAATATAACTGGTAGAATAATAGTTTTATATATTTTCAGTTTAACGTTTTTTGAAAGGAGTTGGGACATCAAGAGTCTCTGCAATGCATAATAGCACGCATTTCCAGAATCGAGCCTATGTTTAATTTCTTTGTGCATCTCATTCCTATTTGTGATTATTGTTCCTAGGTATTTGAATTCAGCCACTTCCTCAAAATTTCCCTCATTTGTCATTATTTATTTAATCCCTATATGATAAAAAAAATGCCGACATTTTCGTAGATTCAGTTTCTTTCATTCTCATTCTTAGTTTAACTTCTCCCCTTTTACGGGGTGAATCATAAATATGGCTATACGTTTGATCGCGTAGTGTGATGAAAATATTACCATTACAGGAAATATGAAATTACTGTTGGAAAGGCAATTATTCAAATTACAACAATGGAATAAAACAAAACAGTGTAGGACTTGCGTCATTAGTCAAAATGGCGTTGAATAGGCAACAGCAAATTACAATTGCTGCAAGGACAATAACATATGCTAATGATCGTGAGGCCGTAAGACGGTCAAGACGTGAGTTTAACGTAGCATTGCAGCCGTCGACATGCTGAAATTAGTGATTGAGGAAGAAATTAGAGCTATTTCTCTAAACATGTATCATAACGCAATGAATGACTTCCCAAAGCGTTGCCGATTATGCTTGGATGAAAACAGCGAACAGTTTGAAGCAATAAAGTGACTTGCTTAGTGTTGTAAGTGATTTGTTTTGTTCTATTGTTGTAATTTGAAGGATTCCCTTTCCAATTATAACATCATATTTCTTTTAATAATACTATTTTTGTCAAAAAATTCGATCATACGTATAACCATATTTCTGAATCACTCTGTAGGTACTTTCGCATGTCTCATGCCACTCGGGCCTTACAGTCACACGACCTTACGAGAGAGAATGTTTATAACTTTGGTTCACACACATACTTTCTTAATACGCGAGGACGTGGATATCTTCCCGAATGTGTGATCAGCCTCTTAGAGACAACAAGGACATTTAAGACGAAACACGCCATTCACTAACACATTCATCCTGAACATGGCGAATATGATAATGGTGAATTTGATAGCCAAATGATGTTTGAGAACCTTTTGGGCCTTAAAGGTTCTTTGCAGTTGTCTCATAGGCGAGGAATAAAACATAATGAAACCGTCACTTAAGAAACTTATCCAGACTGGGGATCGAACCCAGGCCCAATGCTTAAGAAGCAGCGTTGCTACCCCGAGACCAGAGCGGTGGATCTCACAGATTCTCTAAAAGTTCAATTAAGAAAAAAAGTATTAACTAGGTTACAGTCTGTGTCTAAGACGTGAATCAAATAAGATGAAATGTTGACAAGATAGCAAAAACAAATATAGTTCTTTAAACAAAGCAAGGAAATTTGTTCAGATTATTTTAAATAAAAGTATAAGAAGATGCGCCGCGATCGTAATACAGCTTATGATGACAGAGTAAGTAAAAGCAATAATTATTATTAGAGGAACTTTGGGTAATTTGGACCACCGTTTTGATTTTTTTGTTTTTCTTCTTTTAATTAAGGGATTTGAATTTTGTTTAATTACAGTGACAATTTAATTCATGCCACAAATGCTAGTCAGTGACCAATCACGTTTCAATGAATGTTGTTTTACAACCAATGACAGTCGTGTTTCACCTCGCTCTTTATCGATTTCTCTTTATCAGCTCCTGCTTTTGTGATAAAGAAAGCTCCTCCTTTTTAATGTTCTGAACAGGTCAAAACATTATTTTTCTCCAACAAATACATTGAATATAGCAAATAATGAAAAGATTCCTTGATTTTACTGAGTTGTTTACTAAAAAAATAAATGAATAACCCGTAATGTTGATTATGATAAATATAGTTTGATGTGTTTCATTATTTCTCCACTTGGGTGCACTCTTACAATATTGCGATCTTATTTGGCAATAAATAATATGATCAAGGTGCAGTGAATGAACATAACCTCACATTTCTGATTTGTTTTCAAACATCGCCGTTTACATTAAATATATAAATATTTTAAAATAACTATAATTAAACAATGATTTGTGAGTAAACAGCTTAATTTTATTCGTTAAATAGTCCTAACAAATGCCACTCTTGATTTCCAAATTCTCTAGATAAATTCACTCCTCACTTCTTGAGTCGTGAATTTATCGATAATTTGGTTAACACTCGTGGCATTACTTATGATAATCATTAGTGTTGTAACTATGAAATAACATTATTATTTTATTCAAATATGGTAACATCTCCATAATTTATAAACTTTTTAACATTACAAGAAATGTGCACTTTAACCTCCATATTCGGATAAAGTGGACCCCAGAGTCCATCCTAGCTTTTAGTCTATTTTTAAGTTTATCTACTCTATTGATTTATACAGACAGGCACAGAAAATAACATGAAAACATTTATGACTGATCATAATTAAAAAGCGTCGATATTTATGTAATGTTTTGAAAAATTATTGTAGATTATAACATTCACACGTCATTCAACTGCAGAAAGCGACGGTCTTTGGGTTTAGTAAAATTACAAGGATATTAAATAAAATTAATTATGTGAATGGTTTATACCGAGAGCATCCTCATTGGTAATATATACGTATTCGTGTACAGTGGACCCAGGTCCTCGTGGAGGGTCCATATTAACCGAATTCCTTTGTTATCTTCAATTATTTTATACAGGAGCTATGTCATATAATATCAAACTAAACCCGTCAGTATATTAAAACAGCATCTACATAATGTAATATATTTAGGAGTTTTTTTCAACGTTTGTAATACTCAATAGCAGAAATTAAGAATTGATTCTTAGCTTGAAAAACATTTAAAGTGGCCATTTCCATAAATATCACAAATAAACGCTTCTTCGCACAAAAAATAAAATAAACTGACCTTAAACTCGTCAAAGTTAATGAGGGGAAAAATTAAAATATTTTCTGTTCCAGGGCAGCATCAATTAAAGAAGATATTAACAGGATCCGCTCAAACAGAAGGGTCCATATTCTCCAAACTTCCCTATATAAAAAAGTGAAGAAATTAAATTCTTAGGTTCGTAGGCACGCCGTAGCGTAGTGGTTAAGGCACTGAGCTACAAGCCGGAGGGTCGAGGGTTCAAGTCCCGTTGGGGTCAGGATTTTTAAACTGACCCAAACCCTCTGGCGGCACTATGGCCCTGGGGTCGACTCAGCCTCTAACGGAAATGAGTACCAGACGCTTGTTCTGGGGGTAAAGGCGGCCGTCACGCAGGGCTGACAACCCGGCTGATATAAAGTGCCGATTGTCTAGAAAAAGTGGGAGCCTTAACCTCCCACTACCACAAGGGCCTCCGGGCCTGTTGTGGGATCACTTTATATGTCCCGCGCCGTAGCCGAGCGGTTAAGGTAGGAAGCCTTGGCACAGAGCTACGGGACTTGCGCTGGTTCGAGTCTCCATGGGGGAAGAAATTTTCTCATGGTATTTCGGCCAGTATGGGACCGGTGCCCACCCAGCATCGTGAGGCAATTGGGTAGCTACAATAAGTAGCGGCTCCAGGTTGAGGAACCAGCTATAACGGCTGGGGGACTCGACATGCTAACCACATGTCACCCCTACACTGGCTGTTGATCATCTACCTCTGTGATTGACGCATGTGGATGTGAAGGGCCAGCAGCCGGCTGGTAAAAGGGCAACCGCTGAAAAGTGGAAAGACCCTCAATCGGAGGTTCGTTATAAGCTGATCAAATTCATACACATGAGAAAATTAAATAGCTTATTAAATGACAAAAATCATGTGATTATTCAATTCTACGTTCTTCTCCACTCTTGTCTCAGAATCTAACGATTAAAATTTATAAACAGATAATCCTATCTTTGGCATTTTGTGGGTGTGGATCTAGTCCCTTATAATAAGGTAAGAAAGCAAGCTAAGATTGTTGGAAAATAGGGTTCTAGGAAAATATTCGGCCCACACTTATGATCAAGTTGTAATTATTTATATAATTCTTGATAGATATTTGTGTATTTTTATGAATTAAAGGGGAGTGTAGGTGCTGCTTATATTGATTAGGACGATAGTAGTAGCCTGAGACATTTTAAAACGAGCATAAAGACTCCCACAGGCTCTATGTAAAATAATCAAAGCTTTATAGTTCAGTTAAAACTTTCCGTTTCATGTGGGAGTGTGGTTTACTGCCACAGTCTATTCAAGCGACCCTCGTTCTCTTTATCCCTATGTATATTTAACATCAATGCTCATTACCTTTTATATTTCTGTGAAGTTCATATATTTAACCTCAATAAAGCGGAATGAAAAATATAACAAGACAAATACATAAATGATAAAACAAAAAAGATAAAAGGAATAAATATACATCCTGATTGGTTGGTCAGCCTTCCGGAAGAATGCTTAAAGTTGTATTTTTAATTGTTCATCTTTTTTTTAGGCTGGAAATGTAGCCGAGTGCTTTAAGGGATGGTGCCTTGGTTCAGAGTTACTGCACTTGCGATGGTTTGAGCCCTAAGAGGGAAAAAATATTCTCACGGAATTTCGGCCAGTATGGGATCGGTGGCCACCTTGAATCGTGAGGAATTTGGGTAGCTACATTAAGTAGCGGCTCCAGGTTGATAAATTCAATCAAAACGGTTTGGGGAACTGACATGTTGAGCACATGTAACCCCTATACTGACTATATGATCGTCCGCCTCTGTAGTTAACACATTTGGGTGTGAGTCCAGCAGTCGGTTGGTGGGCCAAGGGCCTGTCGCACCATGGAGTTGGAATTATAAAATACGACAATCTCATAACAAAATAAACAAATTATATGGCGAAAGACGAAAATGTAATATAGTTGTATATACCGTACAAACATAGGCCTACAAGCTACACAGAATCAGGAAAATAAACTTAGGCCTAACATTTTACCATATGAAATATTACAATGGCTGTTCCTTTGTTGTTGTATGGAAGTGAAAATTGGATAATGAAATCAAGGGATAAAAGCAGGATACAGACTGCGGAAATGCTATTTTTACGTAATGTGAAAGGATGCACAAGAGCGGATAGAATAAGGAATTAAACTATACGAGAAGAATTAAATATATATAGCATTGAAGATAAAATCAGCGAAAATAATAAGAAATGGACAGAACACTTAATGAGAATGAACAACGAAAGAATACCAAAAAGAACCTTCCTGTATAATCCCAGAGGAACAAGAGATGTTGGCCGACCACGTAGAAGATGGACTCCACTTTTAACTTCGCCGGAACAGGCTGCATAGCCTAAACCTTGTAGTAGAAGAAGAAGAAGAAATATTACTATTAATGTGTTATAAAATGCTATATGTAATAATTAAAATTGACCCTATAGTTCGATAGGACAACAAAGGCAGTATTACGCAGTATACTTTAATAATAATAATAATAATAATAATAATAATAATAACAACAATATTAATAATTATAAGAATTATAATAATAGTAATTATTATTATTATTATTATTATTATTATTATTATAATTAATCATTTATTTTCGGGTTTTTACAGCTGCTGCTGTCGTCCCGTGCCAAACCTCCAAAACCTATGATCTTGGGCAACTTCAATGTTTAGTCCTCTTGCTTGCAATACTGTCCTCATGTTTTCCTTCCATGTTAACTTTGATCTCCCTCTTTTCTTCTTTTTGGTCGGTTGCCATTGATATAGTAGTTTCGGCCATCGTTCATCTTCCAATCTTAAAATACGTCCTAACCATTTTAATTTCTTCGCCTCAATTCTTTCTATTATGCTTTCTTCTACTTCGGTATGTTTCTAATTTCTTTATTTGTGACATGTTCTAATTTTGACTTTCTGGCACTTCTGCATAAATAATCCATTTGCTAGAGCTATTCGTTTATTCTAGTAGTACTTCTTGATTGTCCATACCTCACTTCCATACATTGCAACAGATTCCACCAATGTTTTACCAATATATTTTTTTGTGTCTTTCCAAATATGCTTATCCCCACCATATGGAATTTAACGACGATATTATTTTGCTACTCAATTCAATTATATGCTTTATGTTCTCTTTTTCCACCGCTGTGGTCTCGAGGTAGCGTGCTGCCTTGTCACACAGCGGGCCCGGGTTCGATCCCCAGTTGGGGCAGTTTTTCTGGGTGGTCTTAGTGATTAGCGCACACGTTAAAATACGCATGGCCTTGTTTGGATTATTTCTGCAGCAGCGTGAATTCGGGTTTTAAGATCCATACGTGACTCTACCGGAGTCTGACAAACTGTTTCATGTCGCCCACAAAAAGTAGTCGAGATGGTTAAGATCAGGTGATCTCGGAGGCCATGGGACTCGTCCCCCTTGATCTAGATACGTGATATCCGAATATCTCCTTACATTGGCATGGAAGTGAGCTGGAGCTCCGTGGTATTGCAGCCCCTTTCCATTGCGAAGCCACGAATCACAGATTCCGTACATGTGAGTTGTTGTCAAGTAATGGATCTTCAAATCCTTCGAACTAACACTGACCTTGAGACATAATTAACTAGTCGTAGTGTGAAAACGCATCATTTCCGGACATTGGTACCTTATTAAAAATGACTATTTAACTCACGCCCCAAATGGGAGTCAATGACTAATCACGTTACAATGATTTTTGATTTACAACCAATCACAGTCATGTTTCGCCTAGAATTTACCAACTAAAGTTTATCATAATAAAGAAAGCACCTCCTTTTTTAACATTCTGAATATGTCTCCCTAAGAAATACGGCTACCAGATTGTATATATAGTGCATGTATGTCAACACATACCGCATGTGGGAGTTAATATAAAAACATTTGTAGCTATTGATTATACCAACAGAAAAAGAAACCACTGTTTGCACTTTCTTAAATGTATTTTTTCCTAGAAAAATATAATTGTCATATTTACATCATAGGACATCAGAAACTGATCAGAAATTAATTAATATACAGTTTAATATATTTCATTTTTTTCTCCACTAGAGTGCATTCTTACAATATTGCGTTCCTTTGGCAATAAATAATATGATTTGGTTCCAGTGATAAACAAAAGAAGCAAATGAAGCGTACCAATCGTTTCTCATTTGTTTTCAAACATCGCCGTTATATTAAATATATAAATATTTGAAATACCTATATTTAAATAACGATATGTGAGTAAATAGCTTAATTTTATTCGTTAAATAGCCCTAACAAATGCTACTCTTGATTTCTAAATTCTCTAGATAAATTCACGACTCACTTCGTGAATCGTGAATTTATCTATATTTGAAAATCACTCGTGGCATTACTTATGATCAATATATCTCAATATACTACATCACCTCCGTTGTCGGTGTTTTTTTCTTTTGCAGCACTCTGTATGCATGCTAAATAGTATTTGTTTTTCCCCAATGAATATCATCATCATCTGCATTCATGAATTAGGTCTGTTGACCCGTTCCGACTTCAGCCCATCTCTTTCTAGGTCTGCCCACATCTCGGGTGCCTTTAGGTTTGTATTTTGTTATTTGTTTTGGATATCTATCTTCATTCATTCTGTCTCTCTGTTGCTTCCATTTTTGTCTATAAGTATCTATTTTATCAGTTATTGCAAATATTTCAAGTTCCTGTCTTATTTCTGTGTTCTTGATTCTGTCTTCCTTAGTGCACCCTTTAACAGATCTCAAAAATTTCATTTCTGCCGCCGTTATCCTACTTAGATCTTGTTTTGTATGTATCCAGGCTTCTGATCCATAGAGCAGTACTGGTACTGCCAACATTTTATAAAATTTCAATTGGGTCTCTCTCCCAATGAATATAGTAGAGCATATAGTTTGTAATTTTGAAATTTGAGTGTTCAGACTTACGCACAGGGGTGAATCAATGACTTAATGCAACATTAATCTCCATTTAGCGACTGAATTTTTATGGAGAGGAAGGAGTGGGGATGTAATGTTATTAGATTAGAGATGATCAATACAAATTATATCAACAAGATGACATGCGCACAAAGCCTATCGTCTAATAATTACCACGTGTCAATTCAATTCCATGTAATTTTTACTGATTATTTCCTTCCACAAACACAATGTGATATTATAAAACCAGATTCAATGAATATATTGCACAATTTAGATTCAATAGAATTGAAAAATCTGGAGTTGCCCAGCATATTTCTGATTACGATCTTGTTTTCGATAAAAGTAACCTTCGTTCGGTCGTTAATTTAAAATTCCTTGGCGTCCTTGAAAGTTTCATCATCATCATCATCATAGTACATTCACGAATTTAGGCCATTTGTTGACCTGTTTCGGCCTCAAGAGAAACTCCATCCAGAAGTTTTTGAACGGACGTCCTGGTCTTCTTCTTCCTCCAGGTTGATATCTTAACATTTGTTTGGATATCCTGTGATCTTCCATTCATTGAACATGTTACATCCATCTTGACTTATAATCAGAAATTTAGTTTTCTGAAGGTTCCATGACTAATTCTTGTAAGATGTCTTCATTTTTTTTTTGTGGTCTAGTGTCTATCCTGCAGTCCTCCGAAGGTATCTCATTTCAGCAGATCTAAGTATCTGTATATCCTTTTGTTTCAACGTCCATATTTCGCTACCATACAAAAGAGTTGGAAGAGCCAGTGTTTTATACACTTTTAGTCTTGAATGTTTTTGGACTAACTGTGGCTTGAAGATAGAATTTGAAATTGAAAGTTTAGAAATCTCTAAAAATAAGGATAAAAATATGAATAAAGACAAGGGCCGTATTCCATAAAGCGCCCTCTTTTCTTTAACTAAAAGAAAGGAGGATTAGTTTTATTATGCCATACAGTTTACATGTAATTGACTAAGTAATGTGACGTAGTTCGTTTTTAATTGGATTCTGTTTATTCATTTACCATGTTTCTCTTCAGTCAATATTTAATCTTGAAAATGACAGCTGCGCTGTTGAAACATGTTGACTATTTTTAATTGGTGAAATGGGTACATTGACTACATATTTTACGATTTTATCACCGAGAAGATCATTAGTTTATTACACAATGTGGTATATTTACCTTCATTATAATAGAAAAATACTTCTTGGATTTCCTCAATCGTCTATATATATATATATATATATATATATATATATGGTATGATAAGAAAAATAAATGCCTGGACGGGATTCGAACCCGGATCTCTGAGTCTGTACCTCAGCGTGATATCCATTACACTACCAGGCGAATCCAATTCAAACACTTATTTTTCTTATATATGTATTATACTCTCCATTATTACTAGATGTCGCGAGAACACTGTCTTCACTGCCATCTAGTAGCTGACTATATCAAGTAAGCAAATTAAAGAGAATATTTATTTTACTTTATAACAGTGACGCTTTATCGATGTTATAATTAAACCTTTAACATTGAGCAATGCATGCTTAATATGGTATGATAAGAAAAATAAATGCCTGGACGGGATTCGAACCCGGATCTCTGAGTCTGTACCTCAGCGTGATATCCATTACACTACCAGGCGAATCCAATTCAAACACTTATTTGTCTTATATATGTATTATACTCTCCATTATTACTAGATGTCGCGAGAACACTGTCTCCACTGCCATCTAGTAGCTGACTATATCAAGTAAGCAAATTAAAGAGAATATTTATTTTACTTTATAGCAGTGACGCTTTATCGATGTTATAATTAAATCTTTAACATTGAGCAATGCAAGCTTGATATGTATATATATATTGAGTTAAGAGTGCTCTCTTATACACACTGTCTTGTTTTTCCTCTGTTTTTCTATTGTTCTCTTTTTTAGTCTTTCATTTTGTAATTTAAGTCTCACGTTTCCATGACCTTACGCAGACAGGACCTTTCAAAAGAGGATTTTTTTTTTAAATTCTGAATCACTTACTTTATTTGACCACAATAGCACACTAATAACTTCACCGGATTGAGTGATCAGTTGGACCCCCTGGGGATACCTCAGGATACATATCTCTACTCCCCAGCCAACTGCTTTTTTTCTCCCTATGTCTAATTCTAAACCACATTGGAACTTCATAAACGTAAAGCCAGGGTAATTGGTGAGCTACATACTACGTCAGGTCGCTCAGTCTTGACGATCCCACAGTTGATGATCAGCTGATCTCAGCTTGTCGGCAGTGTGGTTTACGATGCCCTGCTCTAATAAGACTTCATCCTAATCTACACCGTACGCAGCTAAACACCTACACCGCCAAATATGCAAGGATTACGTTAAAAAATAAAGTAAAGTAATCCCACTACAGGTCTCAGGGAGACCCTTGGGATAGTAGGAGGTTAAGGCTCCCACTTTTTCTAGACAATCGGCACTTGATGTCAGCCGGATTGTCAGCCTGCGGCGAGAGCTGACTTTACCCCAGAACAAGCATCTGGTATTCAAGTATGTCAGAAGCTAAGTCGATCCCAGGGTCATGGTACCACCAGAATGTTTGGGTCGATTTAAAAATCCTGACCCCACCGGGACTCGAATCCTCGATCTTCCGGTGTTTAGCGTATTGCCTTAACCAACTACGCTACGGCGTGCCCCCAAGGATTAAGTTACTAAACCCTTTACGATAACCATATATTCATTTGCTGCCAAGGAGCCTCAACTGGTTCCTGGATGCAGCACAATGGACGATGTTGGGCATCCTCACCTATTTGTGGTAGTAGTAGTAGTAGTAGGTGAAGGCTGGGCCAATTCCTACACAACACCAACACTTAGACAAAATACGTCATTCGTATAAATATGATATCGGTGTTTACGATGGTCAATTGATGTTTGAAGAATACATAGACCTTACGGTTTTCTAACAATTGTATTTTAGGTGAAGATAAAATCTCGAGAAAACCTCTTCCATGTAAACGTATCCCGACTGGGGATCGAACCTATGACCTTCATATGCGAAGTATCAACTTTACTCTTAGATCACAACAGTGGGCTCTTAGCAATGCCAATTTTTAAAATTCTTCATTTAAAATCGGGGGCACGCCGTAGCGTAGTGGTTAAGGCACTGCGCTACAAGTCGGAAGGTCGAGGGTTCAAGTCCCGGTGGGGTCAGGATTTTTAAACTGACCAAAACCTTCTGGCGGCACTATGGCCTGGGGTCACTCAGCCTCTAACGCTTGTTCTGGGGTAAAGGCGGCCGTCACGCAGGGCTGACAACCCGGCTGACATCAAGTGCCGATTGTCTAGAAAAAGTGGGAGCCTTAACCTCCTACTGCCCCAAGGGCCTCCCGAGGCCTGTAGTGGGATTACTTTAATTTACTTTACAATTAAATTTGTGAACTGAAAAAACGACAAATATAGCAATTATCTTGATTAAAACCAAAGATTCTAGACGCGATATTACATTACTTTTTAAAATGTATATAAATTAATTAAAAGTAAAATATAGAGTGGAATGGCCTATTTAATTACACAAAGTTTCGTTTCAACTCCTAAATTCAACATAAAAATAAATTTCTATTATCCTCACGAAGCGGAACATTTTTACAAGTTTTCGCAAAAATAAATAAATAAATTCTGTCATTTCGCTGAACCTGTCGCTGAGGATTATGATTACGTACATTCAAATGGAAACTGTCATTAACTTACTTGAGACCGGATTATATCCAACATATGTAGCGGGAAAATGAGCGGTAACTAGGGGTTCTTATATCTCAGGGAATGGATTTCCGTCGTGGAGTGGTGAGGAGCGAACTAAGGACTATAAGTGTAGTAGGCTTTCCAAGATATACACTGGTATCAATATTAAATCTTTATTGATAAAATACAGCACACGGGCGATCAATTATTACAGTAGTTACACACACTGTACGTAGTATGGATATATATCCTCACTAATAATATTTCGGAATTACCTCTTCCGAATTACTGTTAGTAGTCGCGGTCAGCAATGGACCGATTTCAGTAATATAATTCAGCGAATCTATCGCGCTTTAAAGTTATTAATTTATAGCGGGTCGTCACTGGACCTACTTAAATATGTGTCGTGGATTTGTCATAAGTAATGCCACGAGTAATTTCCAATTTATCTAGAGAATTTGGAAATCACGAGTGGCATTTGTTAGGACTATTTAACGAACAAAATTAAGCTGTTTACTCACAAATCATTGTTTAACTATAGTTATTTTAAAATATTTATATATTTAATGTAAACGGCGATGTTTGAAAACAAATCAGAAATGTGAGATTATGTTCATTCACTGCACCTTGATCATATTATTTATTGCCAAATAAGATCGCAATATTGTAAGAGTGCACCCAAGTGGAGAAATAATGAAACACATCAAACTATATTTATCATAATCAACATTACGGGTTATTCATTTATTTTTTTAGTAAACAACTCAGTAAAATCAAGGAATCTTTTCATTATTTGCTATATTCAATGTACGTGTTTGTTGGAGAAAAATAATGCTTTGACCTGTTCAGAACATTAAAAAGGAGGAGCTTTCTTTATCACAAAAGCAGAAGCTGATAAATAGAAATCGATAAAGAGCGAGGTGAAACACGACTGTGATTGGTTGTAAATCAAAAATCGTTGTAACGTGATTGGTCATTGACTCTCATTTGGGGCATGAGTTAAATAGTCACACGAATATAACAGGATTGCCTGTACCGCAATCAGCACACTAATGCTATTGAAAATTACTTCTATTTATTCGCTTCAATTGGCCGATGATTTCTGGCCTACACTTCCCTAAGCGGCCAATATGTCGCTGGCCGACGACCGGCGATCTGCTCGCACTACCGCGAGACTCACAGGCCCCCTCTCGGGACTGACTGACTGACTGATTGTTGACGGTGACGTTGCACCGTCCAGTGTGCTGCATACTGTTCCCCACTGGGATAAACTTGGCAGCAAATTCCTTTTTGGCTATCAAGTAGTGGTTGTGGATTATGTAACCTCAGCCCTTGGTGACAATGTATTTTACCTAACAGGTCTATACCAGAATAATAGTGCAAACCACTATACTTGTAAGAAGGCATCATAAACTACGCCGCCGGCAAGCAGAGAGTCCGAAAGCCGGACAGCGTAGAGTGACCCACACTTCTCAAAGCGAGCGGTCTCGCACCATTATGTGGATGGTCTCTCCTTTTGAGGTTAACCTGTAAAACACAGGTTAACCAGTCGGCTCATGAAGATGAAACGCTCCATGGGACTAGACAGTTCAGCCAATAAAGGCTGAACATCCCGGAGAATTTCCTCCCCACGAGCACTTAAGCTACCTATTGGCAATTGCTGGCCCTTAACTTTAGCAGTGCTATTCTCTTGGGTTGTTCTGGAAGCAGTACCAGTCTGTAAAGCTTGGGTGAAGGAAACTCTTGGATCGACCTTCACAGAAGTGAAGGTCTTTCTTTGAGTTGTAGTTACAGTTGGATTTGAAATAGGATCACTTGTAGATGGTTTCTCTTTTGGATTAGGGATGGGTTTAGCTACCCTGCTATAAGCTTCAAGGGCCGCCTTGAAAGCAGGGCAGCCTCTATAGGACGCCGGGTGACCGGACTCCTTGCAATTTGCACATTTTAGCAAATTTGTGTCTCTCCGCGCTTCGGCCTTTAGGGTACAGTCCTTGTGCCCGTGAGGCCCAGCGCAGATAACACAGCGAGGAGCCCGATTACAGGCAGGAAAGGTATGATTAAATGACTGGCACCGGTAACACTGCTTAAGCCCAGCCCTGGGTCTATATGGTTCTATGGCCACAACAGTGTACAAGAGACGCTTTAAATCATAAATTTCCAACGCTTTACTATTGCGTTCTAGTTCTAATATATAGATGGGAAGAGGTATAGCCAAATTATTTTCCGTTTTAGTGATCTGTTTTACAGTTTTAACTGGGAAACCCAACGCGAGGATTTCCTCTTTAATTTCATCTGGGTCTACAGTTGCTGGCAGTCTCTTTAACACCACTTTCAGAGGAAGATCCCTCTTCAGTTGGAAAGTATAGTATTCCCTATTCACGGAAGTAAAATACTCCTTCAACTTGAAGAAATCTTCCAGTGATCGTGCATAGTAGCGTATTCCTTCAGGAATACTAACACACTTTAGTTGGTCGCCAATTAGTGATTTCAACTCTTTATTTATTCGGAACAAATTCCCGTGACCAATAACAGTAATTGGTGGGGGTCTTAGCTCCGATTGGACAGCATTACCTGAAGGAGTAGCAGTAGGTGTAACCATAGTAGGACCAGTAGCTTGAGGAGGGACCATCTCTGAGGATGTTCCTGCAGTGGAATTTGGAATGTCAGTTAAAACTGAAAATTTATTGTTAATAGGCACTGCTGGAACCTCAACTCGTGATTCCTGCGACTCTGTAGATCGATTATCTGGATGTATAGGTACAAATTCTTTAGTGGGTTTGCCCAGTAGTATGGGTTCTTTTGGTTTAGAAGAATCAACTTTTGTTTTCTTTACGACTATGTCGGTACTTTTTCTTTTTTCTTTCTGTTTTTCCGTTTTGGAGATTTTCCACTAGCAGTTGACTGGTCGTCAGTGAGCATTTGCTCCTCAGTGGCCATCTGCTCACTGGTGTCCATATCGCTGCTAGTTGAATTTATGTTGCTCTTTTCTTTGCGATTCACGGAGGAATAGAAGAGCGCAGTAGTGCGAATCTCTAATAAATCTCCTTTGAGTTCGTTAAGCATAGCTTCAAACGTTTGTTGGCCTGGTTCATTATCCTTTATCAATTGATTCAATCGATCCAATGCAGAAGACGTGAAATCACGAGCTTCTTCAGACCTTTCATAGTCTGGGAAAGTACCCATGAAATTTATAACCAATAAGAAAGTTCCACTAAGAGTGGACAGCAATTCTTTTAATTCGGGGTTTTTTGTCATATCCATACTTGTGGACAAACCTTTCAAATTTATTCGCGGAGTCTTCCCAGAGTATGAGAGGTCCGACATCCTCACTTACTGGATCCATAGACCCGTCAGACTTTGGCATAGCAGCCATTGTGCTTGGTAATACCAAGTCTTAGTTCTGGACACTATACACAAAAGCACTAAACACTTGTCACCAAGGAATAAGATTAAATATCACAATAATAATTATTGTATCCACTCCACTTACCTTGATAGCACTTCACTCGATTTTTATACACAAAACACAAAAAGAACACAAGGATCAGCCCGTGTTAGGGCCACGCCCTAACAAGGAATTTGCTAACCAGCTGTAGAATCCGCGGATGTGATTGGCCGAGACGAAAACTGAAAAAATTGATGCGGCCAATCGCAGCACACGAAGGACTACAAGTCAAAACGTCAACAACTTATTGATAGTCGTTTGCAGTACTACGTCTAGGGTGCCGTGATGAACTGCAGCAGACGTACAATGTAGGCAGGATCAATTGCGGTATGAAGTATCATTAACCATAGTAGCATGATGTTTCCAGTACCAGCTCTGATTCCAGTATCGATGACCCCTCTCGGGAGTCTTACGTAATGTTATATATTTCATTACTAGGCATATACCCATACTCGTTCGTACGTAAATAAGTTCCAAAACCAATATTGTGATTGGTTGAACACTCATACTACATATTGAAAAAGGCGTATTTAACATTGTAACACCCTTAACAATGTTACCAGAAATAATTATTAAATCATATTTATTAACTATGATTTTAGGGAAGTAGGTTATACAGGAAATGATTGGAAAACATTAGCTCAGGATAGGGATGTATGGAGAGCTTATGTCCGCGCGGCCATGAACCTACGGGTTCGATAGTGCCAGTGAGTAAGTAAGTAAGTAATAATTATTAAATCTAATTGGAAAGTAGCTTCCCCCACTTAAACTGAATCTTGGAGACACCATTGGTCTCGTATACTTCCAAAGTGGGGTTTTAACACATGACTCATGGGTAGTTGGGTCCAACTTACGATACTTTACTAATGAGACCGGGAGTCGGTCATTAATTTAAACAACACAAATGGGCATACACTCTGTGACTGTCCAGCTCCATGAGGGTGATCCTCAGCACCAAAGACTGGCCGTAATTAATTTCAGTACGATACAGTTGAGGCCGTTCTCATAATTTAAGGAAATAATATTTTCTAAAGCCAGACAAGGCTCACTGCGTCTGGCCAGTAGGACTTCTTCTTCTTCTTCTTCTTAAACTAAATTTGTAGGATTTTCATCCTGTTTATTTCCAAAATCACTCCTCGGAGGAAGACGTATTGGATGTGCATTCACTGTCTATCCATCTCTTGGCTGGTCTTCCTCTTGTTCTTCTCTCGTCCATTGGTCTATCTTCTTTAGCTCTTTTAGCAAGCCGGTTTTCTTCCATTCGTTCACCATGAATTTTACTAGTATCGATATATGACCCTTCCAATATTTTCGTCTATCTATAATAAATTTGGTTATGTCTTGAATACGGCATTTGTCCCTAATTTCTGTGTTGTGTATTTTATCAAATAATGTTTTCCCCTGAATAGTTCTTAAGATTTTCATTTCGCATGTGCTTATTATTTGTTTAGTTTGTGTTGTATCAGCCCTAGTTTCTGCTCCATATACAATAACTGGTCGAACTATCGTTTTGTATATGCGGGTTTTGCTTTCTATTGACATATGTTTGTTGCGCCAAATTAAATTTTTCATATACCCATATATTTGTTCTGCTTTATCAGCTTGTTTCTTTTACTTCTTTTATTAAATGTTTAGTGTTTGTTATTAATACACCTAAATAATTAAATTCTGACACTTGTTATAATTTTCCTTTCCACTTCTAATTTGCATCTTATTGGTTCTTTTGATATTGTTAAGTATTTTGTCTTATTCGTGTTAATTTCCATATTGTATTTTCTGGCATTTATATTAAATTTATGTAAAGATTTTTGTAAATTATCTTCAGATTCTGAAAGGAGAACGACATAATCTGCGTAACATATTAAGTGACAATATGGCCAGTAGGACCTTTTATACAAAAGGGACCATTAGATCCGGTTAGAAAACAATTTACGCCTAAGCATGTTGGTTTTAACTTGAGACAGGAAATATCTTGACATTTACTCAAGTGTGTCAAATTAAGTAAATGATCTTCCGAGACCTCCTGGACAGTGTAACTTAACTTCTAGTTGAGCCCGTCTACTTGTGTTTATTAAGAAAATATAATAGGCAATATTAATTGCCTCACATAACAAGCTCGAAATATACATGCAAATATGCATGAAAAATGCTTAAAATATGCATGAAAAATGTTAATATATTTAATGCCAAATAATAAAAAACAAATATTAAGTAATCAATTGATTTGGCGTTTACTTGATGAAAAACTATATTTATATTAATTAAATAAAAATAAAACTTCTGACGTTTTATATGATTTTCATATTTATTAAAATACAAATTCGTTACAGCTGTTTCAGTACTTTGTACCTTCTTCAGATGAATTTTATTATTATCATCTATATAAAATCCAGTACAAAATAACAGTAACTATGCTACTGAATATAAACAAACAAATTTTAATAAGATATTGTTTGTTAAAATGTGTTTGTTTATACTCAGTTGCATAGTTACAGTTGTCATGTACTGGATTTTATATATAATAACAAAATTCATTTGTAATCATGATAAAATTCATCTGAAGAACGTACAAAGTACTGAAACAGCTGCTATGAATTTGTATCTTAAGAAATATGGAAATCATTTAAAACTTTAATAATTTTATTTTTATTTAATGAACATAATAAATATTACTTTAATACGAGGGCGGATCGGAAAGTAACGGACAATAATTTTTTTTCTGCCTTGGTATTGCAGATAGAATGTTGAAATTTCACAGAGCTATAGTTTGAAGTTTTCACTACAGATGGTATTTTTTTCTCAGGTGCACCTCTTGCGAGAGAAGCTTGAACTATGCAACAAAGATGGCGCGCATGCTACAGTCGTCCACAGGGCGGATCGGAAAGTAACGCACAATAATTTTTTTTTAAAAAGTTTAATAGTAAAAAAAAGGAAAAAAATCACAAATGAACTTACATCTTTTACCTACTTCTCGACATAGTCACCAACTTTCTCAACACATTTTTCCCATCGTGTTACCAGTTTCAATATGCCCTGTTTGTAGAAGTCCGTTTGGTTGGAGTGTAGCCATCTGCGCACTGCTGATTTCACTTCCACATCTGTCTCAAAGCGTTTGCCGGCCAGGAATCACTAAGGCGAATCACATGGCGAATCACTAAGGTTCACGCGTCCCTCTTGGAAGAATGTGCACCACCTGGAGACATTGCTACGGTCCATACAATCATCCCCATACACGCCACGCATGTCCCTGTGAATTTCACTGGGTTTATGCCCTTTGGCCCACAAAAATCGAACAACACTTCTCTGTTCCTCACAGGTGGACGACTATAGCATGCGCGCCATCTTTGTTGCATAGTTCAAGGTTCTCTCGCAAGAGGTGAACCTGAGAAAAAAATACCATCTGTAGTGAAAACTTCAAACTATATCTCTGTGAAATTTCAACATTCTAGCTGCAATACCAAGGCAGAAACAAATTATTGTGCGTTACTTTCCGATCCGCCCTCGTAGATATTTTATTTCTAAATTAACATAATAGTTAGTATTTTATTATCTACTTATTAATATTATCATTTATCACTGATAAATGAAAAATTATCAGTTAATATCAGGCAAAAGTATTGTTCACAAATTAATATATCCTACATTTTGCTACTGAACAGAAACGATCAGGTACTGTTCCAAATGTTCGGTCGTAAGTTTGTGCCTTCAATCGCTCAAAATATTTTTATAAACAGAAAAGGGCCGTTCTACGTCAACTGAAGCAACTGGATTGTATTTGAATTTGGGTGTTATTTTGACACTTATTATTCCTGGCAAAAGCTGGCCCGTGACCCATTTATAAAACTATTAATTTGACACGAAAGTTCAAAGCCTAGGTTATCGTTCAAAATGTTTTCAAACTTTTCCTTAAGTTTGCTTGGGAATACCTCCGGCAATAAGGAGTTCAGTTGACGGATTTTATCCATTAACTGAATAGAATCAATCAACGCCAATCCTTGTTTTTTTAAGCTTTTTAACAGTTGTAGGTATATGGAAAAAATGAGTGCTAATTACAACTGTTTTTTTTAATTCTTAACTCACTGGCTCTATTGAACCCGTAAGTTCATGGCCGCGCGGACATAATCTCTCCATACATCCCTATCCTGAGCTAATGTTTTCCAATCATTCCCTGTATAATCCACTTCTCTCAAATCATAGTTAATGTTATTCTCCCACCTCATTCTAGGTCTACCAACTGGGCGTTTTACCTCTGGTTTTCCTACAAGAAGCTTCCATGCACCTCTTTCATTCCACATTTGTGCCATATGTCCTGCCCATCACAGTCTACGAGACTTAACTGTTCTTATTATACCAGGTTTCCTATAAATACCATGTAGTTAATTGTTATGTAGTCTTCTCCTCGAATCGTTAAATGTTTCCTCGCGCTGACAAACTGCCAAAACCTCTGCACTATCGAAATCGTTTACTACACTTTTGATGGCCTCAAATGTTCATGTAAAACAACACAGATTTTTCAAATGTTGTAAATAGAGCTCTAAAATATGAGTTATCACTAGTTTTAGTTAAAATAGAATAGAATAGATTTGAATAGAATATATATATTTAGCCTGGTGGAGTTATGGCCATGTGGTCTTCCACTCACCAGGACAAACATATGTTACATATAAATACAAAAGAAACTACAATGAATTAATATATCATTTTATACGAGGCATTAGGTAAATATATTAACGAATCTTAAACCTATTTTTATTAAATAATGAAAAAAAAACATTATTAATTTTTAAAAAGTAATATTAGTGACTTGTTTCTGTTAGTAATTTTATTTTCAATTTGTTTCTGAAAGATGGTAAAGTTTGGCATAGGGTGGAAGGGAATTCCATGTTCTAGCAAGAGAAATTGTAAAAGATTTCGAATAATAGGTAGTAGGCTATGATGCAATAACATGTGAAAAAGGTAGCCTATAAATATGCAATTGTATATGCAACATGCAAATGCATATAATCCGGTTTCTAATCATTAATATAAATGCTAAAATACTATTTGAATTATCACCCACTGCGATTAGAGATGAATTCTTAAAATTACATAAAATTCTTCATTTTCTGGAAGAAAAAAGTTATGAAATATCGGTCTGATATAGATTGACAAATTTTTAATCACACACGAAACATTGGTAGAACAATAAGTAAGGCTATATATGTGTTGGACCCAAGTGTGTTAATATTACGGGAGAGCGCGTTATTTGTGACAGTAAAAAAAAAGGTAGTACTTAAGTATAAAATACAGGGAACGGTTTTTTGTTAATAACTGTAGCCGCAGCTCCGCTCTCAAATAACGTACAGAAAAATGAAACTTGCTTCCATGAACGGAAATCGATAAGTTCTACAATATACAAGATTGTTATTGCAGTTTGGTGTAATTTCGCAGATATTGTAAAACAACTTCAAATAGATATCAGGTTTTAATATCTACCCGTAATAAACTATATTGTACACTTTTTCTGTAAGTGAATACCTGCTTGGAATTAAATTAAATACACACAGTAAAGATTTATAAGGAAGTTTCATTAGCCAAACAACCCCGGATTTGATAAATAATAACTTTTTTGCACGATAGTGCGTTCTGTCGTACTTATAGCAATGACTACCAGATCCATCCATAGTAATTCTGCCAGAAGGCAGGTCCTTCACTGCAATCATAGCATTTTCATGTTATGCTTGAAGCTTTACTAGGGAATTGTAGGTGTGGTAGCTTCCCGTTGCTTTCCACACCGGTGAAGGATGATGGTGATGATGATGATAATGATAAGGATGATGGCCATATGATTTCGGGGACCGTTTGGGCCTTAAAGTTTTCCTGACATGTGTCTTACAGGTGCGGAAAAACCCCGATAGAAACCTCACCCAGAAAATCTGCTCCGACCGGGGGTCGAACCCGGGCCCGCTGCGTGACAAGGCAGCACGCTACCTCGAGACTACAGCCGTGGACGCCACCATGATTGAAAGTTCAGTTTTCTAAATTTCGGGGTTGCCAACCTATAAATAACTATACTGTAACATTACAAATTACCTACCTAGCAATAATAATAATAATAATATAATAATAATAATAATAATGATAATAATAATTCCATGACGCGACAAGCCTAGAAGGCCCTTAGCCTACCAGCCGGCTATTGGCCTCACATCCACATGTGTTAATCATAAAGGTAGATGGTCATTTGGCCAGTGTAGGTGTGATATGTGGTCAGCATGTTGAGTTCCCCAGCCGTTATAGCTGGTTTTCTCAACCTGGAACCGCTACTTATTGTAGCTACCCAAATGCCTCACGATGGTGGATGGGCACTGGTCCCATACTGGCCGAAATACCATGAGAAAATTTATTCCTCCTTGGAGACTCAACCAGCGAAATTCCCGTAGCCCAGAACCAAGACTTGCTGCTTAACCACTCAGCTACGGCGCGAGACAATTACCTACCTAGTGCGGAAATAAAATCATTGGTCTTTATGTATACTACGTACAATGTATGTACAAAAAATATCCAAAAGGTAGTGTTAATATACATTATACCAAACAAATCACTGCATTTTAAATGAACTGAACTTTAATTGAAATATTATAAAACAAGACATTCGTACTTGCAATTTTATGATGGCCTGCTGTAGTCTCAACTAAAATATTTTCGGCATTTGCCGTATAAACATTGGCCAGACTGTTAACGTTAGTCAGTTGTTTATAATGAACACAAATATTTCCAACAAAGATGTTATTATTTTACTATTTATTTATTATTTTGAAAACACCATCGTGTTAAAAATTATGTACGACGCACATTTGTGAAATGTTTTACAGAATCTCGGAAATTAAAAACCTCGCTGTCGCTTGATTTTTATTCATTTTCTCACTTCTGTAAAAACCACTTCCCAACCTCGCATTATAATATACTATCCATTCATAGTAATTCTGCCCGATGGCAGGTCCTTCACTGCAATCATAGCATTTCCATGCTATGCTTGCAGCTTTACTAGGGAATTGTAGGTGTGGTAGCTTCCCGTTTCTTTCCACACCGGTGAAGGAGGATGATGATGATAATGGTAAGGATGATGATGATGATGATGGCTATATGATTTCGGGGACTGTTTGGGCCTTAACGTTTTCCTGACATTTGTCGTACAGGTGAGGAAAAACCCCGATAAAAACCTCGCCCAGAAAAACTGCCCCGACCGGGATCGAAACCGGGCCCGCTGCATGACAAGGCAGCACGCTACCTCGAGACCACAGCGTTGGATAATATACTATAATCACACAATAAACATAGAGAAAATATTTTACTTAATACTTAATACAGGCTTTCCACTTTACAGCAGTTTGCCCTTGATTCCTGCTTTCCAGAGATTCCTATCTTCCCATTGACCATCTTCCATACCCCTCTTCATCATGGCATCATATATTCCCTCATATCATGCTCTTCTACTTCTCCCCCTCTTCCTTCTGCCTGGTACCATCCAATCCAACACCTGTTTAGGCCACTGGTCTTCCGACATCCGTTGTACATGTCCATACCACTGTACAGCTCTCTTTGTTATTCTATCGATAACAGTTTCTTGTGCATTCATTTCTTGTCTGATATATGTATTTCGAATATGTTGTAGCATGGATATTCTCATACTTCTCCGTAATCCACCCATTTCTGTCGCCAAAATAGAGAAAATAAAGCGCCAAATCAGGGAGCTTAAAAAGTAAACATGGGTAATCCACTTCCGCTGGCTCAAGATTCATGTTGGTATACTAGAAAATGAATTTGCAGACAAATTGGCCAAAGCAGCAGCGGTAGATGAAAACGGGGAAATTATAGGCCCATATGATCAATATCTAAATAGACAGTACTTTAAGGTGAAACAAAGAAACGAATTCTAAAATGGCAAATTTAGTGAGAAAATTCTGCAAAAGTTGCTGCTTGCAGATCCTTTCTCTGTTCAGTGAGAAAAATGTTGAGCACAAATCTCCCACTCACCTACGAATTCACAGCGTAGGTGGACATGGGTTCACAAGAGTCTATCTCCATAGATTCGCCCTAACCTGTGCGGAGCAGAACAACAGTCAACAACGTGATTTATGACTCTACTCCGTAGATATAAACAGTCTCACATAGGCACACTGTACACAGGCAATCTGTTTTGGATTTAAGAAAAAAAACGCAAGCGTTAAAAATGTCTAATTATTCTTTTTTTAAATACTTTATTTTTTTGCAGGGGATGAAGATGGTATGAAATATATGATAAATAAACTAATGGAAGAATATAAAAAATGGGGACTGAATATAAATTTACAGAAAACAGAATATATGTGTTTGGGAAAGGATGTTGGTGACCTCATACTTGAAACAGGGAAAATAAAAACATGTGAATTTTTTTAAATATCTTGGGTCAATAATTACAAGTTTAGGTACCTGTGAGGGAGATGTACAGACTAAAATTGCAATGGTAAAAAATGCAACTAAGACATTGCATGGAGTAATCTGGAACAAAAATATTACAAAGGAAACTAAAATGAAAATTTATAAGAGCATAATACAGAATATTTTGTCATATGGAAGTGAAATTTGGTATTTGACGGAATTACAAAAAAATAAAATTAGAACAGTTGAATTTGATTATTTTAGAAGAAGCCTCCAAAAAACAAGACAGGATAAAGTAAAAAATGAATTCCTATGGGGATAAATGAATGTCACCACATCTGTTATTAAGAGGATTGAAAATCAAACGCTTAAATGGTATGGCCATGTACAAAGAATAGAAAATGAAAGATGGTTAAAACATATATACCAATGGTTACCCCCTACATAAGGAATGAACGTGGCAGAACCGTAATGGAAGTGGAAACCTTAGCGTGAGAATCTAATAGATTGATGATAGTAATATTGGACGAGGGAGTATTGGAATGATAGAGATAAATGGAAACTGATGACGATAAACTCTATAAAGTGGATGGGGAAAGGCGAAGATAGAAGACGAAGAAATACATTTCTTTACGACTAAATAAATAAGATTGGCGTTGAAATTCAATCCGATCATAGAAGAAAGAAACCGCAAAATTGGCCCTGATGTCTTATATTTCAGGTTGCTACTTTATCGTGCCGTAAATCTACGAAGCACGAAGACTTTCAATTTTCACTTCTTTGCAGAAGGAAATTATCCTCACAAGGGAACTGTCAACAAATTGCATGCCTAAAACCTGACCTTGAAATGTCTCCCAGAGAAGCGATGTGATGTATCAAGGCAGTAATCTCAAAAAAAAATATATGACCGCTTTTAACTACAAAGGGCACCAGTAAATATAAGCCGAAATTCAGTAGATGGCAAAACCGTCACCGGTACGGAGCATTATGGATTCCCCTGCTTGAATAATACCGGAATGGAGTGAGGGGGAAGCGGCGCAGACGACGGGAAGTGGGGGGTTATCCAATCTACCAAGTCAGAAGTTGTATTAGTGTAAATTATTTTAGTACCTTGAAGTTTTATAAAACATTGGCAGTTCCTGCATTACTTTATGAGAGCGAAACTTGGGTAATGACAAAAAAAATTGCAAAATAGAATACAAAGCGCAGAAATGAACTTCCTTAGACTGCACAAGATTGGATCGGATAAGGAATGAAGATATAAGAACAGAGTTAAATATATATCAATTGAATGAGAAAATCAGAGAATACAGAGAGAAATGGTTTACACATGTGGAAAGAATGAATGTAACAAGATTACCAAGAGCAGCATTCAACTACAAGCCAAGAGGTTCAAGGAATGTAGGAAGGTCAGTAAAAAGATGGATAGAACAATTGTGAGGCGGAACAGGCAATTTATGCCTGGCCCTTAAAGTGAAGAAGAAGAAGATGTTAGTACCGTACCTTGCAGTTAACCTTGGGGGACCTTATAACCCCTATCGGGCGCGTCCCCCGAGTTGCGGATGGGGGATCCTACCAGTTATGTTGGGGTGGTCCGAGTAGCTACGGTAATAAGGACCCGTGGACCAACAAGGAGCTCAGTTCCTGGGGGCTTAAAACTGCTGGGACACCATCTCTCCAAGGATTATAAATATGGAGGGCTCTTGCCCGGGGTAAAAAGGGTGAAGACTCCAACGGTGAAGACAGAGCGGAAGGAGCATCTCTTCATGTAGGGCTAATATACATGGTGGCTAAATGATTTAAGCCATAAGACAGCAGCCCTGTCACCATTAACTCCACAAGAGGATGGTAACCTATTTGGTGTAATAATTACTCAAAATATTCACAATGAACATCCGGACAGATCCAATGGACATCGACCCAATTATATTTACAGGAGAAATCCTAACTTTTTTCCCTCAACACTTTCTAGGGGTTGCAGGGATACCTCGACGATATTCAGACTATCCAGACGCCACTGAACGAGGTCAATACCAATATATGAAATGGTTGATAGTAAGTTAGTAATTACTAGGGCAAGGCAATTAATGATTTTGCATTTTTTCTTATGAATGTTGAAACATTGCTTGCATATATGAAAATGTATGTAATTAAAAAACGGATTAAATAAAAGTAATTCGTTAGGACATTTTTTTTGCATTTTCTTAACTTTTTTAGGGATAGGTCATTTTTTTGGCAACTTTTAGGTCATTTTGAGCATTTTTTACACTTTTCCGGAAGGCTGTGACATTATTTATATTTGATTTAAGATTTTTTATTATAATTCAGTATTTATCCTTGTCAATACAATTTCTTGGAATTAAGTAGTTGTTTTGCTAACTACTACCCCTATTTTTCAAGGTATGTGCATAGAGAACTTGCCCACTTCTAGGAATTTTATTCAATTTCTTAGAGCTTATGCTAGCTTCTACCCTTATTCTGATTGTTAACTGCAATTCAAAATTGCTGTAAAAGTGCATTGTGTAATTGAAATGGGTTTCTGCAATAAAAGGTACAGTAATATGTATGTTTTAAATACTTTTCTTTAAATATTTTTGATGTTAAGTTAAATTTTATGTAATTCAGTAATCAAGTGAGTACTTAATCTAATAAATAGTATTTTTATTGGTAATTCTTAACTTTTTATTCGTCATTTTTTTATTTTGTTGGTCATTTTTTAGGTCATAAATGCATTTTTTATTTTGCATTTTTTACCAATTTATAGGTCATTAAATGCCTTGCCCTAGTAATTACTGTCGCCCAAAGCGCGAAAAAGGATAGACGATTAGGAATAGCAGATATTCAACAACACTGCGTCGGCTGGGAAGAGCATGTTCAGAGAATGGAAGAAACAAAATTGCCCAAGATAGCATATCATTATAAACTAAAGGGATTAAGGGATGTAAGAAGACCTAGGAAGAGATGGAAGGAAACATTGTAAATTCGGAACAGGCGAATCACCTAAACCTTGAAGTGAAGATGATGATGACCTTGCAGTTAAAAAAGGCAGATTTTTTTTTTTTGGACGCGATCTTTGGACATCACAACGCTTCTCTGGAAGAAATTTCAATGTAGCCTTCAGTATGCAATGGTTAACAGTTCCCTTGCCAGTATTAAAAATCCATCGCATCCTCAGCGGTGTAAACCAGAGACAAGCATATGATACGCACTAATTAACCAAGATGCTAAGAAGGTTCAGTGTTTTGTATCAAAGAGATGAAAGTTTTAAAAAACCTGTCTCTCGTCATGTAGACAGTTCCTTTAAAAACGCTAGCATACAAGCGAGGTTTCATAAAAATGATAAAAAATCTCCAAAATAAAAGAAAATTTATTTCCCTGACACAACCACACTTTGTAACAGCGGTTATAATTAATTAATTTAGTCTATACGGTAGTCATGGTGATCCTGGTGATCTACTACTCTCTTGATCCGAGGATCGCGAGTTCAAACTCGGCTGCAATGCATTCGGAAGGAAAGTACTGTCGCTGATTCCAAGCCTTGGATTTACCGTATTTTATGGATTTTATGACAGATCGTGGGGATTCCCTAGTTTCGTCCCTAATCATAATTGCTTAATGTTATTTCTCAAGGCCCATGGGTGCTAAATATCCATGCAAATATGCTTGACAAATGTAGAAAATATGCACCCTAAATATAAAAAGAACAGATTGTAATAAAATAAAATAAATTATTTCTTTGTGGGTAATCATACCTAATTCCTTGCTGTTTCAGTAGATAAGGAAGTTTTTCATGACGTTTTCTTGTATGAAGGTCCTTCGTCTTTATGGCAGATCATGGGGATTACCTAGTTTCGTTCCTAATCATAATTGCTTAATAGTATTTTTCAAGGCCCATGGGTATTCCCCTTTTATACAGATGTAAATATACAGGCTATGGTTATATCCAATTGATTGCAGAGACTATTCATTTAAAAAAATAATAATTCATAAATTTATTTAATTAAATAAAAATAAAACTTAAAAGTTTTATATGATTTTCATATTCATTAAAATATAAATTAGTTACAGCTGTTTCGATACGTTGTACCTTCTTCAGACATGATAACTAATTTATATTTTAATAAATAAGAAAATCACATAAAACTTTAGGTTTTATTTTTATTTAATTAAATTAGTTATGAATTTTCATCAAGTAAACGTCAATTCGATTAATTAATTAATTAATTACTCGTAATTAGCTTAAGGGAAAATTATAATTTTATACCACAATTAGGAGTAAAATACGCATTAAAAATCTAAAATAAGCATTTCCCTCGGAATATGCATTTCTATGCATTATCAAATACTGCTTGAATTGTCTGTGAAGGGACCACGTAACATATCATTTCCGCATACTTTTTTAATGCGTAAACCATGCATTTCGCATACAAATCCGGGCTCTATTCATAAATTTAGAAATACATTTTGTTGAAATGCGGATAATTATATTTGGAGTAAAATCCAAACATTTGTATTTCGAATAGAAATATATAAATCTGATGGGACAATTAATCAGACCTATAATGAAAGTAAGTTTTAATATTATTAAATGGAATTTACAATCGTTAATAGTCATGATGTAATTGTTAACGATTTTGAAATTAATGTAGAATAATTTAGTAGCATCAGTTTCACAGTAAAATTATCTCATCGGTTCTAACGCTTTTATTTAATTAACGAATAATTTGCTATACGTATAATTGCTTCATTATTTTGTAATTCTTGCTTGAATGGGCAACCCATATAATATTCATAACCCTATTTACACAGTGCTTATTAACCAGGAGCTCGTTATACCGTAAGCCTATTACAAGCCTATTTCTTCTCCCTTCCATTACAAAACGTTCAACCAGCATCCTTCTAACTTCAAATCAAGAGCTTCGAAATAAACTTGGCCTACTTCTTAAATATAATAATAATACTACTACTACTACTACTACTACTAATAATAATAATAATAATAATAATAATAATAATAATAATAATAATAATGCTTTATTTATTCTGGCAGAGTTAATGCCATAAGGACTTCTCTTCCACTCAACCAGCAAAAATACAAATAAATATTTGACAAATATAGATATACACTATATTAATTATAAACAGTTAAAGATACATTAAATGTAGCAATGTAATTTTCATCTACAAACAACATTTTATAGGATAATAACAATAATAATACTTACGATAATAATAATAATAATAATAATAATAATAATAATAATAATAATATAAATATAAATATGATAAATTATACGAGAAACACCAATTAATATATATATATATATACCTTACACTGGGTAATAATGAAGTCGAGGTTAGAGCAAATGTAAATTTAGATTTCTTTTAAAAGATGCCAATTTCTTGAGGTAGGGAATTCCAGTTGCGAGAAGTGAAGATGGTATATGACATGGAGTGATGTGATGTCCTATGTTGCGGTATATTAAGCGACTGCATGGGGCGATGATATTTTCACCGTATACAGAGTGTATAATAATAATAATAATAATAATAATAATAATAATAATAATAATATAAATATGATAAATTATACGAGAAACACCAATTAATATATATACCTTACACTGGGTAATAATGAAGTCGAGGTTAGAGCAAATGTAAATTTAGATTTCTTTTAAAAGATGCCAATTTCTTGAGGTAGGGAATTCCAGTTGCGAGAAGTGAAGATGGTATATGACTTAATAATAATATAAATATAAATATGATAAATTATACGAGAAACACCAATTAATATATATATATACCTTACACTGGGTAATAATGAAGTCGAGGTTAGAGCAAATGTAAATTTAGATTTCTTTTAAAAGATGCCAATTTCTTGAGGTAGGGAATTCCAGTTGCGAGAAGTGAAGATGGTATATGACATGGAGTGATGTGATGTCCTATGTTGCGGTATATTAAGCGACTGCATGGGGCGATGATATTTTCACCGTATACAGAGTGTATAATAATAATAATAATAATAATAATAATAATAATAATAATAATAATAATAATAATAATAATAATAATAATATAAATATAAATATGATAAATTATACGAGAAACACCAATTAATATATATATATACCTTACACTGGGTAATAATGAAGTCGAGGTTAGAGCAAATGTAAATTTAGATTTCTTTTAAAAGATGCCAATTTCTTGAGGTAGGGAATTCCAGTTGCGAGAAGTGATGATGGTATATGACATGGAGTGATGTGATGTCCTATGTTGCGGTATATTAAGAGACTGCATGGGGCGATGATATTTTCACCGTATACAGAGTGTATAATAATAATAATAATAATAATAATAATAATAAATAATACTAATAATAATAATAATAATAAACTTCGAATTGAAAATTTTTCAATGCGTCAATAAATTTAAAAAAATGTTGATTGCTTATTTTAGTGTTCATTCTTCAAATATTAATCCATTTATATTTGTAAGAACCTAATAGTACCGTACAAAATTAATAACCGCCAGGTAAAAAAAATAGAGTGATACCTGGATCCAGGATTAAATTTATCTACCACATAACCAGCCACATAAGGATCGAAAATTGACAGGGCACAATTTACCTACACTCTAATTCAACCCAGGAAGTTACTACAGACCTTATGGGCTATGCCAGTGTCCCCCTACCTACAGAAGGTAGATGTTGCCAAACTCATAAAGTAAAGTAAAAGTAAAGTGATCCCACAACAGACCCGGAGGTCCTTGGGGTAGTAGGAGGTTAAGGTTCCCACTTTTTCTAGACAATCGGCACTTTATGTCAGTCGGGTTGTCAGCCCTACGTGACGGCCGCCTTTACCCCCAGAACAAGCGTCTGGTACTCATTTCAGTTAGAGGCTGAGTCGACCCCAGGGCCATAGTGCCGCCAGAGGGTTTGGGTCAGTTTAAAAATCCTGACCCCAACGGGACTTGAACCCTCGACCCTCCGGCTTGTAGCTCAGTGCCTTAACCACTACGCTACGGCGGTTGCCAAACTCATAATAACGGTATTTGTTTGTTAGTGGAGCAGCGGAGGAGGCCAAGAAAGACCCACATTTAGCACTCTGCCCAAAAAAACAAGCGCAAACACACTACATTGACATGGAAATGTGGGAGTCGCATTTCAACAACATACTCAATAAAGAGGGACCAATCTGCGGCAAAAGGAACCCTCAAGAAATTTTAACACCAATACCCACAAACTGGATACCCCTGACCACAGAAGAAGTGGGATATGCAATATGTAACTCCAAAAACAAGAAAGCAGCGGGCCCGGACGGAATATACAATGAATACATAAAAGACACGGCACATCTGTTGAACCAGGTTTGGACAAAATTATACAACAAATGCATACAAACAGCCTCCATACCTGAACAATGGAGAAAATCAATTGTCAAGGTATTATATAAAGGGAAAGGAAACCCGAAAGACCCCAACAAATATAGAGGTATCGCTCTGGAAAATTGTACCTTCAAAATTTTCACCAAATTAATAAAAGGATGAATAAGGGAGGAAACAGATGAGCATCTACCAGAAAATCAATTCGGGTTTAGAAAAGGAAAGTCTACCCTAAACGCAATCGAACTCTTGTTGGAACATATTTGGGTAGCCTTAGAAGACATAGAGAAATTTTATACCTTCTTCATAGACTTCACGAAGGCCTTCGATCTACTAGACAGACAACTAGTGATAGAAAAACTAAAGGAGACACTAGGAAACAACAACATATGGACGAACCTCATCGATACACTGCTGGGCTGGAATGAAATAAATGTCTCAGATAACATAGTCATGTCAAAACCAATCATTCAAACAAATGGAGTACTGCAGGGCGATCCACTAAGCCCCTTACTGTTTATACTAGCAACCGAAGAAATCCTTAGAATTACCCAAAAATATATCTTCTCGTGCGCATATGCGGACGACATCGTAATCAGTAACAGGGACATAAGAACACTTCAGGAAACAATAAACGAAGTGGAAAAATGGTGCTCCAAGAACAAGCTGGACATTAATATATCAAAAACGGACACAATGATCTTCAGAAACGGAGAAAGAGCCGCCATAAATGAAGAGATATACATAAGGGAAACTAAACTGAAAATAGTATCAGACTTCAAATACCTAGGCATCACGCTACAAGCAAGCGCAAAATGCTTCGCAAAACATATCACAGAAAAGACAACCCAGGCAATAATGGCAATGCACGAAATAAGAAACATTAGATCCCTCACCTTAGAGACGGCAATGATGTTATTTAGAGTAAAAATTCTGCCAATACTGACATATGGCATAGACATCATCTGGACACATTTAACAATGAAGAATCTTTCCTCTCTAGAAAGGGTGAAAGCGATATATATAAAGGCAGTATTAGGAGTGTCAAAAGTAACGCATTCAAGACTCGCATACCTACTGGTGAAGGAAACTTTCCTCATCGACGACCTCAGAACAAGCATACTCTTACCCAGAACCAGCTCATCTCAGAAGCTGCTAGCAACATTGAGTAGAAAAAGAGAAGAAATACACCCAGAATTCTACAGCAATGGGGCCATGATGGACGGTGCATGGACAAAAGACAATTTCGAAATGAGACACGTCATCACTAGGCTGGCAATCCACGGATTCCACCACCTGATATGCAACAACACAAAATTTCATGAAGCAAATATACACTGTAAATGTACGCTATGCGAAAAATCGTGTGACCGATATCACATTGAGCTATGCTCAAAAAGAACAAAGACAATGTGTGAATATGCAAATATGTAAATTTAAAATGTATTCTATTTTAATCCTGGCTATTTGGCTGCAATAAAATTATTAAAAAATTTGTTAGTGGAGCGGCTACGTTTTCGAAATCTATGTACTATACATTTAAAAAACATAGTTTTTCTTTTACGGTATGCAAACTAGTTTTATAGTAAATATGAGAGTCGACACTTTCACATAGGATAGTACAGATCTGTAAGAGCACAATGACAAGTAGTAACTGTTTTTGTATCCAAGAGGGGGTGGCTTGGATGGCTACAACTTACAACTACGTACCTGCTGTATTGCAATCTTCAGTTTTACATAAGAATTTCTCTCAAGAAAATACTGTTAAAATGGCAACCCAGTTCCCTATTCCAAACACACAGTAACTTCCTGGGTTGAATGTGAGTGTAGGCTCCAAAGATCAGCTCATTTCGGGACTATCTTTGAGGCAAGGTGAACATTTTAATATAATAATGATAATAATAATAATAATAATAATAATAATAATAATAATAATAATAATAATAATAATAATACTTTATTTATTCTGGCAGAGTTAAGGCCATAAGGCCCTCTCTTCCACTCAACCAGCACAAATACAAATAAATATTCGACAAATATAGATATACACTATACTAATTATAAACAGTTAAAGATACAATAAATGTAGCAATGTAAATGTCATGTACAAACAACATTTTATAGGGTAATAACAATAATGATTCGATAATAATAATAATATAAATATGATACATTATACGGGAAACACCAATTAATATATATACCTTAAAGTAAAGTAAAGTAAAGTGATCCCACAACAGACCCGGAGGCCCTTGGGGTAGTAGATTACTCATAGATTACATTTATACAAAAAATTGCCCGATGATATCTATTTGCGGCTTAACTTTCACTGGCATTTGTTTTATATTTTATTTGCAGATGCTTCAACGTCTAAGTTTATATCTCATCTAAAAAATTTATAGGGAATAGATTTTTTTATGGTCATGTGTATTTTCATGCTTATACCAGCGATTTAATTGTTATTATTAGAGCGAGGATTTATATGAAGAAAATTTTACCAAAATATGAAATCAAAATAAAAAAATATGAAAAATATGAAAATTGTAACACGAAAATATTATGAAGATATTATTTATTAACGTTATTACATATATTTTCATATACATACATTCGGTATAATATATAGGATCCAACAGGATGTAAATGAGACAAGCAGACCTTATTTGTGGTTCAAAAATTCAAGATATTCACTATATTTCTTATTTTAATTAGCTTTTCATTAATTCCATGCCCGTAGAAAGATCATGCTTACGATTTGAAACATTGTTAATAAATAGATCATGTCTACTGAAATATATATATATATATATATATATATATATATATATATATATATATATATATAAAATAAAACACAATCCAACAATCCATTAATTTATTCATTGATATTTAATTATGAATTACAAAATCCAAGGAACAAAACATAGCAACCAAAACAAACAGACTTGCATGAAATATAGAACCAAAAATTTAGATTAGGTACAATTTGGCATGATTACTATTCTCATTGCATAAAGATATCAAACTCCAGTAATTGTTTTTATTATTAATTTAACATTTCAAATATAATTTATCTTCCAGTAATTGTATATGTAGCAATAACCTTAAATTAGTTGTTGGTATTGATATACGTATATAAAAAAGAATTAATTATTTATTCAATTATATTTAATTATGAAATCCAAGAAACAATACATAACCAAAACAGAAAGCTTTCCATGAAATATAGGACTGACAAAATTGAGACTATGTACAGTTTGGTATGGTAGCTATTTACATTGCATAAATATACTGAGCTTCAATATATGTGTACATGTAACAATAACATTAAATTTAATTATAATTGAGTTGTGGTTTTTTATTTTTGGTATTTGCTGATACCTATAAAAATCGAGTTATAGGAACAATTTAATTTTGATACATGATATTGCAATTTATAAAATGTAGGTTAAGAAAGAATATTATTTAGTTATTTTAAATATATTTCAAATATAAAATAAACATACCTCTTTACTACAGTAAGTGCAAAACACTATTTTACCATCCGTGGTGTAGCATTTAAATGCTGAAATCCAATCACGAACTCCAGTTTTTGGCATCTTGTTTTTCACTGGTAGCAACAAGAAGTATGTCTGTACACAAGCAAAGTGAAGAAATTGCCTAGGTAAGAGTGGGTGGTCACTAATCTACTATTGTCCTTAAACTTATCAATCTGTCATCAGTTCATCATGTTCTCGTTCCAGCGGGCCAAGTTACGGATAAACCCCACCCATCTCTTGACTCATCTTGTTGTTATTGCCGTTTAACGGTATTTGTTTTGTCCAGAAAGGAATTCTGGAGAATTTCCACTTGTCTACGATTTACAATGTCAAAAACTTACAGAGGTACAGTCACTTCAAAAAATATTTTTAACAAATTCCTAGAAGTGTTATTGGAAAGAAAAAAAAATTTTTTTTTTAATGTTGAAAATATGAAGCAATATGAAATATTTGCTAAAATATGAACTTTTTGTCAAAATATTATGAAATGTGAAATTTTTTTTTTGGTCCCATTCAATTCTGCACTTCATAAAACGTGAAGATACTTTTTCGCAATGCTCTCCGACTTATAGTTTAAAACATGAAATTTCATAAAATTCCGCGCTCTAGTTATTATATTGTAAAATGTTGAATATAATACAAAGAGTCCTCGTAAATAAATTCCATCTCGCAGTTCCCTTGACGACCGAGGAAAATTAGGAAAAAACCTGAGTTAGGTCGGTTGATATAGGGATTTTAATGCGGGATCTCCTGAATACAACCGCCTGATAACATTCATTATAAGAATATTTCTTAAGCCAAATAACATACTGAGGGACATTTAATTTTTTTAAATCTATATATTCTACCAGTCCACCGCTGTGGTCTCGAGGTAGCGTGCTGCCTTGTCACGCAGCGGGCCCGGGTTCGATCCCCGGTCGGGGCAGTTTTTCTGAGTAAGGTTTTTATCGGGGTTTTCCTCACCTGTAAGACAAATGTCAGGAAAACTTTAAGGCCCATAAGGTCCCCGAAATCACATGGTCATCATCATAATCATCATCCTTATCATTATCATCATCATCATCATCCTTCACCGGTGTGGAAAGCAACGGGAAGCTACTACACCTACAATTCCCTAGTAAAGCTGCAAGCATAGCATGAAAATGCTATGATTGCAGTGAAGGACCTACCCTCAGGCAGAATTACTATGGATGGATGGATGGATATTCCACCACATGAATACGAAATGTATTAAAATTATTTTCACTGAAAAAAACCAGCAAAGTTTTGCATGTTTTATGATGAAGATCTTTCATGTCATATTGTTTTCTTGTCTGTTTATTATATTTATTATTTATTTGTTTTTAGCCAACTCTGGTAACTATGTTACTTCCAAAAATAACTTAATCGTTCATTGAAATATCAATACATACGTATTCAGACACATACATACTGATATGTAGACCTGTATACAAAAAAAAAATAAAGTGTTAAAGAAAAAAAGTTATCTACTCACTGAACAAAAGTAAGCAAATGTAGGTTATATAACAAATTTACCTAATTCACTAGTTAGTATCATCATCATCATCATATATAGTTCGACAGTTCAACAAAATGATTCTTGGCCTCTTGCACATCAGCCTTCCTTTCAATTCCAACTCTCGCATGCACTCCAATTTCTCACACCCAGATGCTCAGATCATTCTCTACGTCATAAAATCAACCTTTCCTAAGTCATCCTATTTTCCTTCAGCCTTCAATTTTGAGGCTATCGACAAAACAGTTTTAGTCGATGATTTTTGTCTCACAAAAGAAAATATGTAGTCAGTTGTTGATTTCGTTCGCTTCTTGAAAGTGAGCAGGCTTCATCAATGAGTTATGCAAACCAGTCGTTTGTTGCTTGTGATATTTCTGCAAATCCTACAAAAGCTGATGTTTTAAGCAAAGTTACTAGTTCTGTATATAATACTCGTATTAAGAAGATAAATACAAACGTTGGCGATAAGAGTTAATAATTTTATACTTGATTTTATGATTCATTATTTCAACGTGTACCAAAATCTAATTCTTAAAACGATAATAGCATTCGATAAATTGTAAGATACGTAGACCTATATTCACTCAACATTGACAGTCATCTTACATATCAGAAATACATCGTTAGGTATAAGGAAGCATTCACAAAGTAATAGTTTAAGCTTGACCAATGTATGTGATATTATTAGTTATAGTAATGGAGCACACAGAATAGAAACAAATTATGTAAAAATGCAGATACACATGTACATTTAACAAAAAGAATGAGCGGCTTCAAAATGCAGAGTCCTGTTATGACCCACTGCGCATGCTCGAAGAGCTAAAGCTGTGGTCCTCGAGATAATGCATTGTTAAATGTTTTAAATACGCTGTATTTTGTTTTAATGGTCTTAAATAGGTAAAGAGTAGTGAAGGAGACATGTTTCTAGATATTTAGTACAAGTGTTCAACTTATACATGTTACGCAAATTGAGAAATTTCAAATAAAGTTCAACTTTCGTGCAGTGTAAAAGTAAACAAGACAATAGAATTTAAACGATAGTATCTGATGTTCGAGTAGCATAGATCGTTAAACCAATTAGGAAAAAAATATATATATGTGAGAGACAGGGTTCAAATCCCTGGGCATGATTTTTTTGTTATTTATGTGTATTCCACAAAATACATCTCTATAGCATTTAATTCCATCCACGTAATATACGTTCACTTTACACTATTTTAAGCAATATTCCTGCCTTCATAAACTCTATCGGTCTTACTAATAAAAATCTCTAATACAGGCTTTCATCAGTTGTTTAATTATACAATATATAAGCCTTATGTAGATCACGTATAATTTCCTTACTAATAAAACGTTGTGCCGGAGCTATATAACAAAACAACAGTTATACACAATACGTCACATATTCGTCATCATAATGACGTCAGAACAATATTACTCGCAGTTTGTAACAGAAATAAAACAACATCAACTAGTGATTAATTGTGTAAGAAATGAATATGGATAAGAATAGAGAGAGATTCCCTAATTGAGGAGGTACGGAAAAAATAAGTGTGTTTTAATTTATATACATTTCCCTTTACGCAATGTCAAATAAAACGTAGAATTGGTTTCACAGATAATGTGCTGCCATCTAACGTCAAGAATTTCGACCAATTCTTGGAAACTAATAAAAGCTTTCCCCATTACTTATGAATTATATGCAGTGTTTTTAAGATGCGTTAGAAAACGTTCCAAATAGTAGGAAATGTTATCGACAACAAAATATCATTTCAAGCAGCGAAAAAAAAAAAACACTATAGTTTGACCGGGAATCGAACCTACCTCACGCATCGTAGTGAGAAGCTCTAACCACAAGACTACCAAGTTAATACGTAGCATCTTGCAATAATAGTACCTGTATACTTAAATACATTTTTATATCGGTGTGTGTGTTATGTATTAAAGATGCAAGAAAGTTTTCTTAAAATAATAGTATGAAGCATTTAAACTACATTCAGGTTAAATCTTGTCTACAGCAATTATTGTAGAACATATCCTTTTGTGATTCAATGTTCAATTTTAAAATATTTTAGAACTAATCGAGAATGAGTGTAACGAAAGGCATTTTATGATGCCTTTTATTTTCCTACCCAGAGCTTTATTAATATTATTTATGCCCTGTGCATCCATCAAACAGTCGTTAAAGTGTTGCATTTTGGGTTAAATTTAAGGGAACTTTCATCAATATCATAAGAAAACAATCAGTTGATCTTGATGTCCGACATTTTGTCTAGTTATAGAATCCTTAAACAAGGCTGGAGGCATGTATAACGTTCCCATGTAAAGTAGTACACCTCTTCTACACTGAACAGCTAATACAGTGTTTATTAGTAAGAATTTTCAACTGAGATGTGTATAAACCTTATATAAAAGTTATATATGGATTATTAGTAAGAGGGTTAACACTATTTAGCTACCGGTATAAATTGAATTGTGTGTGTAGTACCACGTTTTAATAATAATGCTATAAATTTATGTATACTATGACTTCATATATCATAATAGTAGCACATTGTATAATGTTTCATTTTTTAATACAATTTAGATGCCTTTTTTCTTTCTTTGCATATTTATGTCTTTGTTTATTTATTACGTTTTAGTGAGAAAAAAGTTTCACCCTCCAATTAAAATATTTAGTTTTTATAGATCCAGCCTAATAATAAGCCCATAGATGTTGGGCAATAATAATAATAATGATGATAATAATAATAATAATAATAATAATAATAATAATAATAATAATAATAATAATAAACATTTTTCTTTAAGAGTGGATAGACAGAATAAAATAGAAAGCACTAACAATTTAAAAAAATTAACATAACCAGGAATCGAAGATGTGACCCCTTGCACATGAAGCAAGGCATAAGACACTGAGCTAAGGATTCGCTGACTTACTCTCCATAAAACAATGCTCTTCATTGGAGGAAGGGAAACGTATTGTAGCTCTATTGTGCAATTAGTTTACTCGTATGAATCGCGCCGTTACAACTTCAAAATGTTCAAGATCAAAAGTCCGCCCATTCTTTTTAGCTAAGTGTACATACAACAACATCATCATCATCATCATCATCATCATCATCATCATCATCACCTTCATCTTCTTTCACGAATTAGGTCTCTGCCTGTTCCGATTTCACATTTGTTCAGCCTAGCGTTTATCATGTGAGACTGATGAGAAAGATCGTTTTACATGGTGAGTTTCCAGCCCGACAAACAACCCCCAAACTGGACCAAAGGTTTTCTGTTAGTGTCCCTTTCCCTTAGAAGGTTGCCTTCTCCTCGGCTGACGAGAAACCTCTTCCCGGGTTTATTTTTTGAGTTTTCCTTCTCCTACATATTTACCAATACTCATACTTAGGGTTGTGGAAAGCAATGGGAAGCTACCACACCTACAATTCCCTAGTAAAGCTGCAAGCATAGCATGAAAATGTTATGATTGTAGTGAAGGACCTGCCTTTGGGTAGAATTACTATGGATGGATACTTAGGGTAAAGTGTGTTGGGGCTTTTTATCAACAGCCATGTCTAGATACGCCATATTTAGTTAAAGCAGGGCCACCTCTTGGAGGATGTGGTTCTACACTGTGTACGGACGGTCTTGGTTATAGCTTCATCAGAGATTTTTCCTCCACTTAACCCTGGGTTGGTAAGGACCAGTGTAGGGTCTACCTCTAACAATGGTGCTCCCTCTACTTTCCCCTTTATCCCACATACAGTACATAATTTATTCATTCATTCATTCATTCATTTGATCATTGGTACATACAGAAAAAAATTATACCGTCAATACATATAGAACGTAACACATATTAATATTATAAAAATAATTTCCAATGCCATCTGATCCCCCTCTTGATAGTTCGAAGAAAAATATGCTGTAATTCTAATGGTTAACTATTGAATATCGTTAACGAAATTATAAGACAATTATCTTGTTTTTGAGAATTTACATTTATTTACTTACTCACTGGCACTATCGAACCCGTAGGTTCATGGTCGCGATGACATAAGCTCTCCATACATCCCTATCCTGAGCTAATGCTTTCCAATCATTCCCTGTATAATCTACTTCCCTCAAATCATAGTTAACGTTATTCTCCCACCTCATTCTCGGTGTACCAACTGGGCGTTTTCCCTCTGGCTTTCCTACAAGAAGCTTCCATGCAAGTCTTTCATTCCCCATATGTGCAACATGTCCTGCCCATCGCAGTCTACGAGACTTAATTGTTCTTATTATATCTGGCTTTCTATAAAGATCATGTAGTTCATTGTTATGTAGTAATTTATTTATATAAAATTATTATTAAAGCATGTTGAATAATCGTGAATAGATAACCAATCTGTAAATGTATCTATTTTGCTCTTAACACGAATAATGCAGATGATAAACTTTTATTCCAGATAAGTATGCTAGACATGTTCAGAAAATCACCTACAACGTCTGGAGAACCCGACATATTGACTACGGAGGCTATGGCCCCTATATTGACAGGATCATCAATTTTATTTATGTAAGGGCAATAGCCGGCTGGTTGGCCAAGGACTTCTAAGCCTGTCGCATCGCGTTATTGCGGTGTAAGTACACCCAGAACGATAAAACAAATGCTTTACTCTAGGCACAACTCCAAACATTAATCTAATATAATTTTTAAAAAATTGTTGCCGTATTTATTTATTTAACATTGTTCTTTAAAAACTTAGGTCATTAGAGTCGTAATTCAAATTTGGGAGTAAAAACGCCGACAAATTTTGCTCAGAGACCTTGTTAAATTTTAGGATTTAACATGAGTATTTTGCAATCTCTATTTTGCTAGCGGAATTATGTTTATGTAATTGTTTTAATCTCATGTATTCCGCTCGCGCATTGATCTGAATTCAAATGCAGATGTAAATATTCATTAGATGACGTATTTAAAGCTATCTCATTATACTTTGTTTTAATTTCTTGGCGTTGCATTTGAATTCATATCTTCTATTGTAAAGTCTGTATTATTTATTAGCTTTGAAACATGTTAGATCTCTACTTTTTATACTGTATTTAATTTAATGCAAAGGCATATATATCGACCGAATGATTACGTCACATTTGTTGTTTTTTTATTAACGGTCTATCTGTAACAAAGTAAGAATTGTTCTGTGGCAGTGGAAGAGTCCACATCTAGCCTTCTTGGAGTATAATCTACCTTCGGTTCTCGTACTGAAGCTCCTCTTCTCTATGTAATGCAGAGTCTACATTCGGCTTTCATACTGCAGACTAGGGTTGCCAACACCCAATGAGAAAAAAGCCTAAATAGGACTACTAGTAACATTCTACTTTTATCTTGTGGAGAAACCTGTATTTTAAAACTTAGAGAATGGACTTACCAATCCGTATCTCTGAAGTACAATTTTGTCAATTTAAAAAAATATATTCTATTGGAATTGCTGCAATTTGAATGCAGTGACTGCATTATGAATATAAGTATAAATAAATAGTTCTTGCAGCGAAATTCTTTAAATCTGTTTTTTTTATTTTTTTTATTTTCTTTTTAAGTTTATCTAAATATTTGTATTGTCTTCTCACCAAAATTTTATTTCTAAGAGATGGTCTGTTTTCTATTCCCTTAGTATGTATATTTAAAATTGTAGACTTGAGTCTGTTCTGCATTAATACATGATTTCTTTATTTATTAATGTGACCAAGGGATGTCCTCATTTCTTGGCGTAAGTTTTTCCTTGGAGAGAAGATACTCATTATGTTTATTTTTATTTTTTGTGGTGACAAAATCTATAAATCTCCATCCGTTATCATTGTAGAATTTATATAAAATAATTGAATTAAAATAAAAGTGGCTTTAAGTGGCTAAAGAATAGACAAAAATGGCCAGAGAAGCTATTAGTGGCTTTTCAAAAATGTGTAGCCAGTTATATTTTCAAAATGGCTATATCTAGCTACAAAGTGGCTGAATTGGCAACCCTGCTGAAGACTCGACAACTAGTAAACTCTCGTAGAGTAAACAAGACGGCAACTGTCTCTCGTACAGTAGTTATATACTGGAAGTCTAGCTGTATAGACAGCAATTACACACTTTTACAATATGAGCTTATATCAATTAAACAGCTCTTTATATAGTGTCGCTACGAGTTCGCCATATTGATAGCCTAAGCACAAAACTAACAGTAAGTCTAAAACTCGTAGATATGACTCCATGACTGAGCTCCTATCAACTATTAACTTAATAATTTGGACAGTGATATTGTGTTGTACTACGACTAAAATGCATAGTGAAATTTAAATTTCCTGGACTATTTAACTCATGCCCCAAATGGGAATCAATGGCCAATCACGTTACAATGATTTTTGATTTACAACCAATCACAGTCATGTTTCGCCTAGAATTTACCAACTAAAGTTTATCATCATAAAGAAAGCACCTCATTTTTAACATTCTGAATAGGTCATAGCATTATTTTGCAGTGACTGACTCACTAAGTAATACGGCTACCAGATTGTATATATAGTGCATGAATGTCAACACATACCGCATGCGGGAGTTAATATAAAAATATTTGTAGCAATAATTGCAATAATCAATTATTGATTATACCACCAAAAAAGAGATCACTGTTTACACTTTCTTAAATGTATTTTTTCCCAGAAAAATATAATTGTCATATTTACATCATAGGACATCATAAATTAATTAATATACAGTTTGATGTGTTTCACTTTTTCTCCACTAGAGTGCATTCTTACAATATTGCGTTCCTTTGGCAATAAATATTTTGATCTGGTTGCAGTGACGAACAAAATAAGCAAATGAAGCGTACCAATCGTTTCTCATTTGTTTTGAAACATCGCCGTTTACATTAAATATATAAATATTTTAAAATAACTATAGTTAAACAATGATGTGTGAGTAAACAGCTTATTCGTTAAATAGTCCTAACAAATGATTACTTATGATAAACATTCACGACTACGCATTTTGCTTTGTGGTTGGAGCTGTCGACATTTCTGTGTCGTTTGCGAGAGATTACATTTATTAAGCTGGAATCTACTCGCTGTTGGACTTCGATAATCAATATTATTTGTAATACGATCCAGCTTATTTTGCTGTTCCTATTTTGTGCCCATAATCTGGCAAGAAGCACTCGCAAGAGCTCGTCTATGACTGCGCACCTGGAAAAAAGACCCTCTTCACGACCAAAGGTTGATGAACCAGATGTCATTTATTTCTATAAACATTTTGTCAACGTGTATTGAAAAGATTTAGCCTACTGCTATTTTCTTTTAATGTTTTAGTTAATAGCCATATTTTTAACTTAGAAGCTTCAAGGCCAATAAATTGTCTAATTCAATTTTTACAATATTTTCATTAGTCAGTATATTGTAAATATAATTTTTCACTTTTTAATTCACTTTTGATTATCATTTATGAATAATTATGGCATTGTTAATAAATTGTATAGCTTCTAATTCATTGGGTACATGATTTATAAAGTTGTAACGGAAAAATTGCACTTAAACTAGCGTGAAATATTTAAGTGAACATGCGCCAGAGTTTATAGAGCCAGAGATAACCTACAATCGAACCACATATCGATTATCATCCTCGATTACTATCCGTCGCTATGAAATTTAAATGACCAATATTTGTAATAAATCTCCAAACCTATGTTAAAAAAAAGTATTATTATTAAAATGTCCACCACTGTGGTCTCGAGGTAGCGTGCTGCCTTGTCACGCAGCGGGCCCGGGTTCGATCCCCGGTCGGGGCAGTTTTTCTGAGTGAGGTTTTTATCGGGGTTTTTCCTCACCTATAAGACATATGTCAGGAAAACTGTAAGGCCCAAACGGTCCCCGAAATCATATGGCCATCGCAATCATCATCATACATATTCATCTTATCATCATCGTCCTTCATCGGTGTGGAAAGCAACGGGAAGCTACCACACCTATAATTCCCTAGTAAAGCTGCAAAGCGTAGCATGAAAATGCTATGATTGCAGTGAAAGACCTGCCTTCGGGCAGAATTACTATGGATGGATTATTAAAATTACCAAACGTTTATTAAAAACGGGTGTACACTTACTTATCACTCCCTAACGCTGATCCAACCAGCGATAACCCAAAACAGCTATAGAAAAATCATAGACTAAGCAATATACTCTGTGGAAAAAATAGTTAGCTTCACAATATTGTCTAAAGTGTCATAATACTGTGATTTGCATATTTAAATAAATACTTCATAATTGTCTAATAATGTTATAAAAATTGTTTGAAAATTTTTAAAATATTAAATAATGTTAGTAAATACAGAAGAAGAGCTATAGTTTACAACAATATAACTGAAAAATCAAGCGCTAGTAGAAGTGCAGTTGAGCCGTTGTACTAATAGTAACCAATTTATAAATAGTTTAGTTATTTATTTAGAGGGAGTGAAAATCAAGAATGCATGGAAAAAATCAGGAGTTTTTGGATATACGTATGTACCAGCAGGATACTCATGTACACTTTCACTGTGCTTATGAGGCCAGATGATCGTTTCCCGGTGTTCTTTAATATCAGCACACTTGAGCATCTGTTTATTCATCGCAGTAAACTATGCTTAAGAAGCCAACAACTTCGTAGCAGAGGGAACACTCGTAAGGTAACTGAATAAGTTTTAAGGTTGCTCTGACCGCTACATAGTTGATTAATCATCATTTTGCGGCAAAAATTAGAAAAATATGTATTATCGTCATAAAAATTACAATATTACAGCTTGACTTATTTATTGTTAAAATATGTACTTATTATATATTCCCAAAATACATTACCCCTGTGTTTATAATAATCCGCAGATATCCTCATTGTTAAAGTACAGATTTTTTCAATTTATAATTTTAAAGAACAGTTCAGTTTCATTTTTCTTTCACAATGTGTAATACTTACATACATTTTTTATTTATAAATTAAGAATTGTATGTCCTTATCCTAATTCGCTGTTCTATGTGCAGACAATAAACATATACTTTAAACTAAATGAAAAGTTTTAAAACGTATTTTGTGACAGTATAAATAAATAATTAAATGTTATATATACTAAATAGACAATACGGGTCTCTTATTTACAAATAAACTCCAGTTAACATAATTTTGTATTGCTATAAAATATTGAGAAAGCTTTGTAAAAAAATGTAAATGATCAGAGTTACGTTACCATATGGCAAAAGTCGAATTTGCGCTGTCACTTTTTACCTTCGTATATTAAAAGACTTAACTTCAGATTCTGACAACAGATTTCAGAATTTTGTTAACCCCGCAGAGAAATTTCTTATGATAGATCTACTTACTTGCTCCTTTACTATAAAAAGGAATTCGAAATTTTGGAATCACACGTGTCTAGAGCAATGTTAAACATCTATTAAATTACGAAATGTGGCTCAACTGCACTTTTACTACCGCTTGATTTTTCAGTTATATTATTGTAAACTATAGCTCTTCTTTTGTATTTACTAACATTATTTAATATTTTAAACTTTTTCAAACAACTTTATAACATTATTAGACAGTTTTGAAGTATTTATTTAAATATGCAAATCACAATATTATGACACTCTTAGAAATATTGTGATGCTAACTGCTATTTACTCCACAGAGTATATTACTTAGTCTGATTTTTCTATCGCTGTTTTGGGTTATCGCTGGTTGGATCAGCGTTAGGGAGCGATAAGTAAGTGTACACCCATTTTTAATAAACGTTTGGTAATTTTAATATTATTAATATATCTTTTTAACATAGATTTGGGGATTTATTGCAAATATTGGTCATTTAAATTTCATAGCGACAGATAGTAATCGAGGATGATAATCAATATGTGGTTCGATTGTGGGTTATCGGTGGCTCTACAAACTCTAGCGCATGCGCACTGTTATTCTGTAGGACTTTGAAAATATTTCACGCTAGTTTAAGTGCAGTTTTTCCTACGAATGTTATGTATTTTTTCAGAAGCAATCAATTATAGGATGAATACTGTACATGTGACTGTGTTTTCCATGAGAAAATATAGGTCTTTGTACAGAAACTGACAATTGGAAACAACATTTGGAGTAAATTTCAATAGTTTACAATAATTATTTACTAATGATTCTAGGACTAAGAGTGTACAGTAATGCTAAAACAAGTAATGTTCGTTGATGGTAGATAGGGACAGACGGAACTCGTTAAACCATTCAGGAGCATCACTAATTAGATGACGAGACATTTAGCTAATCCTAATCCCAATTGGGACTACTTACTAAGACGACTGAGGGAGGGAGCAGAAAGCATAGCCACTAAGGGCACGCCATTATCTGTTCCCACTTGATTTGCGAGTAGCCTACTAGTGCCGGTCCAACCACCACCGTAATTGGTTCTCTCAATTTAATTTTTAATCTATTCTCTTGCAACAACAAAAAAAGAGCTTGGATAATTAGGCAATCTGGACTCCAGAGAGGGATGGAACTTTGTTCGGTTTCCCACCATTAGGGTGCGAGAGAACCTTAATGAGGAAAACCTCGCGAAGGTATCCACCCTGCAGGCCAGCCGCCCTTGGACTGGCAAACGATTTACCTAAAATCTTATGTATTTACAGCGAAGAACTCGCAAAGTACAAGGGGAATCCAGTTAGCACAATATACCTTCATTCTAGTGCTTTAATTATTATTTCCTCCAGTCAGAATAATGTAGACAAACCACCTACTTAAATTAGGGTCTATTGTAGAGTAATATATTCCCTGGATATGCTTGCCTTCCTTTCATGTTAGAAGAGCGATGCCTCATGGTCTAAGAAAAAAAAACTCTCCAAGCGCGACAGGCCTAGAAGGTCCTTGGTCTACCAGCCGGCTCCTGGTCTCATGTCCACATGTGTTAATCACAGAGATCATAAGCCAGTTTAGGGGTAACATGTGTTCAGCATATCGGGTCCCCAAGTCGTTATAGCTGGTCTTCTCAACCTGGAGTCCCACATGGGGACTCGAACCAGCGCAAGTCCCGTAGCTCAGCGCCAAGGCATCTTGTCTTAACCACTCGGCTACTACGCGGGACCTGTGCAAATAAGCGTAACTAAATTAGCTTGGTTGAAACAATCCACTTGGAGCCCCCTAATTCTCACACGGGGAAGAATGGATTATATAGACTATTTAACTCATACCCCAAATGGGAGTCAATGACCAATCACGTTTCAATGATTTCTGTTTTACAACCAATCAGAGTCGTGTTTCACGAAATATTTATCAGTGTTATATTTACCACATTAAAGAAAGCTCCTCCTTTTTAATATTCTGAACAGGTCTGACCATTATTTTGCAGTGACTGAACCCACAAGAAATACGGCCACCAGATTGTATATATAGTGCATAGATGTCAACTCAGCGCTTGCAGGATGTAATATAAAAACATTTGTACCAATTTATTATACCACTAAAAAAAGAAACCACTGTTTGCACTTTCTTAAATGTATTTTTTCCCAGGTAATAATCCAGAAAATATAATTGTCATATTTACATAATACGACATCAGAAATGAATTAATATACAGTTTGATGTGTTTCATTTTTTCTCCACTAGAGAGCATTCTTACAATATTGCGTTCCTTTGGCAATAAATAGTATGATCTGGTTGCAGTGATAAACAAAAGAAGCAGATGAAGCGTACCTATCGTTTCTCATTTGTTTTCAAACGTTGCCGTTTACATTAAATATATAAATATTTTAAAATAACTTGTGAGTAAACAGCTTAATTTTATTCGTTAAATAGTCCTATCAAATGCCACTCTTGATTTCCAAATTCTCTAGATATTCACTCCTCACTTCGTGAGTCGTGAATTTATCGATAATTTGGAAATCACTCGTGGCATTACTTATGATAATTAATTCTCAAATTTATATAAATAATTTTAGAAAATAATTTGGTTTTGTCATCATTCATTGAACCATTTAGGCTTATTGACGAGTAAGTGCATAGAATACTTGTTTGTGTGGCAGAGTTTAAGTTCATAAACTCCTTTCAACCGCCACAAAGAACAATGAACTGTATCACCAGGTTTTGGTTTAAAGAATACGCCATTCAAAATTCACCCTGGTTTAAAGAACACATATTAATAACTCCACTTTATATTAAATGCTTGAAACAAGGCTTATTGATAATACGTTTTGTTACTTCACGCATTACTCCGGAGATGGTAAGTGCGTGTAACTTGCACGAAACTTAGCCGCATCTGGGGGCTTGAGGCTCACGCAAGACATTATAAGCATTCAGACCCAAGATTCTAGAAGCTTCTATATACAAAATAACTTAATTTCGCGGACAAAAATTGAGCGCAAAAAGCTACAATGGCCAATGAAAAAAATGATATATTTAATTATATGCCGCCCAACTATGGTAAGACAAAAGGTATGTAAGAATGACTTGCGATAATTTTGATGATCCAAATGTTCTAAATTATTCCATAAGAACTTTAAGGCAAGAAGGACTTATAGTACATGTATTATGCAATTAAATGCAAGTCATATAAAACTTAGAAAATAAAAATATATAAGATATCAAGTATATGGTCACAAGTAGAAATTCATTATATAATGGAAATGGACAGCTAATGACAAATGAGGGAAATTTTGAGGAAGTGGCTGAATTCAAATACCTAGGAACAATAATCACAAATAGGAATGAGATGCACAAAGAAATTAAACATAGGCTCAATTCTGGAAATGCATGCTATTATGCATTGCAGAGACTCTTGATGTCCCAACTCCTTTCAAAAAAACGTTAAACTGAAACTATATAAAACTATTATTCTACCAGTTATATTATATGGGTGCGAAACATGGACTCTTACTTTAAGAGTTGAAAGGAGATTACAAGTATTTGAGAATAAAGTACTTAGGAACATTTTTGGACCAAAGAGAGATGAACAGACAGGTGAATGGAGAAGACTACATAACAATGAACTACATGGTCTTTATAGGAAGCCAGATATAATAAGAACAGTTAAGTCTCGTAGACTGCGTTGGGCAGGACATGTTGCACGTATGGGAAATGAAAGACTTGCATGGAAGCTTCTTGTAGGAAAGCCAGAGGGAAAACGCCCAGTTGGTAGGCCAAGAATGAGGTGGGAGAATAACATTAACTATGATTTGAGGGAAGTAGATTATACAGGGAATGATTGGAAAGCATTAGCTCAGGATAGGGATGTATGGAGAGCTTATGTCCGTGCGGCCATGAACCTACGGGTTCGATAGTGCCATGAGTAAGTAAGTAAGTAAGTAAGATATCAAGTAAAAAATAAAATTCGGCCAATACTATTTTTTACCCTTTTAATTACATTTACTCAAAATCCTTGCCACATTTTTATTCCTAACCAATAGGCAGTGTTTAGAATACAATTGAAAATACTATTTCCAAAAATTGTATTGTTAATCACCACCTTTCCGGATCAGCTAATCACATTTCTTCGTCAAAGCAACTCTTCATGAATCGATAGGTCGAACTTCATTTGGCATTGCTACATAATGTTTCATGGTAATCGATCAACGAGATATTTATTACTCTTTCGTGTATCTGTGACGTAAAGTAAGTTAGCTGGTATTCAGTAAGTATTCAAGCTTTTAGGTACTAGCATTACCAAACAACGGCATATCGAAATATACTATCTGCGCATGCGTAAATTCAACTCTATGTACTAGCCAGTGTTGTTTGGAGGAGACTCCGTTGCGACGAGCTGAATGCGATTGATGCCTGCACATCTGGTGGCTCGGCGAAAACTTGAATTTTAATGTTTACGTATAACGGGTGTGAATGAAATTAGGCAAATGTATAATTTCACTTTAATAAAAATATACAGTGTGTCCACAAAATCCTGCTACCAAACAATGTAACTTAGCTTGTTAACTATTTGAGATAGAGACATGCGGTTTTTTGCAACGTATTCTACATCTCTCAAAGTTTTGTTTACATTTGTTGCAGATTGTAATTTAAACGACTATGACGACACCACAGGGAAAGACACAATGTGTATGGTGGTATGTTGAGTCTGGAAAATCACCAGTGTCCCCATATCCGAATATTATGACGGTTAACTTGTTCAGACACTAAGAAAGTCGCTTCATCGGAGAAAATCACTCTCTGCAGTTACTCATGGTCTTCTTCAATTGCGGTCAGCATGCCGAGGGAAATTAGTTGGCACTTTATAGGTCTGAAGATGTAGCTGCTTATGGAGGACTTTATGAATGTTGATTTTGGTAAATGCAGTTCCCGTGAAGCACTACGAACCGATTTTTGAGGGCTGCGTTGAAATGAAAGTTGCACATTGTCGATGGTTTCTTGGCTCACACCTGGTCATCCACTCCGTAGCAAATGCATTACACTGCCAGTCGCTAGAAATTTTTCGGCCCATCCAATTATGGATTATTTGGATAGAGGATCTCTCCCATATTGCCGGTGGAAATTTTGCTGAACAGTTACTGGTTATTTACCACACTCAGCACACCCATCATACAAATTGGGCCCTTCCTGTGGTGTTGTCATTGTCGTTTAAATCACAATCTGCAACAAATGTAAACAAAACTTTGAGAGATGTAGAATACGTTGCAAAAAACCGCATGTCTCTATCTCAAATAATTTACGAACTAAGTTACATTGCTTTGGTAGCAGGACTTTGGGGACATCCTGTATACTAATTAGTTGGGATTGAATGCACACCACTGCAGGAAGAAACGATAATGATCCGCTTAACTCTACGTCTATCTCCCAACTTTCGCAACGTTTTTTCTGCGTATGTTCCCCATTCACAGACTCGCAGCTTTCCTTCGGACCAGTATACTATAGAAATTCATCAGCGAAAATCCACAGTCCCAACTGTACAAAGAGATCTACAACGGGTTTGGGGAAAACCATATATATATATAACTCACTGGCACTATCGTTCATAGGTTCATGGATGCGCCGATGTAAGCTCTCCATACATCCCCATCCTGAGTTGATGTTTCCAATCATTCCCTGTATAATATATTCGTGCCACGTATCCTGCCCATCGCAGTCTATGAGACTTAACTGTGTTATTATATGTGGCTTCTAATAAAGACGGTGTAGTTCACTATTACGCAGCCTTCTCCATTCACCTATCTGTTCTTCTCTCTTTGGTCCAAAATTTTTCCTAAGAACTTTACTCTCAAATACTTGCAATCTTCTTTCCTCTCTTAAAATAAGAGTCCATGTTTCGCATCCATATAATATAACTAGTAGAATAACAGTGTTATATGTTTTCAGTTTGACTTTTTTTAAAGGAGTTGGCACGACAAGAGTCCCTTTAATTCATAATAGCATGCATTTCTAGAATTGAGTCTATGTTTAATTTCTTTGTGCATCTCATTCCTATTTGTGATTACTTGTATTGTTCCTAAGTATTTTAATTCAGCCAGTTCTTCAAAATTTCCCTCATTTCGCATTAGCTGTCCATTTGTATTAGGCCTATATACTTCTATGTGTGACCATATATTTAGTTTTATTGATATTTACTTTCAGTCCCAATTTATTAGTGTTATTTAATAGTGTGTGCGTGTTGGCCCTTAGTATCTCCTCGCTATCGCCCAATTGTACTACATCATCAGCATAAAATAACAGCTTATTAATACCATTGAGTTGTAGGCATTTTTCATCCTCTAAAGATTTGATGGTATAGATACATTTATTTAGTTAATTTAATTTGCACTCCGTATACTGAGTATAAAATTATACTGGCGATTAATATCAATATGACATGAAAAAAATAAATGACTTAACCGAGATTTAAACCGGAGACCTTTAACTCTTTACATTAGCGCGCTTCCTACTCCGCCACTTGGGCATTTGCAGCACAAACATGTACATTTCTTCTTATATATGATTATATATATACACACAAAGAAATTAAACATAGGTTCAATTCTGGAAATGCGTGCTATTATGCATTGCAGAGACTCTTGATGTCCCAACTCCTTTCAAAAAACGTTAAACTGAAAATATATAAAACTATTATTCTACCAGTTATATTATATGGGTGCGAAACATGGACTCTTACTTTAAGGGAGGAAAGGAGATTACAAGTATTTGAGAATAAAGTACTTGGGAAAAATTTTGGACCAAAGAGAGATGAACAAACAGGTGAATGGAGGAGACTACATAACTATGAACTACGTGGTCTTTATAGGAAGCCAGATATAATAAGAACGGTTAAGTCTCGTAGACTGCGATGGGCAGGACATGTTGCACGTATGGGAAATGAAAGACTTGCATGGAAACTTCTTGTAGGAAAACCAGAGGGAAAACGCCCAGTTGGTAGACCAAGAATGAGGTGGAAGAATAACATTAACTATGATTTGAAGGAAGTAGATTATACAGGGAATGATTGGATAGCATTAGCTCAGGATAGGGATGTATGGAGAGCTTATGTCCGCGCGGCCATGAACCTACGGGTTCAATAGTGCCAGTGAGTAAGTATATATATATATATATATATATATATAATATATGTATACATTTTTAAGTTCGTAATATTGACAATATGGGATGTTACTTTAAAATTTAATAATCCTGTTTTTAAGAGATGCTAAAATATTGATGAGATTAATGAAAGCCGTCAGAATGACAGAGAATGGCGTATAAACAGATACCGAAGAACTAATAAAATATGTATACTAGTGTCATAAAACCAGCTGCTGACTTTTACCCTGAGGTAACGTCTTCCGCCAGTTTTATATGCTATTCTTTTGCGCGAAAAAAGGATTCAAATATTCATTTTGTGGATAGCAGTAAACTATATCTCTTGATTTTATATGTTCCAACGCCTTTGTAGAAAACTGATGCTCACAAAACTCTTCTTAATATACCAGCATCTTTAATAGCAATGACTGGACAAAAATTCTAAAATGAATTCTTGAGCGATTACGTAGCTCAATTTAGGTATTTTATTTACATAGGCTCTTCAATATCTCATGTCATAATATCGCGGGAAAGGATCAATAAATATTGCGAAAGGTTTTTTTTAACGATCAATAAATCTGTTATACAGCACCTAAGATTTTACTTCCTTCTGCAAGAAAACTATGCACATATACGAGTGAATTAGCACAGCGGCTAGCGTTTGAGACGAGTATTCGACAGGTTCCGCCATCAAATCTCAGAGCTGATTAACTTGATTTGTTTTTTATTTTCCGTAATGTATCATAAGTAATGCCACGAGTGATTTCCAAATTATATACAGGATTTAGAAATCAAGAGTGGCATTCATTATTTGAGTTACCGATATTTTAAAATATTTATGTATTTAATGTAAAGGGCGATGTTCGAAAACAAATCAGAAATGTGAGGTTATGTTCATTCACTGCAATTTGATCATATTATTTATTGCCAAATGGGATCGCAATATTGTAAGAATCCACCCTAGTGGAGAAATAATGAAACACATTAAACTGTGTATTGTAATCAACATTATAAAAATATATATGTAGTCAATATGCCCATTTCACCAATTAATGTTTTAAAATGGTCAACAAGTTTCTACAGCCAAGCTGTCATTCTCAAGACCAGATATTGACTGTCTTGAGAATGACAGCTTGGCTGTAGAAACTTGTTGACCATTTTAAAACATTAATTGGTGAAATGGGCATATTGACTACATATATATTTTAGTATTATATCACCAAGAAGATCACTTGTGTATTAAATCAACATTATAGTTTATTAATTTGTTTTTTAGTAAACAACTCGGTAAAATCAAGGAATCTGTTCATTATTTGCTATATTCAATATATTTGTTGGAGAAAAATAATATTCTGAGCTGTTCAGAATATTAAAAAGGAGGAGCTTTCTTTATCACAAGAGTAGGAGCTGATAAAGAAAAATCGATAGAGAGCGAGGTGAAACGCTACTGTCATTGGTTGTAAAACAAAATTCAGAAACGAGATTGGTCATTGGCTACCATTTGGGGTATGAGTTAAATAGTTAAAGCAAATTTCATTAATAGAAGTAACTTCGTCAAAATCACAATTTGATAACATACACACATAGTCTTCTGCCCTAGAGCAGGTCTTTCATTGCAAACTCAGCATTCTACATTATTTCCTTAACTCAGCCTTCCTTTTTGTATCTGCATACAAACCATTTATTTTAATATTGTCTCTCATCTGATGTATTTTTCTGCCTCTAACCTCCTTTCCGCTGACCATTCCTTCTAGAGCATCCGTCAGCAGGCAGTTTCTTCTTAGCCAGTGACCAATTTTTTTTTCTCATATTCCAGCATTGTTCTTCCCTCACCCACTCTGTCTAGCACATCTTTATTTTTTACTTTGTCCATTGTATACCCTCCATCTTCTCCATATCCACATCTCAAAAGCTTCCAGTCGTTTTTAATTTGATAAAATATTAAAATTAAAATCGTTGAACTTATATCGCATCTCCAGTCTTTGTTGTTCCAAATAGACCAGAGATTCGGGTTACATACTCTCAAAGCGACGGTACGCTAACGGAAACATTGCCGCAATGACTACAGAAAAGAGAAAGTACAAACAAGTTCAGTGCTGTATCTTTCAAAATGTGTATCATGTAGTATAAATGTACTCGTGACGTAAAATGCATTGTACCCCACTGATCAGACTTCATGCCGTGTGTGTATGCAACTAAGGGATCTAAAACTGTACACAAAGAGAGATGCGCTCACACTAAGTATCTAGACACCTGGGTCTGAAATAGATTGTACAATTATATTTTTGTTTTATCATATCTTGATAAATAGAAAATAAACAGAGTTTGTGTTACTTAGAAAGGGAACTAAAGCCGTGAATCCCGTGTCCTAGATTTCAGGCACGTAAAAGTACATCAAACCTAAAAAGATAGATCCCTGAGCAAAATTTGTTGGCCCTTTTACGCCTAGATTTGAATTGTGAACTCTTGTTGTTACAACTTGCCTAAAAAAAAACGTTAAACTGAAAATAAGCTATATAAAATTGTTATTCTCCCAGTTTTATTATATGCGTGCGAAACATGGACTCCTCTTTAAGGAGCAAAAAAGATTACGAGTATTTGAAAAAAAAGTTCTTAGGAAAAAGAGAGATTAAGAGACAGGCGAATGGAGAAGACTTCATAACAGTGAGCTACATAGTTTTTTTTATAGGAAACCACATATAATAACAGTCAAGTCTCGTAGGCTGCGATGGGCAGGACATGTGACACGAATGGGGTATGAAAGGGGGGCATGGAAGCTTCTTGTAGGAAAACCAGAGGGAAAACGCTCAGTTGGTAGACTAATAATGAGATCGGAGAATAACATTAACCATTATTTGAGGGAAGTAGATTATACAGGGGATGACTGGAAAACAGCGCAGGTTGGGGATGTATGGAGAGTTTATGTTCGCGCGGCCATGAACCTAAGGGTTTGATAGAGGCAGTGAGTTAGTTAGCTAATAATGTTGTAGTTAAAAATAAAACAAAAATCTACTTCCTGCACTTAATTTACAGGCTTCCCGCCCACGGAATTGGCTTGTAAGAATCGTGGAGGAAGGAAACATTATTTTAAAAAATAAGTCACGCAGGAACTGCATAAAATAACCTAATTCCTCAGTAAGTGGAATTTATGGTCCGATTTTGTTGATTTACGAATATATATTTGACTATTTAACTCATGCTCAAAATGGTAGTCAATGACCAATCACGGTTCAATGAATTTTGTTTTACAACCAAAGATAGTCGTGTTTCATCTCGCTCTTTATCGATTTATCTTTATTAGCTCCTGCTTTCGTGATAAATCTCCTCAGTTTTAATATTCTGAACAGCATAAAACATTCATTTTCTCCAACAAATACATTGAATATAGCAAATAATGAAGAGATTCCTTGATTTTACTTACTTGTTTACTAAAAAATAAGTGAAAAATCTATAATGTTGATTATAATATACAGTTTGATGTGTTTCATTATTTCTCCATTAGGATGCATTCTTGCAATGTTGCGATCGTACTTGGCAATAAATAATACCAAGTTGCAGTTAATATACATAACCTCACATTTCTGATTTGTTTTCAAACATCGTCGTTACATTAATTATAGGAATATTTTGAAATACAGCAAACTATATTTAAGTAATGACTTTTGAGTAAACAGATTAATTTTATTCGTTAAATAGTCCTAACAAATGCCACTCTTGATTTCCAAACCCCCAAGATAAATTGGAAATCACTCGTGGCATTACGTATGATGAAAGTTGTATCTAGTTATAGTGCGAGAAAACAAACATGGCGGCCAATAGAACGACTTTTAAATTACGACTATTATATAAAACCCGCACTTTCTATGGTGGGATTTCGCTGTTTTTCTTGTTTTTTTTAAATACCTTTCTTGTTCAATGTTAATGGTTTATACCGAGTTTTGTTGCAATAAATATAAACTAGAGCTATTTTTAAATTCCCGTTTCCAATGAACCTCAACTCCTATTGGTCAGATTTTTTTAAATTCATTGAACTCAACCTTACTTTTTATAACTGATTGTTATATCCCTACTTTGGTTCGTAAAAAATTGCGGCCCCTGAAACATTGACACACATACATCGAGGAAGATTTGTAAATCGTTTCTTAAAAATCTAATGAATTTCGGAATTAGAGGCAAGGAGCATAATCACTGGACTTCCGCGGGAATCGTTTCAACATTTATATTCAACGTATGGGGTTAAAACTTTAGCTATTCCCATTATAATCAGGGGGGGGGGGCACGCCGTAACATAGTGGTTTAGACAGTGCACTACAAATCGGAAGGTCGAGGGTTCGAGTCCCGGTGGGGTCATTCCTTTTAAACTGACCCAAACCTTCTGGTGGCATCATGGCCCTGGAGTCGACTCAGCCTCTAAAGGAAATGAATACCGGACGCTTGTTCTATGGGTAAAGGCGGCCATCACGCAGTGCTGACAACCCAGCTGACAAAGTGCCGATTGTCTAGAAAAAGTGGGAGCCTTTACCTGCTACTACTCCAAGGGTCTCCTATGGCCTGTAGTGGGATCACTTTACCTTTACCTATTATAATCATGGACTATTTTAAACCCATTCAGACCTATATAACCATATAAATTTAAATAATTTAATTTGGAACACTTGTAAATACAAAACAAATCAACCGTTTAGAAATGCAAAGAGAAAGTATATTAAATTAAATAAATTATATAATTTTATAAACTGTAAAATTTGAAATGTTCTTATCATCTATAAATTTAAACTTTTTTTTTGCCTAACAAAAAGGCTATTTTTTATCGTAAGCTTTTTCAGCCTAGCAAAAAGGCTATTACTTATATCCTAAGCTTTTCTTTGGCCTAACAACAAGGCTATTTTTTATATCCTAAGCTTTTTTTTCCTAACAACAAGGCTATTTTATATCCTAAGCCTTTTTGGTCTAACAACAAGGCTATTTTTTATATTCTAAGCTTTTTTTGACTTAACAACAAGGCTATTTTATATCCTAAGCTTTTTGGCCTACCAACAAGGCTATTTTTATATCCTAAGCTTTTTTTGACCTAACAACAAGGCTATTTTTATATCCTAAGCTTTTTTGGCCTAACAACAAGGCTATTTTTATATCCTATACCTTTTTCGGCCTAACAACAAGGCTATTTTTTATATCCTAAGCTTTTTTAGCCTAACAACAAGGCTATTTTTATATCCTATAAGCTTTTTTGGTCTAACAACAAGGCTATCTTTATATCCTAAGCTTTGAGCCTCCATCTATGGGGTCATCTTGTGGGAAATGAATAACATCTGGTAGACCTATATGTTTGCAGTTGGACAGAAATTCTTGAAGTCGTGGCCTCGGAGATTGAGCCTGCAAGGCAAAAAAATGTCTATTAGCCAGACAAAATTCTCAAGTTAATAGATCTTTTTAAATAGCTCTTAGTAATTTTATTTAGGTATAAAGGGCATTGCCACAATAAAAGGAAAATATTACGGAAAAATCGAGGAGCTTGAGAGTGAGTCAAACCAGAGACTCAACGTCAAGAATAAATAGATAACATGCTGTGAGGTACAGAAGTATGCTTTTCTCATATAATGGCGACCGGGGAGTTAATCCATTACGTAGTTTTATGTGCGCTACAGGGTCTATAAAGCTTTTGTGTGTTTGCTATTTGTAGAACACTACAGATACTTCATAGATACGCTATATTTTATATTTCCCATAAATCTGCACCAGTTTTCATACATTTGTGAGCCACGTGTATTTCTTTAATTTATATCGACTATTTAACTCAGGCCCCAATTTTCAATTTATTTTTTTACAACCAATAACAGTCGTGTTTCACATCTCTCTTTATCGATTTCTCTTTACCAGCTCCTGCTTTTGTGATAAAGTAAGCTCCTCCTTTTTAATATTCTGAACAGGTCAGATCATTATTTTACAGTGGCACACTCTCTAAGAAGTACGTTGAATATAATAAATAATGAACAGATTCCTTCGAACTATACATTTGATAATTGTGAATTCAATAATTGTGTTTTTAAATAATGATTTTACTGAGTTGTTCACTAAAAATAAATTAATAATCTATAATGTTGGTTATAATATACAGTTTGATGTGATTATTTTTTTCTCCACTAGGGTGCATTCTTACAATATTGCGATCTTATTTGGCAATAAATAATATGATCAAGTTGTATTGAATGAACAAATGAAACACAACCAAACATTTCTGATTTGTTTTCAAACATCGCCATTTACATTAATATATAAATATTTTAAAATACCGGTACTATATTTAAATAATGATGTTTGAGTAAACAGCTTAATTTTATTCGTTAAATAGTCCTAACAAATACCACTCTTGATTTCCAAATCCTCTACATAAATTCACAAGTCATTTCGATTTGGAAATCACTCGTACTCTTGATCAAATTTCAGTCATTTCTGGTGGACTATTTGTTATCTATCATATTCGTTTCTGATTCCGACGTTTCTCGAATTCGGTGACGATGAATTTTAAAACCACATTCCTGAACATGAATTTCTTCGGGAGTGAACTAAAGCTGTGGATCCCATGTCGAAGATTTACTACAAGTAAAATAATCTCAAGCTTAAAATAAGGACCCTTAGGCAAAATTTGTCAGCTCTTTCATGCTCATATTACAATCACGATACTATTGGCCAGAGTTGTTTAAGAGCGTCGTTAAATGTTGAATGTAATACTATTTCACACGTGAGACCAGCACTACAGTTTAGGAGTAGCCTCAAAAGAAACAAGTGATTTCCAATTTATCTAGAGGATTTGGAAATCAAGACTGACATTTGTTAGGACTACTTAACGAATAAAATTAAGCTGTTTACTCAAAAGTCATTATTTAAATATAGTTACCGGTATTTTAAAATATTTGGCCTATATATTTAATGTAAACGGCGATGTTTGAAAACAAATCAGAAATGTGAAGTTATGTATATTCACTGAAACTTGATCATATTATTTGTTGCTAAATAGGATCGCAATATTGTAAGAATGCACCCTAGTCGAGAAATAATGAAACACATCAAACTGTATATTATAATCAACATTATGGGTTATTAATTAGTATTTTTAGTAAAACAACTCAGTAAAATTAAGGAATCTGTTCATTAATTGCTATATTCAATGTATTTGTTGGAGAAAAATAATGCTCTGAGCTGTTCAGAATATTAAAAAGGAGGAGCTTTCTTTATCGCAAAAAAGCAGGAGCTGATAAAGGTAAATCGATAAAGAGCAAGGTGAAGCACGACTGTAATTGGTTGTAAAACAAAATTAATTGAAACGTGATTGGTCATTGACTCCCATTTGAGGCATGAGTTAAATAGAGTAAATCTCCACTGTGTAAATTCAGGCCATAACTCCCTAGAAAAATGACTGGCTTCATAATTATCAACAGTCTTATTTGTATGGAGTTAAGTTCCTCTTCGGTAACCCGCTTTAGATTCCGCACGTGTTTCTATTGACTTGCAATTTCCTCGATAATGGCCTTGGAGCTACACCGCATGTCCATGTAATCTCTTAAACATAAGGTCAATATTAGGGCAAGCATATTAATATATTACTGTATATAGCTACTCATTGTGAAGGTTCTTGCATTCTCATTGACTTTCCTCAAGGGTAGAATTGGAGTTATTTATAATATTTATTATTAGCTTAATTTTATTAATTTGTGTTTTTAGGCTATTTGATCTGAATGTTATTATCCAATACCGATACCATTAACTTGTTTCTTCTCTTAAAATAATAAAATATCCTTAATCCTGTCCACAGCAGTGATCTGTAGGTAGCGTGCTGCCTTATCACGCAGCGGGCCCGGGTTCGATTCCCGGTCGGGATAAGCTCCGGTGAGGTTATTATCCAATACCGATACTATTAACTTGTTTCTTCTCTTAAAATAATAAAATATCCTTAATCCTGTCCACAGCAGTGATCTGTAGGTAGCGTGCTGCCTTATCACGCAGCGGGCCCGGGTTCAATTCCCGGTCGGGATAAGCTCCGGTGAGGTTTTTTTTTTGGTTTTCCTCACTTGTAAGACAAATGCCAGGAAGCTTAGGGCCCAACGGTCCCCGAAAATCATCCGGACATAATAGCATGAAAATACTATGATTGCAGTGAAAGACTTGCCATCGGGCAGAACACTATATAATAGAATCTTATCCTCTCACCTCATTCTTGCCCCACTTACTTGCGTTTTCCTTCTGGTTTTCCTACAAGGAGTTTCCTTGCCCCTTCCATTTCCAATTCTTGTTACATATACTGCCATAGTAGCCTAAGAGACTTAACTGTTCTTATTATATCTGGTTTCCTATAAATGTCATGTAGTTCACAGTTTAAAGTATTTCATCATCGTTCATCTTCGTTTCTACCTATTCATCTATCTCTCTTTTATAAAATAAATCAAAATAACTTTATTCTCAAATATTCGTAATCTTTTATCCTCTTTAAAGTAAGAGTCTAAGTTTCGCATCCATATAATATAACTAGAAAAATAACAATTTTATATATTTTAGATTGTTTTTTTTTACTGAAGTTGGAATGACAATAATCCCTGTAATGTATAATAGCGTTTTGAGAATTGAGTATTTAATTTCTTTACACCTCATTCCTGATTGAAATTATTGTTGTTCTTCAAAATTTCCTTCATTTATCATTAGTTGTCCTTTTCCATTATATACTGTATTTATATGTATGGCCACATATCTACTTTTATTAATATTTACTTCTAGTTCCAGTTTCTTAGTGTTATTTAATGGAACTGCATGTTGACTTTTATTACTTCCTCGCTATCGCCTAATAATACATCATTATCATTTACCAACAGCTTATTAATACCATTGAGTTCTCGGCTTTCTTTATCCTCTAAATATTTGATGGCATGCTCTAGTAGAGAATTGAATAGTAGAGGAGATAGTGCACCTCTTTGCTTTAATCCATAGTAAATTTCAAAAGTATCTGAAAAATGTCCGTCTATTCACTTACGATCAAGATACTTTTTTCGATTGGTTTATTGCCTTTGATCTGTTCGGCATTGGTAACCTTTTTGGCAGCAATGCTACTGCCGGCATAGCTCTCGGGGTCAACTGGTAAGATTAGAGTTGATAAAAATTAATCTTTAGATTCTTATAATTGGTCCAACGCTGTGGTCTCTGTATAGCGTCGCTGCCTCGTACGCAGCGGGCCGGATTCGATCACCGGTCGGTACAAATTTCGGGTGATATTTCTTTCACAGGGTTTTTCCTCACCGTAAGACAAATGTCAGGAAACGTTAAGGCCCAAACGGTCCCCGAACATCATCTGCGATCATAATCATTATTATATTCGCCATCATCGAGTATAAATAAATGTGAATGATTGTCGTCTCGAAGGAAGCTCTGCATTGAGTTTATCACTTATTCTGGGAGCCCCCCCATGACCTTGTTTGTGCGTGTTATCCATTGTAAGGTCGGGCTGCGTGTGGCATGCAAAAGTACCTATAAGGTGAGAGGTTAAACTACGATTGGGAATAAGATTCTTACAATTAGACAAAAGCAAAGAAGACGGAAGTCGTTGAACTGAATAATAATGATGATTTATCTGTTTTAAGTTTTTTTAATGAGTTCCTGCATTACTTTATGGGAGTGAAACTTGGGTAATGACCAAAAAATTACAAAGTAGAATACAAAGTGTAGAAATGAACTTCCTTAGAAGAACAAAAGGTTGCACAAGAATGGATTGGTTAAAGAATGAAGATTTAAGAACAGAGTTAAATATATATCCATTAAATGAAAAAATCAAAGGATATAGAGAAAAGTGGTTTAGACATGTAGAAAGAATAAACGTAACAAGATTACCAAAAGCAGCATTTAACTACAAGCCAAGAGGTTCAAGGAATGTAGGAAGGCCAGTGAAAAGATGGACAGAACAACTGTGAGGCGGAACAGGCATTTTGCCTATCCCGTGAATTGAAGAAGAAGAAGAAGAAGAAAAAGAAGTTTTTTCACGCTTATAGATTTCGATCATTACTTTTTTCTATATTTTAACAATCTTTTTTTCCCCCCAATGCCCCAGGTTATCGTTTTGACATTTCTGGTGTTCTCTTCTGGCGTAGCGTACTTGTAACCCACTTCTGAGGTTGAGGTGCCTGGGACGGCGGGTTACGCTACCCCGATTATATGAGAGTTGATGCGCCAGGAAAGGCCTTAAACTAAACTTAATCTAATTAGGCGAATATGATATTGATAATAATGAACTGCAAACTCCAACAGTCTCTCCCTGGGGTGTTGGTTTAAAGACCGTGAACTTTAACGTGGACGCGAAAATAGGATAGGGAGGACTAGAACTAGGACTTGGGAGTATGGTCATGGCGACCGAGGTATCCCAAGGGGTGGACGGCTGGGCCTAGAGATGATAATAATGGCCAGATGGTGTTCGGGGACCGTTTGGACCTTAAAGTTTCCTAACATTTATCTTAAAGGTGAAGAAAAACCCCGAAAAAAACCTCATCTAGGAAACTTGTCGAGACGGGGGATCGAACCCGGGCCCGTTGCGTGACAAGGCAGCACGCTACCTCCAGACCACATCAATAGTAAGAAAATGTATTGATCGACTATAAATACTCGTATGTCACATTTAAAAAATGAAAATGTTTTGTTTTTGCATTGTTTAGATAGAAGTACATTTTCTGTACTCACCGCCAGTATTAAAATCTGGGTGTGGTGTTATGCTCAACCCGTGGCAGGAAGTAGAAACTCTTGCAAGTTCCGGTGTCTGGACTTGGTTCGTCTAATAAAAGTAGTCTCTACCTTTTAACAAATTGCGATTTTATTTTTGCTATAAATAGATCAGTCTGCTTTAAGCAGAACGTCGGCATATCAGTTGATGTTGCCTTCCTCACTAGGAAAATAGTGCGACATGATTTCACTCACTTTCACTTAATCCAATATAATTTGTTTTACGTATTTTAAAACATTCGCAGTTGTAGTTTCACATGTCTACATCTGCACAGATTTTGAACCGTAATCTAACAAGAGGTTGTGAAAAAAATTTGTCGCTCGTGATTTTGTCTAATGAAAAACTCAACCTCGCGTTGAATTTTGAATAACTATTTAGCGAATAATACAACATCAGAAGTCAAAAATAATTATAATTTTTAATATTTACCAAATGTGAGATTGTGTATTCCGAACTTACTTCCGGACGATTTCTAAGCTGGCTGTATAGTTTTGAATAGTATATCTTTACTGTTAAATCTCTTTGGGCTTGGGAAAAATCAATAACAGATGATTGTATGATAAATAAGTATTAACAATAATGCAGATTCATTATACAACATTTAATAAACTGTTTTGACTCACTATCATCAATTTTATCTTTTTTTTTCACTCTAATATAATTGTTATATGACGATTCTTAACTTATCTGCAAAGGAGGGTACAATTCTAATGTTCATGACTATGTGACGTCATCATTCACACTTATTGAGCCACATCAGAAGGCTGTAAGAAGTTTTCTTGCGAACTTATTTAATAATATCTAATTATGTCCTAATTTCTGAATTTTATGGTAAAAAAGTAACATATTTTTATCGTCCGCCCATGACATGAGAATTGAACGTTCGGGCAGGACAACGTCTGCCGGGTACGCTAGTATTATTTAAAATAAAGTTCGGTTCATTTAATATGCAGTGATTTTTTTTCGTATTATGTATATTAACACTACCTTTTGGATATGTTTTGTATATACGTTGTACGTAGTATATTACATAGAGGGCAATGGTTTTACTTCCCACACGTGGTTTATGATATGCAGTATTACAGTATAATTATTTAGGTTTCCATGAAGCTTTTCAGTAAGAAGTAAATTATACGATCTAAAGATTTCTGTAAGGAAAACGAAGACCATGGCTTTTAGAGGAAGAGATCCAGTGAGATCCAAAATTATTTTAGAAAATCAAAGTATAGAACAGGTGTCTAGTTTCAAATATTTGGGATGTGATGTTGGCTACCTGTGGAAAGAGATATTGACTCCAAAATAAATAAATTTCAGACGGTGTGTGGAACAATACAGAGAACATTCAAAAATAAAAGTAGAAAAGAAACCAAGATAAAAATGTATAATTTTATGGCGGTTCCCACAATAATGTATGGATGTGAAACTTGGGCTCCAGTGAAAAGACAGAAGCATAGAATACAGACGGCGGAGATGAGGTTCCTAGGACAAGTAAAAGGATGTACAAGACTTGATAGAATAAGAAATGAGGATATAAGAGAAGAATTGAAAGTACAGCCTTTATTGGATAAAGTCACGAATTACAGACAGAAATGGATTGATCACATGGATGGAATGAGTAAGGAGAGATATCCATTGTTAGCAAGAAATTATCAAGCAAGAGGAAGGCGTGATGTTGGAAGACCTAGAAGACGTTGGGTTGATGCATTATGAAGTCGGAACGGGCAATTGCCTAATCCCTGGAGTAATGATGATGATGATTATTATTTAGGTTGGCAACCCCGAAATGTAGGAAGATGAACTTTCAATCATGGTCGCCATTGCTGCAAATACGGCAAAACGCACCATCGTACAAAAAATAAGTTAAAACATTACAACCTTAAGCTCATTGGTCCTACTATTACTAAAGTACAAAACTACAGTATATGAAGTCATATTATCCTCCCATATGTTCTGTTTTCTCACTTTCTTTTGCTTTCATACATATACACACCAAGACCCAAGATGGAGATTTAAAATACTCCATTTCTCCAGAAATCAAATCCGCCAGAGTGGAAGATACGAACTCTCCCGACCACGCCACGGCAACTGACCCTTAGACATACAGTATACAGTAACAATTGAGGGAGTAGAACTTTCCTTTGAATTAACAGAACAAAAGATGTGTGGTTGGTGTTGATAGTGATTCTTGTGTACGCAACTGAATGACACATTATCAGTACAAAGCGATACACCTGTGAATTCGACCCACATCTCACGATGAATAATGACCCACGTCATATTATGTATGACGTAAATCTCTGCTCACAGCTTTAGAAGGGAAAGATCCTATCAGTACAAACACTGATTATGCTGGTACCCGTGTTTCTTGTGAAGCAACAGTGATTTAAACATTGCACCTTCGTTCCCGGGATTCTATCTCAATTGGAATTTATGATACATAAAGAAAAAGAAACCGCATCAGAAGAATTTATAAATTAAATTACGTAGAAATTCAAAATTACATCTTCAGCAACCCAGCCTTACTGTACTGTACTTTGATTTCCTGAACAACTATTCTCATTTACGGGATACAATTTTACAGCTTTTTTTTTTTTTTTTTAGTATCGTGTCTCCGTATCTCAAAGTTTTTGTTTAAATAGCTCTGAGCCTTCTTATTCCTCTTTATTTTTTCACTAAGATGAAGACCATGATTTGCTGTTGTCTTTAATATTGATTAAGTAAATTTGGTAATCCGAAATTTATTTTCCCTAATGCTCTCTCACTCTCTCTCTCTCTCTCTTTTTCCTCTCTCGAGGTCAACTGATTAGCATACTCGCCTTTGTCTCCAAGATTCCGAAGTTCAACTCTGCCGAGGTCGATGAATTTTTAAGGGCATAAAAATCCAGAGTATAACTTCCTTTGGAAGAACATTAAAGCGCTATATAGAATTACGACACATATAGGGACTTAAGTCTGAAGTAAACGGAATCTGAGTACCTTTCATTTGTTCATGCTAAGCTTGAATGGCGTTCTATACACTTCAATAAAATATTATATAACCTAAAATGAAGAATTATGGGTGTAAACCGTAAGTTTTTCCGACAAGTAGTTAACGAAGAAAAATGAGTTTTAAATTAAGCTTTTCAAATGAACGCTTACCGCCATTTTGATTGCAGCAGACGAACCTGTGACGTCATAACTAATGACCACTAATATTCGGCTGTTTACGCGTAGCGTTGGCTTAGTTTTGGTGTTTCAGATTATGTTATTTGCATGTTCATGAACTTTTGCATGCTCATAAACTTTTTAAAATAATTTTTAATGATAAAATATTAGTTAATAGTTGTTCAAGAAGTTCTATTTTAATGCGAAATGACTGCTGAGAGGAGAAAATGTTAGCACAAAAACTGTTTGGTACCTGGATGTTTATCCACAAACACTAAACACCCAAAAGATTCATATGTCTTCCAAGGGAAAAATCACTAAGAAAACCTTGGTTTAAAGTTGATCGCCTACTGAAGGCACCTAAGACGTTTCACACACACTAAAGCAACTGTTTATTTGTGAAGACCTCTTTGATGTTAGTTTCCTTATGATTCATTGTTTTGAATTGTAATCAACCGCTGTCACAATTGCATAACTTACACATTGTGTCGTTATAGAAATAGTCATTTGACGTAACTTTGTTCCACATTTTCCATGTTTTGTAAAATAACTCGATAGTATTCATTATCTTTATTGCTGCTATCCATCGTTTCAGACCTCTTCCTATGAATTATTTAATTAATGCAATGCCTATGAGACAAGGTTTAGAGTAAAATGTCATGACAGTTTTATTGAATTTGCTAACCCAGAGAAAAAATATCCAGCACCCACATTTTAAGTAGTAAAGTAATAAAAAAAAGCAATTATACAGATTAAGAGTCACAGAATTCAAACATATTTGTTGCTATGTTGGAATATTCTTCTTCGTATATAAATATAAAGGGAAGAAAATTTTGAAACCAAAAATATTTTTGAACTAATTTATCGTAAATATTTTCCCTACTAGGAGAGAAACAAGTACTCTTCCAGACTGAAATTACACAAGAGGATTATCATATTCTCCTGTTTTCTTCAATTCAGTGTTCAATATGAAGGCCACTGTCACTGGACTGGACTCAGCTGATCTGTTTTCATTATTATCGCCACTCAAACGTTTTGATGTAGTAGTTGGAACAGTGGTGCACATCTTCTTCATTCTCCCGGAATAGGCGAAATTACATCACTTATAGGATTCATATTCTCTACCACCATGGACAAGAAAAATCACTAAATATACCATTATTTCTTCTAATACGTCTTCAATTTCTGCATCTTTAATAGCATTTTACAGTAGGCGCATACAAGCAGCACAAACACGCAAAATTATTTTCTACATAGCACTCTACATAATATCGGACTAAGTGTGCTCCAAGCGTATGTTCTCACATAGACTGCGAGGAATTGCCGTACTTCAAATGAAATTCAATAAAAAATCTAATATATTTCCGAGAAGTGAGTTCGATATATATTTCGAAAGAATGCAATTGAAGCTCCACACTGATCTGTTTCCTATTGTCCTCTGATGAAAATTATGTGCAACAGAAGAGAATGAAATTGGCGGTTTCGGAATACAACGATACGCAGAGCTTCAAATAAATAGGCTTACCTTTAAAAATTAGATGCCTTATCAAACACACACACACACACACAGATACAGAAAAAGGAAATCTACAACGATGTATTTCCCAATTCATTCTGAGTTTCGAGACGTTAGATATTTTATTTTGAAATTGGTGGCCACTAAAATGGCAGATACAGAAAAAGGAAATCTACAACGATGTATTTCCCAATTCATTCTGAGTTTCGAGACGTTAGATATTCTATTTTGAAATTGGTGGCCACTAAAATGGCCCAAGGCATTTTATGTAGTAGCAGCGGGGACCATTAAAATGGTTGATTGACACTAAAAGAGTTAAGGAATTTAAATTATTTAAAAATCCAGAGAATTTACTTTCTTATGGTGGTACAATGATACCCTTGTGTTTGGTGAACTTTGTTTTATTCTGGATTTTATGTCTAGGCTTATATTTAAATGATGTGATAAAATACAATTGTTTTATAGCAATATTAAGATAATTCAGTGTCATACACCATATGCAAAATCGCATTAATTTTATTATGTAGAATTCAATATAACTTACGGAAGTAAATTTTAAATTACGGTGCATTTATGCTTTCCCCATTTTTCAGGTTACACATGCATAATATAGATTGTCTTTGTATTAATACAGAAACACTTCGGTTGCACTTGGTCCGTGATCAGTGTCGCATTTTTCATTCAATTAAAAGATTTACTTTACGAAGAGACTTGAAATTTTCACGTACCTCATTATTGTAATTGGGTTGCAGTGATATATAATTTACTTAAATTTGTGTAATTGTACGAACCCCATAGCGACAAATAATGACCTGAGCTGTTAAAAGCGCGGTTAAATAAAATGTTATCTCTCTTTACATTCTTTAATCTTAGTCCGAATGTAATTTTACTCGCTCCACGCCTCCCGAGCCTTAACGCGGCACGACATATCGGGTGAGGAGATTTAATAGTCGAAGAGAGACTTACAGAGTGCATGTGAAGAAAAATGGAATCATGATACGAGATTCAATTAATTACTTTCTATCTGAACGTCTCTTTGATTATCCAAATGTAAAAATAAATTGCCTTACATAACTTTTACGTTGGTGATTATTGTTGGGCTTCTTTTTTAATGATGTTAATGATTTTTTTAACAAGAACGAAATTCTCAAATTCTAACATCCATTCTGCATTTGAAGATGCCTATAACATCATCATCATCATCATCATTGTCCAGGGATTAAGCCTGTTTGCTCGTTACGGTTCCATCTTCTGTGTGGGCGTCCAACATTTCTCCTTCCGTGCGGTTTATAATTTAGCAATAATTTTGGAAATCTTTCTTCTGGTATTCTATCGATATGTTCTTTCCAGTCGTTCCTATATTTAATTATTCGGTCTGTAAGTTTGAAAATATTTAGTTCATTATTCCTATAACATTATTCTGAATTGTAATGGCTGTATAAAATTAAATTTAAAAATCTCTGGACCATATACATCCATTTTTACAATTTGTAAATAATATTGTAAATATCTTACTTTTTTGTCTAATAAAGTCCTGCTACTACTATATAGAACACGAAGGGCAGTTTCCAATTTTCAAACATCTTAAATACTTTTAGAAGTTTAAACTCTCCTATTAGCCCTACAATGTAAATTGTCAAATTAATACAATTAACTGTTTTAATTATTCATCGCTCTGATCTTGGAATAACAATGTTAGTTTGTACGCAATGAAGTCCGGGTTCGATTCCCGGTCTGGAAAAATATTCCTGTGTATCTTTTTCGGGGGTTTTCCTCACCTGTAAGACAAATGTCGGGAATATTAAAGGCATGAATGACTCCCGAACATCATCTGGTCATCACTTCTTCTTCTTCTTCTTCTTCTTCTTCTTCACTTCACGGGCTAGGCAAAGATTGCCTGTTCCGCCTCACAGTTGTTCTGTCCATCTTTTCACTGGCCTTCCTACATTCCTTGAACCTCTTGGCTTGTAGTTGAATGCTGCTCTTGATAATCTTGTTACATTCATTCTTTCATAAATAAAATAAATTAAAATATACCTTGTTAGGTAAAGGATCCGTCGTCCTCAACTTATAAAATACATATTCTTTATGTATGTAGGCCTTTCCATTCCATCTTCAGCAGGTCCTTCTTCGCTACATTATCTGATATGATGGATAATGATGCTGGTCCTAATGTGATATTGTCGTCTGAAAGGCCTACAGACCATAAAGATATACATATTTTATAAGATTGAGGTAACGACGGATCTTAAATCAGTAACTCAAAGGTATATTCGTAACTTATTTTATTTTAATGACTATCCACCTCAACGGTTTTAACGATGAATTTTATTAGTATTGATTCATTTTTTCCACATGTGTAAACCATTTCTCTCTATAGTCTCTGATTTCCTCATTCAATGGATATATATTTAACTCTGTTCTTATATCTTCATTCTTTATCCGATCCAATCTTGTGCAGCCTTTTGTTCTTCTAAGGAAGTTCATTTCTGCGCTTTGTATTCTACTTTGCAATTTTTTGGTCATTACCCAAGTTTCACTCCCAAAAATTAATGCAGGAACTGCCAATGTTTTATAAAACTTCAATCCAGTATCTCTTCTTGTTTTATCTGGTCATCACAATATTCAATATCATATTCGCCTTGTTTTGCATTAATTAATTAATGAATGGTGAGTGTGTCTTAAATGTTCATGCTGTGGTCATGGAATTGAACTAATCACTCATTCAGGGAGAACCCCTCCAAGTCCTTATGTAGTCAAAAAGTTTTGCCTTAAATGTTTCGTGTTGTGGTTTTGGAATTTAATTCATCGTTCGTTCACGGAGGCCCCCACGTCCTTGTGTGGCCAAAAAAGTATGTGTGGTCCAGCGTTGAAAATTCTCTCCCGAAAGATCATGTCCCTGTAAGGCACGTAAAGTGTCTACATAGGGAGAGATTAAACTATGGTAGAGAGATAAAGAGAGAAATAATTATATTTGAAGAGAAAAATTATACGCTCAGACCGGGACTTGAACCCGGGACCCTTGGTTCTCTAGACCAAGTGCTCTACCAACTGAGCTACCTGAGCAAGTACCGATCTAAACGCAAATCTTTCTCTATATACATTGTAATTCCCATCCACCAAATGCTGTGAAGCCATGCTTCTATCTTGCAAATGGCGGCTCCTTTATTAAGAAGACATATTTGGGAATTATACATTACAGCCAGTACAGCTTTTTCCAAGTTTTTATTATTGATTTCGTACATCTCAATGATGGATAAATCATATTTGAAGAGAAAAATTATACGCTCAGACCGGGACTTGAACCCGGGACCCTTGGTTCTCTAGACCAAGTGCTCTACCAACTGAGCTACCTGAGCAAGTACCGATCTAAACGCAAATCTTTAATAAAAACTTGGAAAAAGCTGTACTGGCTGTAATGTATAATTCCCAAATATGTCTTGTTAATAAAGGAGCCGCCATTTGCAAGATAGAAGCATGGCTTCACAGCATTTGGTGGATGGGAATTACAATGTATATAGAGAAAGATTTGCGTTTAGATCGGTACTTGCTCAGGTAGCTCAGTTGGTAGAGCACTTGATCTAGAGAACCAAGGGTCCCGGGTTCAAGTCCCGGTCTGAGCGTATAATTTTTCTCTTCAAATATGATTTATCCATCATTGAGATGTACGAAATCAATAATAAAAAGAGAAATAATTATTTTCATTTTACATTCGTTCCAATCTATAACCCTTCGAAATTTCTCTCTCAATGATTTAAGAGAATTTTTTCTTACTTTTGTTCACTTACCAGTTTGGTTTGTTATAGGGATATTTATTTTATTAGAGTGTTTATTTTTAATTAGGATTTTTTTTAAACATAGTGATTATGCTTCAGCCCAAGGCAATTTTCTCCTCCAATGATTGTTACGTTCTACATCTTCTTCCGCAAGTTCTTTCCTCTTCAAACTCCACTTTCCTCTTCAAACTCCACCATCCATTTTTCTCGTGAGTTTTCCTTTTCCACTTGTTTTTAAGAATTCATTCCAATAACTTTTTACAATAAATTAAATCAGAACAAGGAAATACAAAGTTGCAAGCATTATAAAAGAACCAAAAATGGATTTAAAAAACTCTAATTGATGGCTTTGTTTTGGTTTAATTTCCCTAATATTTTATATTCCCATAGAATTTATATCAATGACTAAATTCCGATTTTGTTAATTTTATTATTTTAATTATGTGTTTATTTTACTGATTTTTTTTCAAGTTCTTTTTGTTAAAATGTATTTCACAGATACGTATGTATATTCTCCTCCTGGCGCGACAGACCTAGAAGCTTCTTGGCCTATCAGTCACCTGCTGGCCTAACATCCACGTGTGTTAATCAGAGGACATACACATATCGGTGCAGTAAAACTCCGCTTAACCGAAACTCAAATTACAAAATTATTTTTTCGAGTTATTTATGCAGCGTGCAAATGAAGGGATTCAATTTAATTTTCACATCATAAGACTATACTAATTCCGAGTTAAGTTCCAGTTGTAATGTAATCAAATCAGATGTATGACTGCATTTTCATTTCTCGAATAACTGTTTTACCTTTAAACGTGTAAAAAATAGTTGTCTAATAATTAAAATAAAGATAATAAAAATAAATATTAACTAGCACATTCTATATAAGTTATACAGGGAAATCTTAAAATATATAATTACAATTTTAATAGATTAAATAAATAAGAATTTCACTATTTAATTCTTACGCGTGCTCAATGTAGAATAAATTGGAATTTAATCGTTTCAATGCCGACTATGTTGAAAATTCAATTTCCTAAATATCGGGGTTGCCAACCTAAATAACTATGCTGTAATATTACATATTACCCACCTCGTACGGGAAGTAAAACCACTGCCATTTATGTATATACAAATATATATTCAAATGATAGTGTTAATATACATTATACGAAAGAAATCACTGCATTTTAAATGAACTGAACTTTATTTTAAATAATATGAAACAATAAATTCGTATTTGCCGCCTTTTTATGGCTTATTGGTGTCACGGCCTTCTTGCGTTTTATCGTACTTACTACAATGGCGACCATGATTGAAAGTTCAACTTCCTACATTTCGGGGTTGCCAACCTAAATAACTTTATTGTAATAAAATAACTATACTGTAATATTACAAACCGCGTGTGGGAAGTAAAACCACTGCCCTCTAGGTATACTACGTACAATGTATATACAAAAAAAATCCAAAACTAGTGTTAATATACATTATACGAAACAAATCACTGCATTTTAAATGACCTGGACTTTATTTAAAACAATATAAAACAATAAATACCTACTTGCCGCCATTTTATCACTATTGGTCTCCTGGCCTCCTGTAGTTTCAACTAACAAATATTGCCCACACTGTTAACGTTAGTCAATTGTTTATAATGAACGCAAATATTTCCAACAAAGATGTTATTATTTTACTGTTATTTATTATTTTGAAAACACCATCGCGCAAAAAATAATGTACAACGCACGTTTGTGAAGTGTTTTACAGAATCTCGGAAATTAAAAACCTCGCTGTCGCTCGGTTTTTAATCATATCCTCACTTCTGTAAAAACCACTTCTCAATCTCACATTGTAATATAATATTGAATGTTTTCAAAAGTTAGTGAAAAATATTCCACATTAGCCATTCAGGATGTGGTGAAAATAATATCAGAATTTACAGGTGTGGCTGCATTTCGCGTGTCAAACTTCCCGCAAGTATATTAAAATAGGTCTTGATTCGCTATCACGATAAATAGCTTTTATTAAGCTGCAACTACAGAGTGTAATTTATATATATATATATATGTGTGTGTGTGTGTGTGTGTGTTATAATTAAATTTTTAACATTGAGCAATGCAAGCTTAATATGGCATGATAAGAAAAATAAGTGCCTGGACGGGATTCGAACCCGGAACTCTGGGTCTGTACCCCAGCGTGTTATCCATTACACCACCAGGCGAATCCAATTCAAACACTTATTTTTCTTATATATGTATTACGTATATTCTCCATTATTACTAGATGTCGCGAGTACTCGGTCTTCACTGCCGTCTAGTGGCTGACTATAACAAGTAAGCAAATTAAAGAGAATATTTTTACTTTATAGCAGTGACGCTTTATCAATGTTATAATTAAATTTTTAATATTGAGCAATGCAAGCTTAATATGGCATGATAAGAAAAATGGAGTACAGACCCAGAGTTCCGGGTTCGAATCCCGTCCAGGCATTTATTTTTCTTATCATGCCATATTAAGCTTGCATTGCTCAATGTTAAAAATTTAATTATAACATCGATAAAGCGTCACTGCTATAAAGTAAAAATATTCTCTTTAATTTGCTTACTTGTTATAGTCAGCTACTAGATGGCAGTGAAGACCGAGTTCTCGCGACATCTAGTAATAATGGAGAATATACGTAATACATATATAAGAAAAATAAGTGTTGGAATTGGATTCGCCTAATGGTGTAATTGATAACACGCTGGGGTACAGACCCAGAGTTACGGGTTCGAATCCCGTCCAGGCATTTATTTTTCTTATCATGCCATATATATATATATATATATATATATATATTTCCGGTTTTAATAATGTTGACACATTTTTCCGGCACCAATGATATGTCTTTAATTTCGTTTTATAATGTTCTTCCATTCATCTCTATTATAGCACAGTTCTTCCTCTATTTCCCATTCCTTCAAAGTTCCTCTAATCCCTTGAATCCATGTGAGACTTGGTCGTCCTTTCCTTCTCGTTCCTGATAGTGTCCATTCCATTATTTTTTTGGTAATCTTTCATCCTCCATTCGCTTAATATGCCCGTACCATTTTAGTTGATGTTCTTGTTTAAATTCTAAAATCGAGTTGTGTACATTCATGTTCTCTTTTATAACATCATTTCCAATTTTCTCTCTCCTTTATATCCCAGCACATCTTCTCCAATAGTCCATTTCTTCTACCATTAGTTTTCTTTTCAGCTGATAATTTATAGTCCAAACCTCTGAACCATAAGTCATAATGTCATAATACTTCTATTGTTTTAAAAATTTAACTTTAATTTATATTTTTATATGTTTATCCCATAATAGTCCCACTGCAGTGGTCTCGTGGTAGCGTGCTGCCTTGTCACGCAGCGGACCCGGGTTCAATCCCCGGTCGGGGCAGTTTTTCTGGGTGAGGTTTTTATCGGGGTTTTTCCTCACCTGTAAGACAAATGTCAGGAAAACTTTAAGCCCAAACGGTCCCCGAAATCATATGGTCATCATCATCCTTATCATTATCATCATCAACATCATCCTTCACCTGTGTGGAAAGCAACGGGAAGCTACCACACCTACAATTAACCTAGTAAAGCTGCAAGCATAGCATGATTGCAGTGAAGGACCTTCCTTCGGGCAGAATTACTATGGATGGATCCCATAATATTCCATTCAGGACAGATATTACATAGTTCATTCTTATAAATATTCTTTGATCGTGAAATAGTCTAATTAAATTCCATTCTTATTTTGATTCTAAGATTAATTTAAGTCATTAATTCGTTGCTAAAAAAATTGTCCTTAAAATCAAAAAGTCAAGTGAGATTATTACAGCTAAATTGTTGTATGAATTTTTTCTATATTCTTCTTCTGTCTCCTGGGATTAGGCCGTTGATCAGTTTCCTCATCAAGACACTGAGTCTTAAGGGACGACCAACTTGTCTTTTCCCTTTGGGTAAACAGTTGAATAAAATGTGTGAAATTTTATAACCAAGAATGAGGTGGGAGAATAACATTAAATATGATTTAAGGGAAGTAGATTATACAAAGATTGATTGGAAAACATTAGCTCAGGATAGGGATATATAGAGAGCTGTTGTACGCGCTGCCAAGAACCAACGCGTTCGATAGTGTCAGTGAATTAGTTAGTTAGTGTAGAATTATATTTGATGACAGTCTTTCAACCAACTACTTTTTGATATTTCAATTTGATCTATAAGATTGAATATTCCTTTTGTATTGCATCATAATCACGACTTAGGCCCTCTGGCCCGTTCCGACTTCAAGCGATTTGGTCTCGCATCTAGCAAATGATCTTCCTTGACTTCTATATCCTGTAAGTCTGTCTTTAAAATTATTTTAGGGGATCTATAATCTGGCATTCTTAGTAGATGTTCGTACCAATTTTGTCTTTGTTTATCAAATTTATCCGTCAATTTAAAAATATTTAATTGATCTCTTATCTCAGAACTTCTTTTCTGGTACATACGAGTGTAGCCCGCCGTTGGCCTTAAAAATCTCATCTCCGCTGCCTCTATGTTTCTCCTATATTTACAGTCATTTCTTCTTCATTTCCTGGTTTAGGCAAGAGTTGCCTGTTCCGCCTTCACTAATAGATCTAAGACCATCTCTTCCGAAGACGTCCGACATCTCTTCTTCCTCTTGGAAACTAATGGAAGATTTTATTTGGTAATCTTCTTTCTTCCATTCTTTCTACATGTTCTTTCCACTGTATCTTGTTGTTAAATATCTTTTCTTTTATGGAGTAGATCTGCAGTTCTTCACGGTTATCCTCGTTTCTTATCTGGTCCATTCTAGTGCAGCCTTTTACTCTTCTTAAAAATTTCATCTCGGCTGCTTGGATTTTACTTTCTTGTTTGGTAGTGGTAATCCAAGATTCACTCACATACAAAAGGACAGGGACAGCCATTGTTTTATAAAATTTTAATTTTGTATGTTTATGGGCTTTATTATTCAATGTTCTATTTATTGTACCACAAATAGCTTGAAACTGGTGTGTTTTGTGTTCAATATCTTTATCATACCCATAGCTGATGTCACATCCTAAATATTTAAAGTGGGATACTTGTTCAATAATTTCGTCTCTAATTACTATTTTTGCACGCAGAGTATTTCTTCCACAAAATGTCATTACTTTTGTTTTACTTATTGAAATTTTAAAATTATAATCGCTACATATTGCATTTAGTTTGTAAGCAGCCAATTGTAACAGATCTTCATCATGGTGTAGTAAGGCTAAATCATCGGCGAAAAGTAAGTTATTAATACTTGAGTTATTGTTCAATCTAAGACCTTTCTCCATTATAATTTTCCATTGTTTCATAATGTCGTCGTTATATATATTAAAAAGAGTGGGCGATAGACTACACCCTTGTCTAACTCCTTGATTTATAAAAATTTCTTCTGACCTTTTTCCATCAGTTTTTATCACTACATTAGTTTCTTCATATAAGCCTTGGACTGATTTTATTAGATGGTGTGGATATCCTCGTTCCTTCATTATTTCCCATAGTATAGATCTATTTACTCTGTCAAAGGCCTTTTCAAAATCAATGAACAACAAGTATGTTGGCAGGTTAAATTCTCTTCTCTTCTCTACATCCAGAAGCTGGACCTAAAGCTTTGAGGTGGCAGCCCCACCAATGGTCTACTCTGCATAGCGTTGGTACCGCGATCAGAGGAAAACATATTACTCGTATTCTTCACAATGGAAACTCGGACGGACGAGTCATTTCTTGATATAATATTAGGATTGTTCACTTGGTGTAAACATATTGGACAGATATATGATGATTCCGAGAAATCTTTGAAATGTGGACAGTTTATTGAGCTGTAAGTAATAGAGCTGGCATTTAATTCACTCCCTCGCCGCTAAATGCTGCTCACGACTTATTAACCACGTTAGGGAAAGTTGACACGTTGCTGGGATTTCCTGTTACGAGTATACTCACTGTATCTTCCACGTCACTGGCACAATTTTCTAGTCTAGATATCAAAAACTGTTACGTCCAACCTCGAGGTGCAGTCAGCGAAAACAACTCAACATATCTAGGTTACCAGAGGACGATTTGCAAATATACAGTGTGATTCATATAATTTGCCTGAAACGTACGAGAAAGTAGCCGAAATCGTTCCCCTTCCTAATTCCTACTGGTACTACTAAGGAAAGTAGGTAGAGTTTTTAAATGAAGGCGTGAAAAAAACTATTTTGAGGGCCTAATCATTGATGTCGATGATTATTAGTATTAGTATTTATTATTATTATTTTTATTATTATTATTATTATTATTAATCATTATTATTATTACTGTTTGTTGCAAACTGATAGTCTATAAGTCCGTAGTCATTCATTCATATATTTTTTTTTAGTTCATGTTAATTACTAAGATTGATTGGAGAAAATCCTCAATGATGAGGAAAACTCTCAAAATAATAAAAAAACATTATTATTATTATTATTTTAACTAACTGGCTCTATCGAACCCGTAGGTTCATGGCCGTGCGGACTTAAGCTCTCCATACATCCCTGTCCTGAGCTAATATTTTCCAATCATCCCCTGTATAATCTAGTTCCCTCAAATCATGGATAATGTTATTCTCCCACCTCCTTCTAGGTCTACCAACTGAGCTTTTTCCCTCTGGTTTTCCTTCCAGAAGCTTCCATGTACCTCTTTAATCCCCCATACGTGCCACATGTCCTGCCCAACGCAGCCTATGAGACTTAACTGTTCTTGTTATATCTGGCTTCCTTTACATTTATCATGTTGTCTTAAGAGATTTTAATGTAAATGTGGGACGGGAAGATATATTCAGGCCAACAATAGACAAATTCAGTCTTCATGAAGATAGTAACCAAAGAAGGTATATATTTGAATTTTGTCATATTGCTATCCACCTCAACGATTTTAAACAATGAAATTTATATGTATTGAAGTTAGAGAATGAAAAGATATGACAATGTGATTTCCATGACGTTACACAATTGAGGAATTCGCTGAAAAATCACAACCAGGAAATCAAACTCGGGTCTGTTGCTTGATGGTAGCCCTAGAGCGGAGCGGTGGTATGATTATTAATTGAATGGACGTCTGCGATATTGAAATCTTGATATTCTGTGAGAGTGGCGACGTGCTGCAACATAATGTGATAGCGTACAATGGTGGAGCAATTCATCATGTTGCGTACGACAGGTGTATAGAACCAGATTCAATATTCTCCTCATACTGATACCAATTTATAAAGTTAGCGAACAAACTTCTTTGTTGACATTCCGTTATTCTCTAATGCTGTTAACTTCCTTCTATTATTATGATTTTCTTTTTTCAACATGTCTTCATCGTGTAGACAAATGACTACCTTTCATTTATAGTTTTCCTTTGTATGTTTTTTTTTCTAGGAAATGCAGTCAATTTTTTAATAAAATTGTTCTATAATGAGATACAAGGCCAATTACACTGAGCAACAAAAAAGAAACTTTTTTTTTGTCTCAGAAAGAAAAATATGTGACTCTGATAGTTTTTTTTTTTCTCCTGAATTCAAATATAATATCGGGTTTTCTCCATCGTGCAAGGTTTCCGAGAGACAGGAATTTGTAATTTCAAACACTTTAATATTTTACACATTCGTAACTATACAATATTCGAACATTCGGACTCGCCTAGAAAGTAAAAAATGACTATTTTCTGCTGTATTTCGCCTGTGGAGCATCCCTCTTGATGGTCCAACAATAATCGGCCAGCATATTAGGATTCAATTTGCCTTGATATATCTTTTCCATAGCTGTAATAATTTGAGTTAGCTCATTTGGTTTTATTTTACAATCGATAAGTGGACGAAAAAACGTTTATTTAAAATATAATTATTTAAATATATTAATTGAAATTGGAATTAAAAAACTGTGGGTGATGGAGAAATTCCGAATACATATTTGAAAACACGATAAAAAAATCTGCATTAAGTACAACTATTGGTAACCATGAGACAAAAATCATGTTGACCAGTGTTATTTGTTATTAAAAGAAGGTAAATCTAAAAATAAAAATGTCCTTTTATTTAATTTTTATAATAAAAGTCTTGTAAGGTGATATCATGTCTATATAATTTTTAGATAGTCCCATGTCAACAGGCTATGTTTTCTATTGTTCGCTTATGTGTTTATTTAAGGCATTCAATGATTTATTTTTAATGATAATATTTGTATTAAATGGTGACGAAAATGAAATTTCTCCAGGGAATGAAATTTCAACCCAGAATCAGCGTTGAAGAGTGAGGAACACGAGAAAATATCGGGGTTTGAACTCGGGATCTCCAGAATACGTTACCGCATGAGCCAATTCGCTCGGTAATAATAGAAAAGTTTTCAAAAATAAAAATAGTTTCCATTTTATTGTTATTTATACACTTTTATATTCAAAGGTCAGACCAGCCTCATTGGGCTAGTGGTCAGCGTTTCTGATTACTATTCATGAGGTCCCGGGTTCAATTCCCGGTCAAACCATAGGAATTTTTCCTTAAAGGGAATTATTCATGTGGTTGCCCATGGTTTGGAATTTAGGTTAAGTTTAGGTTAAGAACCCTCCTGGCGCTTCATTATCATTTATCATCCATCATCGGGGCAATGTAACTCCGCCTTCAAGGCGCCCCAACTTCAGAAGTGGGTTACAATTACGCCAATGCCAGGATAGAACACCAGAAATGTCGAAATGACAACCTGGGACATTGAATAAAAAAATATATTCAAAAGATTGTTATCCCGTCCAATATTTTAGGTGTAGGCCTATATAATGGGCTGTGTGTTTCTGTGGTTATATATATCATGTGTTCCCTGAAAAAAGTGTTAATTGCAATTTAATTATACTATGAAATTCTGGAGAGGAAACCCATTGAACAAGTGAACCATTTTAAATACCTGAGTTATGAAATCTCCTATTTTAAAAATGAAGATCTGTCTAACAAACTTAATAAATTTAATTATATATGTGGCACAATTAAAAGAATATTTAAAAACACGAGAATGGAAACAAAACTAAAATTTTATAAAGCAGTGGCAGTCCCCTTACTATTGTATGGTAGTGAATTTTGGGTTTTAACTAAAAGAGAAGAGAAGATCATAGAAGCAGCTGAAATGAGATTTCTGAGAAGTGTGGCTGGCTGCAAACTTCTAGATAAAAGAAGAAGTGAAGATATTAGAAATGAGCTGAATATTTTTAAACTTTCAGATAAAATAAAAGAATCTAGGAAAAACTGGAAAGAACATGTTCAAAGAATGAAAGATGATCGGATTCCAAAAATTATACTTAATTACAAACCAAGAGGAGACAGGAATATTGGTAGACCGAAAAAAAGATGGATTCAACTTTTTGAATGAGAATTTATGAGACCGGAACAAGCCACATGGGCTTAATCCGTGATTGTTGATGATGATGATGATGATGATGATGAAATGTGATTACTGATTACGATTAAATAGGTCCTGGTATGAAATACCAACCCAGCATTATCATTTGTGGCTTAAAGAAATGCAGCGGAAACCTTAGTGAAGTTGGTTATTACCCCCGTTTGAGGCAAGGCCTCCCGAATTCGAGAGGGCATGCTGCTCGTTCTACAAAAATAAAATTCATAGAAGAAACTATAAAAATATTAGACATTAAATCATCCAGCCGTTGGTCATCTATGTTTTTGTTACATTTTATACATTTCAGATTCTTTGAAAATAGGCAAATGGTCGTTGATAGATGGGAATGTTTCAACAATTTGCACATCTGAAGTTGAATTTACATTCTTTGTTAATTATGGCTTAGCCCCACATTTCAAGTTTTTTCTAATTTTATAAATTAGCTAATCATTTTAAATGCCAAATTCTAGATAAAAGTTCGAATATCCTAAGTAATAATAATAATAATAATAATAATAATAATAATAATAATAATAATAATAATAATTATACTAATAATAATAATAATAATAATAATAACTCACTGGCTAACGAAACCATAGGTTCATGGCCGAGCTAACATAAGCTCTCCATTCATCCCTATCCTGAGCTAATGTTTTCTAATCATTCCCTGTATAATCTATTTAATGTTATTCTCCCACCTTATTATTGATTTACCATCTGGACGTTTTCCCTCTGATTTTCCTAAAAGATGTTTCCATGCACGTCTTTCATTCCCCATTTGTGCCACATGTCCTGCCCATCGCAGACTATGAGACTTAACTGTTTTTTATTATATCTGGCTTTCTATGAAGGCCATGAAGTTCGCTGTTAGGTAGTCTTCTCCATTCACCTGTCTGTTTATCTCTTTTTTTGTCCAAAAATGTTCCTAAGAACTTTATTCTCAAATACTTGTAATCTCCTTTCCTCCCTTAAAGTAAGAGTTCGCAGTCATATAATATAACTGGTAGAATAATAGTTTTATATATTTTCAGTTTAACGTTTTTTGAAAGAAGTTGAGACGTCAAGAGTCCCTGCAATGCATAATAGCACGCATTTCCAGAATTGAGCGTATTTTTAATTTCTTTGTGCATCTCATTCCTGTTATTTGTGATTATTGTTCCTAGGTATTTGAACTCAGCACTTCCT